>CM033625.1:41038346-41483346 GCA_019453435.1 Rhinogobius similis
GCTCCGTTTTTGTGCCGTTGGAGTTCGGACTGAAATAAATCTCTTTGCCGCGGGAGGCAGACAGTTGTGTTTGACGACAGAGGTCCAGCGACTCGAGGCCACGGAGTTTATGTTTAGAAAATGGTTCAAAAGCCCGGAGCGGGGGCAGAGGGGACTGACATGGCCGGATAGTTCTTCGCATCGAATGAGCTGAAAACTAAAGATTCAGTGCAATATTAAAGTCTATGACAGGATTAGACCTGGTTTAGGCCTGGTTTAGAACTGGTTTAGTCCTGGTTTAGTCCTGGTTTAGAACTGGTTTAGAACTGGTTTAGACCTGGTTAAGACCTGATTTAGAACTAGTTTAGGCCTGGTTTAGAACGGGTTTAGAACTGGTTTAGACTTGGTTTAGAACTGGTTTAGACCTGGTTTAGAACTGGTTTAGAACTGGTTTAGTCCTGGTTTAGACCTGGTTTTGAACTAGTTTAGACCTGGTTTAGACCTGGTTTAGACCTGGTTTAGAACTGGTTTAGACCTGGTTTAGAACTGGTTTAGACTTGGTTTAGACCTGGTTTAGACCTGGTTTAGACCTGGTTTAGACCTGGTTTAGACTTGGTTTAGAACTGGTTTAGGCCTGGTTTAGAACTGGTTTAGACCTGGTTTAGAACGAGTTTAGACCTGGTTTAGAACTGGTTTAGACTTGGTTTAGACCTGGTTTAGACTTGGTTTAGGTCTGGTTTAGACCTGGTTTAGACCTGGTTTAGAACTGGTTTAGACCTGGTTTAGACCTGGTTTAGACTTGGTTTAGACTTGGTTTAGAACTGGTTTAGGCCTGGTTTAGAACTGGTTTAGACTTGGTTTAGGCCTGGTTTAGACCTGGTTTAGACTTGGTTTAGACCTGGTTTAGACTTGGTTTAGAACTGGTTTAGTCCTGGTTTAGAACTGGTTTAGAACTGGTTTAGACCTGGTTTAGACTTGGTTTAGTCCTGGTTTAGAACTGGTTTAGACCTGGTTTAGACTTGGTTTAGAACTGGTTTAGTCCTGGTTTAGAACTGGTTTAGACTTGGTAAGACCTGGTTTAGACTTGGTTTAGAACTGGTTTAGTCCTGGTTTAGAACTGGTTTAGACTTGGTAAGACCTGGTTTAGACTTGGTTTAGAACTAGAACTAGAACTAGAAACAGTTAGGGCATCAGCGGAAAATATTTATCATAGTTTTACATCAGTCAAGATGCAGTTTATGAGTAAATTGAGATAAATAAAAGTTTAAAATTACAGTAAATACTGCTGTGATGTCATCAAAAAGCGACGTGCCACACGATTTAAACGCAACTGATACATTTCACTGAATAGTTTTTCTGACAGTGCAACAAAATAAAGGTGTTATCCGGTATTATCTCTTCTCAGTCTCTAACTATTGTGTAATTTATGTGGATTTTGACCCTTGTTTTTAAAATGGTTGCTATGGTAACAGTTGAAGAATTACCTCTAACTGTGTCATATTTGCTGCCCACGTCCAACCAGGAAGTGACATTATAAACTTTACGAAAACTATCAAACTGGAGGCAAACAGGCAAAATGTTTAGTCAAATCTTAAATATAATCATGTTCACTACATTTTATTTAAATGTGACGTCAACTCTGTCCTATAGACTTTAAGAGAAAGGGTAGAAGTATAACACAAAACATGCAGAATAGCTAATCTTCCAGCTAAGATACTTCTGCGAGACAATTTTGCACAGGAACAATGAAGTATTTACCTGCCAGCCAAAAATACACACTCCCACAACACTTTATGACAGGGGCCCTTCAGGCTCCCGGGTTAATTGGCCCTCATTACCTTGAAGTACTTTTTATTTAAAATCCTCTACCATTACAATCTTCATAAGTTTGGCTGTTCAGATTAATTTTATTCATCTCCAGACTTGCAGCCGGTCAGCAAAAGAAAATACAAGTTCAAATAAGATGAAAATAAGACAAACTAAAGTCAAAATTAGTATCTCAAGAAGGATCAAATCAAATAGAACTGTTTTATCAACTAAACGTCTTGTATTAACAAACAATTTACATTTGACTCAGTTATCTGAACTGCTTTTACCTGTGGCCCATCGAGGCAACTGTTGTTGTGATTTTGGGCATTATAAAATATAAATTGATTTGATTTGATTTGATAAAGTATCTGTTTTACTCATAAACCAGGGCAAGTCAACTTAAGGCCCGAGGGTCAAATCAGGCCCTCCAAGGGACATGATCCGGCCCTCAACCCATCTTCAAAAAAACCCAAAAAAAACAAATTAAAAAAACACATTTATCTCTTGTTATTGTTTTAGAACTGGTTTAGTCTCCTGGTTTAGATCTTGTTTAGTCCTGATTCAGTTCTGCAGGTGTTTGTTGTTTTTTATATATTTCAAAAGTTTTGGACACGTTTCCAAGAACAAAACCATCCGAAAAATCTGGCCCTTGGTAAAATAAATAAAAGTTGAATTGCCCTGCACTGAACCCTAGTATGAACAAAAAATTGACTTAACTTCTAAATTATCCCTCACAACCTATTTACATATTTACATGATCACGCACGGGAATTTTAGAGTAACAGGGATTAATCAATCGCTGAAATAAAATAAAACCAAATAGTATTCTTTATATTATGTTGTAACTTCAAAGTATGCATTTATTCAGACTGAAAACGACAACGAATACGGTTCCATAATTAGGACTTTCCAGTGTAATTAATTAAAACAAAATAACAGCACTTTCTTTGTGTTTCCGTGTGGTTTTATACTAGTTTCGATAAAGCTTTTAAAACGGTTCATGAAAGGTCAAATTTGATCAGATTTTTATTGGCGATACTTGTTTAAATAAGTTTAAATTTTGATTAGAATCTGATACTTTTGGCAACTCTAGTTTCAACTCAAAGTACAAGAACAGCAAAAGAATAAAAATATACCGTCAAAAACGAAGATAAACAACCTTAAAACTAAGAATACAAAACACTGACACAAACACTGACTCCCTTTTCTCATTCTCCCCGACAAAAACCAAACAAACTTCAGCTCCATTTGCCCGTTCTTCTTCCCGTTTCTCCAAATTCAAACCCGACGTGGCCCCGCCCCCTCACCTCCGAAACATGTCTCCTGATTTTTCTAACACGCCGGCCCTGCCCTCTGCCTCCTCTCACACACCGCACTAACTCAAACAGATTTATACGAACACGGACTGACTCTGTGTTGTGTCCTAGACTTACGTAGACGCCAACCCAAGCTCCACTGTCGGGACGAATACACTAGACATGGATTTATCACAGATCGAAATGTGCAGCAGAATTTGAACTACTTGGAATGCTTTCACACGGAGTTGTATTTTGTATTATAGTTTAAAAACACTGTACAGAATGAAAACGGCTTAGAGTTTTGTTGCACATTTGTTGGTCGATGATTAGAGATATGTTTTCTTTCTAATTCTGTGCAGTTTGAAGCTAAATTTCAGAATCAAACACCGTGATCCTTTAATGTTTGGAAAGTGAAAAGCAGAGGTGTGGACTGATTTGAGACTTGACTTGATAAAACAAACAGTGACTCGGGATTTGACTTGAATCTCTGTGACTTTAGATCAGGGCTGTTCAACCCAAGGTCCAGGGGCCAAATCAGGCCCTCCAAGGGGACATGGTCCGGCCCTCAACCCAGAAAATATAGAAAATAGAAAAAAAAAACTCTTGTTATTGGTTTAGACCTGGTTTAGTCCTGGTTAAGTCCTGGTTTAGTCCTGGTTTGGACCTGGATTTGACCTGGTTTAGTCCTGGTTAAATCCTGGTTTAGTCCTGGTTTGGACCTGGATTTGACCTGGTTTAGTCCTGGTTAAATCCTGGTTTAGTCCTGGTTTGGACCTGGATTTGACCTGGTTAAGTCCTGGTTAAGGCCTGGTTTAGTCCTGGTTTAATCCTGGTTTAGTCCTGATTTAGTCCTTTATTAAACCTGGTTTATTCCTGGTTTAGTCCTGGTTTAGTCCTGGATTAGTCCTGGTTTAGCTGTTTTTTCTACCTGTTTTGAACCTTGTTTAGACCTGGTTCAGTCCTGGTTCAGTCCTGGTTTAGACTTGGTTCAATCCTGGTTTAGTTCAGATTTAGTCCTGGTCTAGTCCTGGTTCAGTCCTGGTTTAGTTCTTGTTTCAACCTGGTTCGGTCCTGGTTTAGACCTGGTTTATTCCTGGTTTAGTCCTGGTTTAGACCTGGTTTAGTCCTGGTTTAATCCTGGTTTAGTCCTGGTTTAGACCTGATTTAGTCCTGGTTTAGACCTGGTTTACTTTTTGTTGGCGTGTTGTTTCTGGCCTCAAGAACAAAACCGTCTGAAAAATCTGTCCGTCAGTGAAGTAAAGCTGAAGAATCCTGCTTTGGATGTCGTGCTTTTCACAGACTTTCAGTGTTTCATTACAGGAACAAACTGGAACATGTCCCTCTCTGTTTTTCCATATGTGACCAGGACTTTTTTTACACAGAAAAAAAAAATAAAAACAACAACACAGTAACCTGAATATCAAACTGTTTGATGAGATGCAGCAGCCCAGTCTCCAGAAAAACACATACATAATTTACTTTTTTTTAAATAACATTTACATAGTTTTGTTGTACATTTTTTGGTGTCAAAATACATACAATAAGTAAGTCCTTTGAAAACGTACACATTTTATGTTTTTGGAAATTATGCTGCACGAGTACATCAACAGAAAAAGAACATATTTCACGTTTTGCAAATTATGTTACATAAGAATCTCAATGAAAAACATACACATTACACTTTATCAATAATAAACCCAAACCCCGACGCAGACTCTAAACCTAATGTACAAAACGTGAAAAAAATGTACAATAGCTTCGTAAATAAATGATGTACATATTTTTCTGGAGACTGGGTTGCAGCCAGACCTAACATTAAAGATCCAAGCCTTATTAAAGGTGTGGTGGCTCATCAAAACCACCACAACGCCGTCTCTGGATCTGGGTCAAAATGTTTCCCTGCCGTTGGACTCTTGAACACTTCATTCCACCTGCCACTTTAACAATCATGTCACATCAACAACTAACTGTTAAATCTGCACTATTGTTAAACCAACTGTACATTTTGTCTATACTGTATATACTACTACTGTAAATTCTTAATTTTATGCCTGCCTTCATTTACATATTTTGCTACTATTATTATTTATTATTGAATACCTTACCGCCAAAGCAAGTTCCTAGTCTGTGCATTTTGTTCACCGACAACGATGCAAGCGTCTGTGAAAAAGGTTTGGACACTCCTGCTTTACAGAAATCACATCCATCGGAAAAAATACAAGTTGTATTTGGTTATTTTATCTAAAAACTTGAAAGAACTTGAACCTCGAAGCACAGGATTGGACTTATACACCTCAGACTTGGGACTTGAAGCCGATTTGAGACTTTCAAAACAAGATCTTGGACGCACCTCTGCTGAAAACCACAGAAAGAAGGACAAACTGTGCTGCAAAACAGTCAAATGTATATTCTGTAGCCTCAATATTCAGATACATTTAGCTGTTATTTCCGTTCGTCCCGACACTGGCTGGTCGTAGACTGGGAGGGCATTAGCATGTGCACTGTAGAGCGATAGCGCGTGATTAGCCGAGGGACGGTGCATAGTAAAGTAGGGCAGCAGCCTGTGGTTTTATTGTGGAAGTGACAGACACCGTTAGCGCTGTTAGCTGTTAGCGCTGTGCTGCTCGTTAGCCTTGTTGTGATGCTAGCGTCTCGTGTCCTACTTTACAGGGTTGGATGCCTCCGCCTCCACGAGTTCACAGGAGCTGTCCATCCCCAACGATGTAAGTCACACCAAATGTGCTCGGCTCGTCCTCAGCGGCTGCTCCTCGTCCACACGGACAACTTTAAGACTCAATTAAAGGCTTAAAGATATTAACAAAGGATAGAAGCGCAACATGCATTTGTTTTGTCATGCTGCAGGATCTAAATGTTTAAAGAATCTTTCAACCGATTGGGATTAGTCGATTACACTCCCGAGCTAAACTTTAAGACAAGTTGAATAAATGGCAAACCTTGTTAAGATCCAACCATGCAACCTTTTGCCATTTATTCAACTCATATTAAATTTTTGATCGGCAGTGTATAAAATAATCAAAATAGTTTAACCCAGGCATGTCCAAACTAAGGCCCGGGGGCCAAAAGCGGCCCGCAGACCAATTTTTCTTGGCCCTCAAGCTTCCTAGTGATTTGGCCCACATTGTCCTAAGACATACTTTTTACAGCAAATTTCAGATTTTCTACTGTTATAACCTGAATAACTAACATTTTGGTGCAATACAGACCTGATATTAAGTCATTGAGACTGAATGTAGACGTGGTGGCGCTTTAAAAATCAGATTAATGCAACTTTTTTGAACGTTTCACGATTTAATTGTGGCCCTCCCCTTGGTCTAAATTTCAGTATGTGGCCCTCGGTGGAAAAAGTTTGGACACCCCTGGTTTAACCCTTGTTCGGTTGATAGTGTATTTTAAAACTGTCAATGTACGATTTAAATAAAATTTAGAAATAATCTCTTGACTCGTCGACTAATTGGAATTACTAATTGCAGACGAGTCGAGTACTGAATAATCGTAAGTTGCACCTAACATCTGATATAAAGCTTAAACAGTACAGTGTTTGTTGTTGTGCCCAATTATTTTATTTATTAACCTATCAAAAAAAAAAAAAAAAAAACTGGAATAAAACCTTCCTAGGATTGACAAACTACAAATCTGATTCAGAACATTTCAAGCCTCACAGGACTCTCTGGGGCCAGGACTCTGAATAAGAGATTAAAAATCTCAGCATGTCTTTCCTGGTTGAATAAAAGTTAATAAATAAATATACCTGAAACTAATCTTAACAATATCATATTCAACAAAACAATCCGTTTGGATCAAACAACATTTGATTAAAACTATGGTGCAATAAAAGTTCGATGATATGTAAAAAATTGATAATATCACAAGTGTTGTTTTGGAGTTCTGCAAAATTAGAATATCAAGTCATCATCTGTGATTAAAAAAAAAAAAAGTAATACCTTAGAAAGAGTTTGAAATTGTAGTATAATCCCCCAAACACGTATTTAAAGTGATATTTCTGCACTTTTGTGGTTCATTTACAGTCCATACACGTTATGAGCAAGAACCTCAACCAAGACATTTACATTTTAGCACATTCTCGATGCACTGAGAAAATATTGTGGAGCTCAAGTATATCTGGTTAATATGTTTTGTCAACATTGCCCACCCACACATGCCTCTGCTGCAATGACTGAGATTGTTGAGTCGAGCTAAAAATGTATCCACAGAAATGCATAGTTTACTTTGTCATAATGATTTAAAACAACAGAAAACCGTCCGGGCTGCGGCTCCACGCCCGCCCTGCTCGGCCCGATATCTCACCGCCGCGTTATTCCCGTCACGCCGAAGCAGCTGTTTTAATATTTGATGTTTGTTTAGTTCATCGGCTGCATAATTGGGCGCCAGGGCAGCAAAATCAACGAGATCCGGCAGGCGTCTGGAGCTCACATCAAAATCGCCAGCGCCGCGGACGGCTCCAGCACGCGCCAAGTCACCATCACGGGAACGCCGGCCAGCATCAGCGTGGCCCAGTACCTCATCTCTGCCAGGTAACCGCCACGTGTCCCGCTCCAGAGGGGGATATCTGTGGGATTACACGGTCCGTCACGTGGAACTGAAGCTGGCAGAAAGTTCAACATGTCTGTCAAAAGTGATAAGGTTCAGCTGGATTTTCTTATTAATTATTTTGAAGTCTGTTAATTTCACATTTGTAATAGGTACGGCCTTAAGTCGATTAAACGGAGTATTATTTTGTATTAGTCGACTATGTACTGTATTTTATTTACATTATAACAGTGATTCTTAACCATAGGGCCGGGGCCCAAAGTAGGGCCGCGAGCACCTCCTTGAGGGCCGCATGATCACTAAAATATAATACATTTAATATGAGATTGGGCCTCGAGTTACTTTAGACAGAAAAAGTCGGGCCTCAAGGTAAAAAAGGTTAAAGTGCGTATGACGGGTTTCTATGATTTTCTAATTTTGACTTTATTTAGTGTATTAATACTTGTTGTAAATAGAAATTATAGTTTTACACCAATCAGGTCACTGTTTGTGGAAAAAAGTTGAAAAACCTGTTGAAAAATACAGGAAGTAAACGAACTGATGACGTCTCACTGGGGAGACAAAGGTCATGCAGAATTTACACAAAATAAACTACTTTTTTGACCCTTTAAACATTAATTCAACAAAATAAAGGTGTTCACATTTATTTTTATTTGTCAAATCAAAAAAATGTGACATTAGATGAGTTTTGGCCCAGTTTACATTGTTGTTGCTATGGTAATTTCCTAGCGTGATGTCATCTTTTACAACCAGGAAGTAAAATTAAAAATCTAAAAATTGCGAAAACGGTGTAAAATTTGTAAAGAATTTTAGCTAATTTTGAAATATGTTTATCTGAACTACATTTTGGTGAAATGAGTCGTCCAACCTGTCATGGGCCCTTTAAGAACCCCTGCATTATAAGGATACATATGGGACAACATCAGGAGAAGGTACAGAATAAATTAGCTAAAGTTTTAGTATTTATACGTAAAAAGGCAGATTAAACGCAGGATTCACGAGATTACTCTGTCTTTATACATAAATACATTGTTTCCTAGTTTTTTCTACATCAAAGGAAAAATATTATGCATTTTTCACATTATTATTAGCCTTTAAACATGCTCTCGAGTACCTTAAATTTGCCATCTCATGTTTTGAAACCATTATTATTATTATTACTAAATGAAAGGATTTATCTGCTGTTTGCAATTGAGACTTACTGAGTGCGTCCAGTTTTTTATCACTTTAAGACACACGACGATTAGCCAAGCAGTAGCAGTGATCGTGTTTAGAGGCAGAAATGCTCAGAACGAGTCTTAAATGAGACTTAAAACAACAGTATGAAATCTGAAAATACGTCACAGATCGAGGGAGTTCAGCGGGAAGTGTTTTTGACAGTCGCAGAGGAGAGGATTTTCTAATGAACATTCCTCAAAATGTCGCGAATGCAGCAAAATGCAACTCCAGGTGTCTTTTTTTACAGAAACGTATTGCATTCATTTGAATAATAAAAGTTTCTGTTTTAACGAGAAAAGTTTCTGTTTTTATGAGAAAAATAAATCCTGTTTTAACGAGAAAAGTAAGTGTTTTATGAGCAAAACACGGTGTTTCACGGGCTGTAAGTTTAGGCGGAGCTGGCTAGATGCTACTTCCGAGGCGCAAATGTACGATTTAGCCAGTTTGATACGCTTTTATTTTGATTTAGGCTCACGACATTGGGAGATTTTGGTGTCACTGAGCAGTCTTGACGGTATTGTCATCAGCGTCAACTTTGTGACGACATCTGAAGGATCTGCGCCTGTTCAGACGCAGCTCCATCTGTCTGTTTGAGCGCGTCTCCAATAGTATCGCGTTGATTTCAATAAAACATATGTTGTCTCATAAAAACAGACTTATTTAACCCGGAAAAACAGAAACCTTTCTCGTAAAAACAGGATTCATTTTAGTTGTTAAAACAGAAATTACTTTTCTCGTTAAAACAGGATTTATTTTTCTCATAAAAACAGAAACTTTTCTCGTTAAAACAGAAACTTTTCTCGTTAAAACAGAAACTTTTATTATTCAAATGAATGCAATACGTTGCATTTTTTTATGACGGAACATTGTTAGAACATGATTAAAAGAGAGAAAAAGTCACTGTAGAATATGTGTCCTTTAAAGTGGAGGTAAAGGTGCAGATTTTCCAGAAAACCGACTTATCACTTAGCCAACACATTTATTAACTGTCTCTGACACAAGTGAGTTTGAAGAAAAGCTTTGCAGTCACAGCACAGGGGATTTTAAAACCTAAAAGGAACACACCGCCTCGTTCTAATAGAAAAGAGAAGACATTATTACACCCTGTTGAGTTGAATTAAAGAAAAACATTATTTTTCCGACATTTCACCCGATAACCTCCTGCCAAGCACCCAATTATGAAATCAAGCTCCAGGGTTTTATAACCACAACCCTTTACATTTTGTGACAATAGTATCTGTCTAATTGCTTCTCTCATGTCATAAAAAATATCTAAACTGTCCGTTGGGAAAGTCTTCATTAAGAAAACGTTTGGCCTTGAATCATAAACACTGAAGAACAAGACTCTGAGCGTCTGAGTGGTGGAAGCTCAGACACATCATTTATCCTTTAATAAGACAGATGTATAGAGCTATTGTGCTTGTGGTTAGTCTAGACTTTCTTTATAATACGCTCGACATAAATAATCGCACATCTCTGCACATCCTTCACGGAGAGTCTGAGCTCTATCCCCCGCTGTACGGAGCTGTTGTAAGACGGATCGTCCAAAAATCAGCTTAAACGCATTAGTCGTGCCGCCGTGGATCTCGCTTCTGCCACGAATAACGTCAGGGAAGGAAATATTCAGATGTATGAAAGGGGAATTGTGCAAAGCCTGGTACGAAAACAAAACCTGATCCCAAACTCAGATGAGGGTTCACAAGCCAATCGAGTGAATACAAGGAACGCTTTGGAATGAGAACAGCACTGAAGACAGTCCTTTGCAGACCAAGAACAACGCCAAAGAACTGCTCTAAACCAGAACAAAACCAGGACAAACTGAGGCCTAATATAGAACAAAACCAAGTAACAAAAGAATCAGGTTTAAAAGTCCTCTGCAGACCAAGACCAACTCAAGGGAACTGCTCGAAACCAGAACTAAATCAGGTCTAACCCAGCACTAAACCCCGTCTAAACAAGAGCTAAATAAAGTCTAAAACTCCTCTGCAGACCAGGGACACCCCAAAAGAGCTAAACCAGGACAAAACTAGGTCTAAACCAGAACAAAACCAGTTTACAAAAGAATCAGGTTTAAAAGTCCTCTGTAGACCAAGACCAACTCAAGAGAACTGCTCGAAACCAGAACTAAATCAGGTTTAACAAAGAAGACCTCCCATAAGACTAAACCAGGTCTAACTCAGCACTAAACCCCGTCTAAACAAGAGCACAGTCTAAAGTCTAAAACTCTTCTGCAGACCAGGGACACCCCAAAAGAGCTGAACCGGGACAAAACTAGGTCTAACCCAGGACTAAACCAAGACTAACGCAGGTTGACTAAACCAGGTCTAACTAAGAACTAAACCAACTACCCCCGGTGGACAAAACCAGGACAAACCAGGACTGAATCAAGTCCTAATGCAGTACTAAACCTGGACTAAACCAGGTCTAACTCAGGACTAAACCAGGTCTAACTCAGGACTAAACCAGGTCTAACTCAGGACTAAACCAGGTCTAACTCAAGACTAAACCAGGTCTAACTCAGGACTAAACCAGGTCTAACTCAAGACTAAACCAGGTCTAACTCAGGACTAAACCAGGTCTAACTCAGGACTAAACCAGGTCTAACTCAAGACTAAACCAGGTCTAACTCAGCAGGACTAAACCAGGTCTAACTCAGGACTAAACCAGGTTTAAATCAGGACTAAACCAGGTTTAAATCAGGACTAAACCAGGTCTAACTCAGGACTAAATCAGGTCTAACTCAGGACTAAACCAGGTCTAAGTCAAGACTAAACCAGGTCTAACTCAGGACTAAACCAGGTCTAACTCAAGACTAAACCAGGTCTAACTCAGGACTGAACCAGGTCTAACTCAGGACTAACCCAGGTCTAACTAAGGACTAAACCAGGTCTAACTCAGGACTAAACCAGGTCTAACTCAGGACTAAACCAGGTCTAATTCAGGACTAAACCAGGTCTAACTCAGGACTAAACCAGGTCAATTTTGAAAACTCTTCAGGATCTCTTTACATTTCTTGTCAAATTTGCTCAAAATGTTTTTCAATTCAGGGCATACACTTTTAAAAAAGATAAACTGATCCATTGATACAAGTTTTTGTCATGATTTAGTGCTGGTCTGTTTTTAAACCTGGTTAATCTCTGATGACCTTGCATAGTCCTAAATGTGGCATGGTTTAGTCCAGTTTTAGATGAGTAGGCAAGCATAAACCCGAGGGTGTAGACCTGGTTTAGTCCAAATTTATCATTACTTTCTGCTTTGTTTCTTGCTTAGATCTGGTTCTGTCTGGGTTTAATCCTAGTAAAATCCTGGTTTAGTCCTGAAAAGAGTGGTTATAATCTTATGGCTTGTTTCTGTCTGTCAAAGATCATCAAACATAAGTTACTGGAGCGGTTTCTGTCGCAGCACGTCCCACATTTGATATTCTCTGCGCTCTGGGAGACATCGGTCTAATGATGCAGATCGATTGTGAACACGTCGACTCAATAACATCTTGTGCTTCAAATATAAACAGTTCGGTATTAGTTTCGGGGCGTTTTAGCATTGCGGTCGTGTTAGCATCTCTGCACTTCATGGTTGAAATTCAAGTCACCCGTTTTTGACAACTCGGTCCTTCAGTATTTGCCCCAAAGTTCAGACTTGAAGTGCAACGTTTGACTTGCAATTTGTGTTTGGAAAATATTCTGTCAACCGTTAGAGACCTTAACATTTACCTCGTCCCCCAACATCACCGGGTATTAAAAAAGCTTTGCATTTCAATGAATAATAAAGTGCACAATGCAAGTTAATGTATACAATAATGTTCATTCCAATCATAAACAGAGACAGATTTTTCTATAAATTTGCATGTTCTCTGAGTGCTCCTGAACCATTAATAAGACGAAAGTTGGGCCATTGTCTGGACCAATCAGGAAGTGCTTCACTCACAATCCAGATTAAAACACAGAAAGGCTCGCCGCGGAAACAGTGGAGAAAACAGTGCTCACATCGATATATAGTGCTAACTGCTAATACGTAGCTAGCCTGATAATATCTAAGAGTATTGTTGCCAGTGAAAGTGTCATTGGCCCCAAGTTAAACACCACAAAAGACCATACAACCAAACCCATTCCTCCTTCTCTCGACCTCTGAACTCTCTTGACCTCTGCATATTCACCTTATTCCACCCGCCCACTTTTGCCTCTTTTTCTGTCTATGATCCACACTTTTGTAGTAAAGAGACTTCCGGTTTGACGAGAAAGCCGTTCGCACAAATGACGAACAAGGGAAAAGTCTCTCGCTAAAACATTATATAAAGTAGATTGATTTGTCTAAAATGTTTAATGTACATGTCCAAAACCAAAAAAACACCAAAAAGTCAGCAACGCACCGATTTCCTGGGCGGCCTGAAAATGGCTTTTTACTCCGTGTAGAACTACAACGGAAAAAAGATGCCGGAGCAGGAATAAGGTGAATAAACTTTAGTATTAGGAAATTTATGAGAAATTTGTAATTTGAATAAATATGACCCTGTATTTGTTCTATTTTTCAAATTAAAAACAGTATCTCTTAGTGAAATAAACTAGTCAAATAACCAATATTAAACCTGATTTAACACGCTTTTGACACTTAAAATTATTTTTCATTTCACTTTGGGGGTCTCGGGTCGGTTGCATGGCTATTTTGGGGGTCCTGGTCAGAAAAGCCAGGACCCCACCTGCTCTAAGGGGAAAATGCTTTCCGGGCTGCAGAGGATTTTTTTTTTTTTTTCTCGCTGCAGTACCAATGGAGTGCCCACTGGGGGCGACTGGTGATAGTTTTAAGAAAGCAATACCCTATCCAGATGATATTATAGATCCATGGTTATTGCAGACTGAGGACAGGATGTCAAGCTTATTGTGGTCAAAAGTCAGCAGCAGCTTTAGGGCTGCGCTCTGGGGGCCCTGGTGCCTTCTGGGAGCTACACCTCTGATTTGCTGCTGACTTACATTTCAAACTCTGCTCTTGCAGGTGTGTGGCTCACAGTGCTGCAGAATCTGTGAACCACTTTGAAACTCCTCGGACTGAAAAACTCTTTAGGAACATTCACTATTTCAGAAAACAGCGCTATCTGTTGGCCGTCTGCCAGAACTGCCCGGTGATCCCCCTGTCCTGACCTCACCTCTTCTCTCTCTCGGTCTTCTCTTTCCCCACAGTTTGGAGATGGCCAAGTACACGATGGCGGCCGCTTCCTCTGCGACCCCGGTTGACCTGAACATGGCCTTCGCTCCCGCCTCCTCCTCGTCTTCCGCGGGCCCCTCCTCTGCCGTTCTGACCTCGGCGCAGCCCGGGTCCACGCTTCAAGGGGCGCTGACCAGCCCACACTACGCCGCTCTGCCCATGTCGTCTCTGCTGGGCATGAAGACGCTGCCGGTGCTGACCATGCATCCCTCGGCGCTAACGCAGGGGCTAACGCAGGCGTACGCGGCCAAAATGCCCACCGCCGGAGTCAAGAAGTCAGACAGGCAGAAGTTTGCTCCGTATTGATGGAGATAAATACTTGTTTTGTCTAGAGTGGGTGGAGCAATAAGCAGAGGTGAAAATAGTATTCAAGTAAGAGCACCTTTAAGTCAAAATCATTTTACTCAAGTAGAACTGCAAAGAACTGGTCACAGAAAATATTAAAGAGTAAAGTATTTGGGGAGACTGCTACCGAAGTAACTGTCTAGTTGTAACGTCTCATTTATGATTTGAATTTAATTGGAAGGACAAAACATTAAATGAAATGATAGCGCTGCTACGATTAATTGGAATAATCATAACTATACATAATCTTAATCATAGTTTGATAATTGTAAGCTTTACCAGGACTAAACAGACTCAAAATGTCAAAAAAGACAAAACATTTCTGCAATAATGTCTAATTTTAGTGAATAATACTCTATATTTCTAAACATTTTCTATCCAAAAGTCTTCAGTCGTCCTTTTTGGCTAAGCCTTTATTTGGCTAAAATGTGTCTAAAATCATCATTAGTTGCAGCACTATTATAAAATCTGGTGTTTTCAATGATAGACTCGGAAATGAGGAAAACTAAATAATTTTTGAAGGAAATCTGTTCAAATTGTCATCATCATTTATTTGTCAGCCTAAAGCTTTTGTAACTTGAAGAGGAACCTAAACTTTACTCAAGTAAGAGACTGTTACATTAAACAACATATGACAAAGAGAAGTTAAGAAAAGTTCAATTTATTAAAAAAATGACTCAAGTAAATGTACCCGACAGTCCTCTGAAAATAAGTTCACGATCACTCAAATGGGACCAATCATTGTAATTAAGTGGATGCTTCTGTACATTCTTTGCCATCATTTTACAGTTTTAGTCTTATGAAAAAAAAAACTTTAATCTATAAGAGTTAAAAGGTTTTATATCCACCATTCAACACACGTATATGCCCAACATAATGTAAAATAGGTTGAAGTAAAAACACAAGGTAGAATAAACACAATTAAATTCCAATAATAGTGCTCAAGTTAAAGGTGCTGTACCTGTTTTTTACCATCTTAAAACAGAACTAGTTCATTTTAAACAGTTTGCGGCGCTCAAAACATACTGCTCAAATACAGTACAAAACGCATTCTGAACATCCTAATTATTCACTGAAATTAATTTACAAGTGCTTTTCTCATCTTTCAGAGACTAGAGCAGCTTTTACTGTCAAACAGCTAACAAGCTAACAGCAACTACTAGCGATGCACCGATCCAGCTTTTTCAGATCCGATATAGATTTACTTGCGATTTAAGTATCTGCTGTTACTTGATATCAGCCGATACCTCTGCAGAGACTGAAAATGGCATTATTTTCTTTATAAAATATGACAAATCATCCAAATGGTTTGTGTAACTGTACTTTATCCTTCAACTAACAACAGAACAGTTTTGTACAAATAAAACAAAAAACATAATGAGATGTTTTGGACCAAAGCCTGTAAATAGTATTTTTACATCAATTTAAAGACCCAACCGGAGCCGATACCTGATACAGCAAATTTGTACGTATCGCCACCGATATTCAATACCAGTATTGGTATCAGTGCATCCCTAACAACTAGCATGCTAACGTAAATAAAACACTGTAAGCAAATACAGACAGCACACAGCGATGTCATTTTCACCACAATATCTGCTTTTACAATATATTTGTGCTGGAGATAAACAGATTTCACGTTATTACATTAAAAAAAATCTGGTACAGCACCTTTAAAGTAAAAAGTAGCATCAGCAAAAACAAATATCAGGAGTAAATCTTCTTCAAAAACATACTTATTACTTGACAACACTCTGGCTGCTGCTAAAGAAAGTGAATTAATCGAGAAACCACTGTCATGTTTGGGGGAAAAAGTGAAACACTGAAAGGATTTTTTAATTAATGCTAGCCATAGTTTTAGCAATGTTCAGTTTACATGTCATTGTTTAGCTAAAAGTGTAATATTTGTGTAAAAACTGCACTAGACAATTAGGTTATTTTATGTCAACAAGCATTTATGTGAATATTTTCCATTTGGGGACCACTTTTGCTGTTTTGTTTTGAACACAAATGCTCTTTAAAACTCAGGCATGTAATCTAGAACTTTTACCGGATGTTTTCTTCTGGATTCAGAGTTTGGTAATCCAGGAGACATATTTAAACTAGTTTTTTACGTGTGTTTTTTGTAGAAGACAATCACGTTTTGTAGTAAAATTGTCCTGGCATCATGAAATGGTGCAGCGTTGGCAGCAAAAAAAAAAAAAGTTTGTTTGAATGTTTTGTTATTTAATGTTGTAGCACTGGAAGCCATCACTTTTGTTTTACTCTTTTGTATAAAAATGTGAAGCTTTGTGAAAGGATGGAAGCAGAATAAACTGTTGGATAGACTTATTACACACGGCTTTGTTTCAGTTTGGGTGATATCGTTTAGTAAAGTCAATGGAGCTCCGAGCGCCAACAGATTTACACGACAGCTTGAACTTGTTTTTCTCCACAAATTTATTAATGTTTTACACACAGTTTGCGCTCTCTCCGTCGCAAAACGTTTGTACATTCTCACACGTTTGTCATTAAAGGAAGCGTAATGTGAAGAATCTAGACACAACTCGATTTGATTTGAACTTATTTTGACACCACAAAGAAAATGGAAATGTATGTATTAAGTACATAGACCGTACATATCAGTGGACTATGGGAATGTGACGTCACCATATTGTTTGGTTCCAGCCAAATAAAGGCAATCGTGGCTAGCTGTTATAGCGGCTAAAGAAGAAGAAGAAGAAGATTTTTTATTTATAGAGCGCTTTTCCACCTAATAGGCACCCAAAGCGCTTTACAAACCGTTGAAACTACAGTTGCCGTTACAATAAAGTGGAGCCAGACTCCATATTTGTAAATCCGACTGCGTATCGTAGCAACCACACGGACCAATCAGGAGGGAGGGTGTTAACGGTTTCCGCCCCTCGGTGGGAGGAGACGGCGGCAACGTGCTCCACTAGCTGTCAATCAAACAGAATTATAGTCACACAGTACACCTTTAAATCTGACCAATAATACATTCTTCTACACTGAAGGTGAGACACTGCAGGCAAAACTTATTTTTTGGTCAGTTTGCTCTCTCGACATGTCGACTTTCATGTGGAAACAACAAACGTGTCCAATCTGCTCCAAAAGATGTTTTATTCTTCCATTGAATCCACTTCATCCATAGATTTCTCTGGACATTCTAACTGCAAACGACGTTTTCTTAAAATGCATTTTTGTCCCTCGAGACATAAAGATCAGCCTTAAAGTAGATCCTACACCAAACTTTACAATCTGGACTCAACAAGATTTTGACCGAACGAACAGAAGAATTTTTGATATCTGATTTTAAAACTGATTTATTGAAGTTTTAAGTTAAAAAATTAGGCGAAATTTTTATTTTTAGGACAATTTTCAGTCCAATCCAGTTTACTTAAAAACTAAATATAGATAGATATACAAAATCCCCTGGTTTGTAACTAATATGTTACAAAATGATCCAAGAAATTTAAACCTGGTTCTGTCGCTTTTTCAGCTTTAAATGTCCCAAATATTTGTCATTTTGGCTATTTTTCCACATAAAATGCCTTATTTCTACATGAAAACATGACATAACATTTAGGTGAGTAAACTACAGGAGAAGTTTCAAATTGATATCTTTATGTTTAAGATTTTTTCCTTTTCTCCTGTCATGTCTCACCTTAATAATAATAATAATAATAATAATAATAATAATAATAACAATAATAATAATAATAATAATAATAATAATAATAATAATAATAATAATAATAATAATAATAAAGAAAAATCCAACTGTAAATATGGGCGTATTGATCCTTTGACTGATCGGTGAAGTCTGGCCTGAGTAGAAGTTCACACTTTCCTTCAGACTTGTCCTTCTTCTTGTTTGGTGTACTTTAAATGTCTTGTTCCGCTCGTCTGTCACGTTTACAGTCCGGCCCCTCTCCACAGGCCTCGGCTCTTCTCTCTCGCTCAAAAATACAGCAAATCTAACCCAAGCCTCCTGCTGTCGTTCCAGCGGAATTTCCCCCGGACACAAATCCATTCTAATCCAACGGTCGGCCTGTCACAATAACACCAGAGAAACTATCACGATAAACTCACTGTGAACACAAACACTACTCTTTACTCGTCACAGGTTTGTACGTTTACTAAAAGTTCATGAAAATAGGGAGTTTACTGAAAAGTGTGGAGTTATATAATGTTTTTTTTAAATGTAAGAGTGATATTTCCTAGACTTGTGTAAGAAATGTTACTCACAAAGTGTAAACACAACACTTTCCTTCGGACACTGACATTATTTATTGAAATGAAGTGTTACTAAAATGCTCTGTTTAGTATTCACAGGTAATAAACCAGGACTAAAGCAGGACTAAAGCAGGACTAAAGCAGGACTAAAGCAGGACTAAACCAGGACTAAACCAGGACTAAAACAGGACTAAACCAGGACTAAAACAGGACTAAACCAGGACTAAACCAGGACTAAACCAGGACTAAACCAGGACTAAAACAGGACTAAACCAGGACTAAACCAGGACTAAACCAGGACTAAACCAGGACTAAAGCAGGACTAAACCAGGACTAAACCAGGACTAAACCAGGACTAAACCAGGACTAAACCAGGACTAAACCAGGACTAAAGCAGGACTAAACCAGGACTAAAGCAGGTCTAAAGCAGGACTAAACCAGGACTAAAACAGGACTAAACCAGGACTAAAACAGGACTAAACCAGGACTAAACCAGGACTAAACCAGGACTAAAGCAGGACTAAACCAGGACTAAACCAGGACTAAAGCAGGACTAAACCAGGACTAAACCAGGACTAAACCAGGACTAAAGCAGGACTAAACCAGGACTAAACCAGGACTAAACCAGGACTAAAGCAGGACTAAACCAGGACTAAAGCAGGTCTAAAGCAGGACTAAACTAGGACTAAAACAGGACCAAACCAGGACTAAACCAGGATTAATTCAGGTCTAATCAAGGACTAGAAACCAGGAGTAAACACCAGGACAAAACCAGGGCCAAACCAGGACCAACCAGGACCATGATTAATTCAGGTCTAATCCAGGACTATAAAACCAGGACTAAACCAGGACTAGAGCCAGGTTAAACTAGGACTAAACCAGGACGAGACCTGGACTAAACCAGGACCAAACCAGGACTAAACCAGGACTAGAGCCAGGTTAAACTAGGACTAAACCAGGACCAAACCAGGACGAGACCTGGACTAAACCAAGACTAGACCTGGACTAAACCAAGACTAGACCTGGACTAAAACACTACTTAATGGGGACTTGTTTGTTGACTAAACATAAGTTCTACAAGCTCAGCATTGATCACTTAAGTGGACTGTCTTTTCTATCACGTTTACTCGGGTCATTTAAGGCAATCAATTTCACAGGTTTTTGTTTGTAAACAATACAATCGGGATGCCGATGACACAGAGCCCTAAAGCAGGAAAATCCCAAACAAAGTCATTTTAAAGGTGAAATATAGTTAAAAACATAAGATACAATAAATAATTAGCAGAATGAAACACTTTTTCAGCCAATTGGTGCCGAATTTAAGTCATAAAAGTTATTATATATAAAGTAATTATTTCTCTAAATCTTATCAAAAACAATTAAAAAGTCCTCTTAAGTGCATACGTAAAGCGCAAAAATAGTCTTCAGTCCATCACGTACTGAACGATACGTCTATATTCACCTTATTCCTGAAGTTGCCGTATGCGCCGCCGTCTTGTTTCTGTTGTAATTTACATGGAGCAGACGAGCTCAACAGAAAATAAGTTCTACATGGACTAAAAAGACGTTTTCAGACCTCAGGAAATCGTTGCGTTGTTGACTTGTTGTTGCTCGTGTTCATTAAACATTTTACACAAATCAATCTACTTTATGTAACATTTTAGCGGCGAGACTTTTCCCTCGTTTGTCATTAGCTTTAACGGAGTTCTCGTCAAACGAAAGTGCGTATCTGTGGCAAAAAACGGCAAAAGTGGGCGGGGCATAATAAGGTGAATAGTAATTATTGACAGGCGATATACAACAATGAACTTAACGAGGACCTGTTCAATCTTCATTATGACATGGTCCACGTTACAAACTGATGCAGCAATGACATACAATTGTACATTTCCACTAAATCCATCAACTCCACAACTTACTGCAGTTAAAAAAAAAAAGTTAAATGTGACGATTGAACAGAGATAACCATAATAATTGTTCAAAAACATTTCAAAATCCATCCAAAAGCTACATTTGGACAACCCTCTCCATCCCTCGTCATCAGTAACCTTGGTTTTCTTTTTGAGTCCAGTCTCTCATTCGTACAGCGTGTCAGTGAAATAACTTTCTTTCACCATAAAAACACGGCTCGTCTCCGTAAATCTTTCTCTTTCCGCCGCTGAAACCCACATTCACGCCATCGTCTCTTCCGGATTAGACAACAGCAACGGCATTATTTATGACACACCCTCCAAAACACCCAAAAAACTACAATATCCACAACCAAAAATCAAGATCCATTTTTCGTTCGATTTACAAAAGGCCTGTGAACATGAGAGAGTTACAAATGTTGACGTAGCTGAAGTTAAAGTTTTTATGATACATTTGTGTAACGCCTGGATAGCAACCTTAGCAGTATTGACGAGGACAGAGCCGAGCCGAGCCGAGCCCCCAGTGCAGACCAAGTGTTATTTTATTTACATATGTACAAATCAGCAATACCAGCAGCAGCATGGCACACAGCACCTCTCCATCAGGGACTGAGACCAGAGACCTTTTATAGGGCCTCTAGCCAATTGGGTAAACCCATCAATAATTAGAGGTAAAACCCCCAAAACCCAAAAACATTTTTTAAAATTACAAGTAAACAAACAACTCAAACAACAATCATACAAAACATGCATACAAAAATATAACTCTGTATAAATTAACAGTGGTTTATCCCAACTATTTTATTAAATTTAAAACTTGGGACACCCCTGCTCCTTTCTACCCCATGGTCTGCCCCGGAACCTTTTAAGGTGCTCCGGCTCCCCGGGGACTCTTTTACCCGGAACACCCAAAATGAAAAATAAAAGGTACTAATTATACCTTTTATTTTACAGGTAACTCACACAATCAATAAACATTTTAAAACTTTGTTTGACTCATTCATTTAATGTTAGGGCCACATAATGGACTTGCTCCATTGCAATTTGCTAGTTTTTTCCACATGGATTTTCATTAAAATGCTCAATTATATAAGTTTTGTTATGTGTTTTGTGTCAATTTGATGGAATTCCTGCTCTGTTTAGGTCATAAAATCTTGTCGCTCTGTTTTTTGTGTCGTTCAGAATTATTATTGTTCAATTACGAAAGCTATGATTATTTCAACAGTGTTAATTTTTTGTTTAATCGTTTTATTCTGTTTCTATGATCATGAGTTTAAAGGTTCTCATGTTTTTCTAAATATGACATAGTTTGATGGGAGGGCACCTGTTGTAAATATTTATCATAGTTTTACATCTGTGAAGTTGCAGTTTGTGAAGAAATTTTGAAAAATAAAAGTTTTAAATGACAGGAAGTAGAGCTGAGTTCTAAAACTGAATCCCTCTGTGATGTCATCAAAAAGCGACGCACCATTTAAAAATGCAGAGACATTTTATACAAAAGTGACACATTTTTCTGACAGTTTAAACCAGGAGTGTCCAAACTTTTTCCACCGAGGGCCACATACTGAAATTTAGACCAAGCGGAGGGCCACAATTAAATCATGAAACGTTCAAAAAAGTTGCATTCATCTGATTTTAAAGTGACACCACATCTAAATTCAGTCTCAATGCCTTAATATCAGGTCTGTCTCACTCCAAATGTTAGTTATTTAGGTTTTAATAGTAGAAAATCTGAAATTTGCTGTAAAAAGTATGTCTTAAGGCCAATTCACCAGGAAGGGCCAAGAAAAATTGGTCTGCGGGCCGCTTTTGGCCCCCGGGCCTTAGTTTGGACATGCCTGGTTTAAACCATCATTCAACAAAATAAAGGTGTTATTTATTGTCAGATCATATTGTGTACTTTATATGGATTTTGGTTGCAGTCTGGTTGCTAGGTAACAGTTGTGGAATTAACTGCCCGTGACTAACCAGGAAGTAACATTATAAACTTTACAAAAACTGGGCACAAATGAGCAAATGTTTATTCAAATCTTATAATCAAGTCCACTACGTTTTAGTGAAATGTGTCGTCTACCTGTCATATACACTTCATTAATACTAAAACTAATGATATTTTTAGGCATGTCCAAACTCAGGCCCGGGGGCCAAATGCGGCCCTCAGACCAATTTTTCTTGGCCCTTAGTCTTCCTGGTGAACTGGCCCACATTGTCCTGATAAGTACTATTTACAGCACATTTCAGATTTTCTACAATTCTAACATAAATAACTAACATTTTGGTGTAGCACAGACCTGATATTAAGGCACTGAGACTGAATGTAGATGTGGTGGAGCTTAAAACATCAGATAAATGCAGCTTTTTTTAACGTTTCACGATTGATTTGTGGCCCTCCGCTTGGTCTATATTTAAATATGTGGCCCTCAATGGAAAAAGTTTGGACACCCCTGGTTTAGATCTTTCAAGATGATTCTGACAAAGTGGTGTCAAAATTAAATATCAATGGAAACATTTGGAATTTGTATTATTATATTTAGATGTAGGAGAATGTCTTTTATCAGTAACTCTAAATAGTAGGCTGGGTGATATTGACAAAAATGTGGTATCCAGATAACGATATTCAGACGATATTATGTCAATCCAACAAAAATGCGTTAAAACATGTCTTTAAACGTTTAAGTTGTGGTTTAATTATCAGACAAATGTGAAATGCCTGTAAAATAATCACAAATGTGCAAAAATATCACCTTACTCCTGACTTTTTCTTTCATTTTTGAATTGAAATCAACTCTTTTTGTGGCATTTTTACTTTAAACAATGAGCTAAACATTCAGACTTGACATATCTTTAAAGCCACACTCACGGTATCATCTAAATGTTGATATATTGACAATAAGTCTCGACCGGATCCAGCACAAAGGCTCCACCGTCGTTTTGTACGCTCAGCATGTCTGCACTTTTCTGGTACAAACTCAAGTGGGCGGAGAAGACGGCGAGTGATTATTAATGCATTATTCATATGACGAGGCAGATGTGTAGCTTTGTTGCCGAAATGACTTTGAAATAAATGAGAAAGTGTGAATACAGAGCGTCCATTTGTCAGCGTTTCATTGTTCGGTTACGTTTGGGCAAATTAGCGCGAGTTAAACCGACCGTTTGTAGATGACGATGACGTTCAGAGGCAGAAATATGGATTAAAATGTTGTGTTATTGTTGTGTTGGTGTGAGACACTGTTGATGGATTAAAGGGCCTATGACAGGTTGGACTACTCATGTAACTAAAATACAGGTAAGATAAATATATTTAAAGTTTTGCTAAAAATAATTATATATTTTATCATTTTTTGCAATTTTTTTAGTTTTGTAATATCACTTCCTGGTTGTAAATGATGACATCACACTAGGAAATTACTTTGCACACTGGGCTAAAACTCAGCTAATGTCGGAGATTTTTTTGTCTGACAAATCAAGATATATGTGAACACCTTTATTTTGTTGAATTAATGTTTTAAAGGTAAAATACTTTGTTTATTTTGGGTAAATCGTGCATAAACTTAGGATGGAATGAGTCTCCCTGGTGTGATGTCATCAGTTTGTCACTTCCTGTAAATTTAAACCAATTTTTCAACTTTTCTCCACAAACCATGACTTGATTGGTGTAAAAACAATATTTTTTTAATGTACAATACGTATTAATAAACCAAATAAAATCAAAATTAGAAAATCATAAAAACCTGTCATACGCACTTTAAGTCTTGGCATTGTTTGCATTCTGTTACAAGGAAATAGTTTCAAAGTAGATTGATTTGTGTAAAATGTTTAAAGTACCCATGACAGGTTGGACGACTCATTTAACCAAAATGTAGTTCAGATAAACATATTTCAAAATTAGCTAAAATGTTTTACAAATTTTACACCGGTTTCGCAATTTTTAGCTTTTTAATTTTACTTCCTGGTTGTAAATGATGACATCACGCTAGGAAATTACCGTAGAAACCACACTTTACACTGGGCCAAAACTCATCTAATGTCAAATTTTTTTGATTTGACAAATAAAAATAAATGTGAACACCTCTATTTTGTTGAATTAATGTTTAAAGCGTCAAAAAAGTCATTTCTTTTCTGTAAATTATGCATAATCTTTGTCTCCCCAGTGTGATGTCATCAGTTTGTTTACTTCCTGTAATTTTCAACAGGTTTTTCAACTTTTCTCCACAAACAGCGACCTGATTGATGTAAAACTATAATTTATATTTACAACAGATATTAATTCACTAAATAAAGTCAAAATGAGAAAATCATAGAAACCTGTCATACGCACTTTAACGTCACAATCCGTTTATTTTCTGTTGAGCTCGTCTGCCCCGTGGAAACTAACACAACGGAAAAAAGATGGCGGCATCACTGAACACAGGTGAAACTGGGTAAGGCCAACTATTAATCAAACAAGGCAGACCAATTATCAAGTCTCAGGTGACAAACAAACAATTTTCCAAACAAAGACAGGTATTCAG
Organism: Rhinogobius similis; assembly: GCA_019453435.1. Taxonomy (NCBI): domain Eukaryota; kingdom Metazoa; phylum Chordata; class Actinopteri; order Gobiiformes; family Gobiidae; genus Rhinogobius; species Rhinogobius similis. Next base: position 41,063,418 of record CM033625.1, read on the forward strand.
TGACTCCTCCCTGGGGGCAGGACTCTCACTACTTAGAGTAGTATATAAGCCTGAGTTCCCAGACCAGCTCTCTGATTGACAATGACTTTTGGATAAGAGTCAAAACGTCTCGATCTTCAAACAGCGTCCGGATGACAACCCCTGAAACCCTTTCTACGACAACACAGTCACCTCTAACTGCACTCCTCGATCAGCAGCAGCTCTAACATTTACAAACTGTTCGAGGGGAGGAGAGGACCAGCCATGGACCACTTTAAACACTAAACACAAATTCATCCTTCATCATATCACGCCAATTCAAAAGCTTGTATTTTTGTCGGTATCTCTGTGGTTTTCGGTCAAGTACCTTTACAGTTTGCTTATAAAGAGACTCTAATGGTTTTAGCGCAGTTGCATTTGCATTAGACCAGATAGTTATGCAATAATTCATATGGGAAAAAATCATAGCGTGCATAAAGACTTTAGCTGCACGGATAGACAGTTGTGGCTTTATAAAACGAAAATGTGAGCGGCTCATTTTTACTCAGTGACACACATTTATCTGGGATTTTAATGTAAATGTGTTGTCTAGCTATACTCCTAGATATTTATATTCAGACGCAACTTTTATCCCTTCTCCTGGATTTTAGGTTCACAACTAATGTTATAAAATAATAAATAGTTGCCACAGATGCCCTCCCACCAAACTAAGTCATAACTAGAACATTTTAAGAGCCTGTCATTTAGACTTCAAACTCAAACGGCCGCCTCATGTTCAGCTGTTTGGTCCGTGGAGCCCTCCTCCGCCCCAGCACCACCTCAGCCCTCCTCCGCCCCAGCACCACCTCAGCCCTGCTCTGCCCCAGCACCACCTCTGCACCTCTGCCCTCCTCCGCCCCAGCACCACCTCAGCCCTCCTCCGCCCCAGCACCACCTCAGCCCTCCTCCGCCCCAGCACCACCTCTGCCCCTCAGCCCTCCTCCGCCCCAGCACCACCTCCGCACCTCAGCCTTCATCCGCCCCAGTACCACCTTTGCACCTCAGCACCGCATTTACAGAATCTCCTTTTCTTTCAGGTTTTTATTTTCAATCGCGCAGCCCTACTTTCAATGGATTAAAGTCTATATGACAGGACCTAATTATGGCTTAGTTTGGTGGGAGGGCACTTAAATAATAAAAAACAAACCTTGAATATTGAGCCTGTTTTTACACTTGTGAAGTTGCAGTTTGTGAAAAAAATTTGAGAAATAAAGGTTTAAGTTTAAAATTACAGTAAGGAATTCTGTGATGTCATCAAAAAGCGACGTGCCACTGAAAATACAGGGACAATTTACAGCAACTGACACACTTTTCTTACAATTTAAACCACCATTCGACAAGATAAAGGTGTTATCGAGTATTATTATTCGTCAAATCATAACTATTATGTAATTTATGTGGATTTTGGCCCTTGTTTACAGTCTGGTTGCTAGGTAACAGTTGGAATTAACAGTGGAATTACCTCTAACTATCTCATATTTGCTGCTCATGTGCAACCAAGAAGTAACAATATAAACATTACGAAAACTGTCCAAGGGACAAATAGGCAAAATGTTGAGTAAAATGTTAAATATAATCTTGTTTGCAATGTTTTAAAGAAATATGTAGTCTAACCTGTCATATAGACTTTAAGTATCAGTTTGTATGCGAGTATTTCATTGCGCGACTTTTTGATGTCTCAATATGAAATTGTTCATTTTTTCAACCTTAAAACAAGGCTCTTAATATTCATCCATTAAACATATTTCCTGTTTTCTGATCCGTCCCATCGAGAGTCGCCCGGTCCGTCTCGTACTTGTTCTGAGGATTTGTGGAGGAGCCATATGGACCGAGATTTCACCAAACACTCAAGAGGACGCGGTAGTTTTAGAGAAATAATCCAAAAGATGATCCAAGTCTTTACAGCAGAACACACTCGACAAACAAGCTTTTCTTCAGTTCGATCCAACATTTATTATTTACCGCTGCTTTTCTGCTGTTCTTTGTGTTTAACTTTTGAACAGACTAAAAATACAGTTTAAAATGTACATCCAGTCTGTAACTTCACTGTGACGATTGCTCATGATGCTGCTGTTTTTTCTCATGACGTTTTTTGTGAGATCGAGCAACAGCAGCCAATTTGGTTGAAGAATTTTCTGTAGTGTTATTTTTTGTCCTGTCGGCTTGTGGAATGTGAAATGGGGATGAGACTGGGGAAGGACATGCAGAAAATAAAAGGGTCAACAGCAGAAACTTGATTATGACCAACAGTGGCTTATACTGTATTTAACATGTAAAAAAAAGAAACACATATATGTCTTTATTAAACTAAGAGAAAAAAAACACCTTCACCTAATGGGGATATGTACTGGTATGTATAATTATTTATAATGGTATCTGTTAATTAGCTGTTTACTTACTTACTAACACCACCCTAATACTAAATCTACTGAGTACATCACTACACCAAACATGCATCTATAAGTACTACTATCACTAAAGTACTATAAACTACCACTATTACTGCTACTTTAAATACCAGCAGTAATGTACAAGTCCATGTACCACTCCAAGTACCACTGGAACTACTTCAAAATACCACGGTAAGTGCCACTGTAAATGCTAACAAAGTAACAGGCTGTATTTTAAAGGAAAAATACTATGCATTTTTCGTCATCCTCTAAACATGCTCTTGATTAAATCTGCTCTTATGTTTTGTAATTAGATGACGTGCAGTACAACGGACCAGGACTCAGGTAGTAGGTATAAAAGGCCTTTTACTGATCGATCAGGGTGTTCCTCTTCTCGCTCCACACACACACAAAGGTTGCACAAAAGTACAGGCCATATATACCATTATGTAAATGAGGTACAAGTAGTCGTGCATAAGGAGTTCTAAGTACAGAACATAGGTTTCTAAGAATATAACAGTCCAAAAAAACCACTCAAATCAAAGAAGCCCTTGCATGCCATGTTTGGACGTAAATGAGTGTGGGGGAACCTAAAATAACCAAAGGTTGTCTGAGGACGACACCATACAGGGTCACACCATATGTGAAGCCAGACCATGGATGTATTAAATGAACTGGATAAGGTACGCCCCCTCTGTCTGTGGTCCCAGATTGATTTGTGGCCGTGCGAGGTACTGCAGCCTCTTGGAACCAGCCTTTTTCTAAAATTGCTCATTATAATTGCAGACAGGACTGAATTATTATCGGTATTTAAATAAAATAGAAGGAAATGTTCTTTTCTACCGTTTCTAAAATCACCGAAATTACCGTTTTTATATGAAGTGGGGGATTGTCGTCACGTGGCGCCCTAAAGCAAAGATGGCAGCCATCGTATCAGGAAGTAAAACAAAGATATCAGCCTCCGTATCAGGAAGTAAATGCGGAAGTAAGAAACTTTTTTGGGGTCATGCGCAAATGAGCACTCTCCATAGGGATAAACAGGACGGCCATCTTGGATTCATCTTCCAGGTTTTATTATAGTTCTATGAGCCAGACATGGATGACCTTTGCTCCCGAAGAAGAGCGTTTCCTATTATGGACTAAAACACGCTTACATGTTTTGAAACAAACAAAAAGAAGTTTATTGTGCACTAAATGAACAAGTTTCTCTGCTGTCTGCCCTGACACTTTCTGAGTGTATAGCCAGTAGATGCCGCCTAGTGCTTACACAGTTTAGTTTTGTTATCAGTGCCGCCGCTCTCCCATGACACACATAACACGCAGTTCGTGGAGCATCAAGTGCTCTGAGGGGCACCAGCTTGACCAGGCAGTCTGGATTGAATCACAGACTAGACTATTTGTGCACAAAACTGTTCCTTTTTCAAAAAAAAAAAAAAAACAGGCTGCCTTTAGTTCTCTCTCTGTGCACGGGCAGCTCTACTGTACAAGCACAGTTTAAAAGGACATAGAGCAGGTCAGGGGTGTGGAGCCGTTTCCACAAGGAGCCAAATGGTCTTTAGTTTATGAAAACCGGCCTCATACACAGTGAAAAGCGCCAGCGGAGAACTGCTGAGACGACATCGCGGAGCGCAAAGTCAAAGTGCTTCAAATGTCTAAATCATGTTTTTATAAATGCAGCAGAAAGTGTCTATAGCTTGCAGCCTGTAGCGTTCTCTCGGCCCTGTATGTTATCACTTTAAAGGTGTCTTCAGTTTGACATCTCATGTTTTAGAACTAAAATAAAATGCTTTTACAAAGAAAAACATGACTTTATCACTGCGTTGGGAGATGCTATTTTGGCTTAGCTGTGGGTCCATCTACTGGCTGTAGAGGCAATTACACATGTAAATATATACCCACAATGCATTGCAGTAAAGAGTGGGTCTGACAAAGTTGTAGTTATCGTGATCAGACAGAAAAAATGTTTAGAGCGAGTCTGGCAATGATTTAACAAAAACAGCAGAAGATTCTTGGATAAGTTACGTAAATTGGAACAAACGTCACGGATCGAGGGTGTTCAGCAGGAAGTGTGTTTGGCGCTCGGAGGAGGATTTTTTAACCGTCATTCATCAAACTAACGTGAATGCAGCCAAATGTTACACCAGGTATGTTTTTGATGACAGAACATTGTTAGAACATGGTCAAAAGATGCTACCAACTAAAAATGCAACAGTTTTGTGATGTTGGCTCATGTTCTAAAAACAAACCAACGAATTCGGTGCAAAATAAAAGTGAAAATAACTCGTACAATACAATATATGTCCAGTGTAGTGATGATGTATTGCCTGTACCTCTTCAGAACAGAGCTGTGGCGGCTGCAGCTCGTGGTCCTGTTCCTGCATGAAGCTGTATCACACTGGACAGCCATTTCTCCTGTTGCCGAGGTGAACTGACAGTAGAATCAATATGGCCGACGCGGCGGCGGCATCTGAGGCTCGTCCGCTCCACAACAGCAGCAGGTGAAGTCAGGAGGTCAGCTGAGGTAATCACTCGCAAACAAGACCCGACAAAGAACAGCTAAACCAGGACGAGGTCAGAGAGGGCAACGAAAGTAAGGCAGTGGTTTCAACATGCAATTCTACTGTTATTGTTTTGTCTGGAATGTTCAGCAATATGGCATTAAAGGACACACATTCTGTTAGTGACTTTTTTGAGCTTTTAATCATGTTCTAAAAATATTCTGTCATCAAAACACACCTGTAGTAGCGTTCAGCTGCATTCACGCTGTTTTGAGGAACGTTTTTAGAAAATCCTCTCCCACCAAGCGTCAAACACACTTCCTTCTGAACTGGATTTTTCGACATATTTTTCGATCATTTACGACGTTTATTTGAGAATCATCCACTGTTTAAGTCCTTAAATCATCGCTAAACTCATTCTGAGCATTTCTGCCGTCTAAACACCATCACTGTTGCAGCAAATCCCCACCATAAGATCTTTTCAGCTTTAACTTAACTAGTTTGTATGTAGTGCTTGTTACTACCCAACTCTGCTAGGGTAGGGGATGTAACAAAAAAACAAAGATGGGAAAAGGTTTAAATAAAGAGCAAGCAATTTAATGAACAGGGGTGTAAGGGTAAAGTAACAGAACTAAATCTAATAAAACAACACAAAAGAACAAAACACACACAAGGTACTGCCACTGCAGCTCTGAGACAAAATGGACAAATACAGGAACTGCCACTGCAGCCCTGAACACACAACGGCGTACTGGCCACACTCAGGCCAGCAGCCCCGAACAGGTGAGCAGAGAGTCCTTAAGCACTGGGGAGGGGCTGAGGCGGAGCGACAGGATTGGCCAGGTGTTCTCAGGTGGCACCAATCAGGGACCAATCAGGGACCAGCCAGCTGCAGCCAATCATGATCCTGGACGTAGCTCCGAAGTCTTCCAGCACACAGACTCACATAAAACACAATATTCGAAAAAACACACAAGGAGGCAAGAAGAGTAGGCCTGGGGCAGTAACAGTGCTGGCGCCATCTGCTGGCTGGATGCACTCAGTAAGTGTCATTTCATACTGGCTGATAACGCCTGTCATTGAATGAAGAAACATTTTTTGTTGTTTTAAAGCATGAGATGGTAAATTTAAGACACTCAAGAGCATGTTTAAAGGCTTATAACAATATGAAAAACGCAGAATATTTTTCCTTTAAACTTCAGACAAGCAGGAAATGCCATAAGGTGAAGTTAGTCATTGCAAAATCAATTCTAATGAGCTTTTAGTCTTGTTATAACAGTGTTTCCTCATCATTTGTTCAGTCTAGTTTAGTTTAGTTTATTCTTTTTTGTCAGGGACCATGTACAAATTCATTGATCTTATGAAAGAAAAGATAATCTGCACCAGATTTAGCTGAGCATTCTCAGAGTGTAAGACCCAATTAATGGAGTCTCTGCATCTCTGTCTCTGAAATTGACCCATTTAGTGCATGTTAAATGTTGAATACAGTTGATACAGTTGCAACTTTAACAAAACTACAGACACAGAGACGTAAACTCCACAGTCAGACTCAGGACCTCCTCAAACCCTCTGCTCCTAAGATCAAGCGTCCAGCGAGTGTTTATGCCGCAGGAATAATAAAACCTGCTTTTGTATGCATGTATTCACACTTTTACTATTGCAGCCCGAGACACCATGCAGGCTCCAAAAATCCCTCCAAAATTCTCATTCTCTCTGTGTCCCGCTTAAAGTCTGTGAAACGCAGACCTCTGTCCACTGCACGAGGCTCTGGTCTGAGCTGTGTGCTGACAGTAAAGAGCGTTCGCCTTGTGCCCAAACAAACTTTTTCACCTCCACGGCGAAAACAAACAAGCTGCCCGAGGCTATAACCTTTCAGCGGAAATTTAAGGTGGACATTTTCTGCATTGTTGTGGCTTTCATTGGCTTCTAAACATGATTTGGGTCGGCTTGGGATTTGTATTTCATATTTTCCAACTCAAAATAACGTCTGCATTTGGAAAACACACACTGTAAAAACTACACCTCTGTTTCTAGTGGGAAGGAGCAATGGAAATATAAATATGTGAAGCCCTTAGGCAAAGTGACTGATATGCTAATAGAGCCGTGTGTTTGTTGCGAGCACAGTTTGATTGTAGAACGAGTCCAATGATGGATTTGGGACTTAAAACTGCACCGGAGAAGTTTAGGTTTTTACTGCAACAACCTGGAGACAATTACCAAACCAACTTTATTCATAATGAACTTTAAAATCTTTCACAGTTCACAATATAATATGATTAGCCCAGTGTTTTTCAACCTTTTTCTAGTTGTGGCACACTTTTTGGGTTTAAAAGACACCACGGCACACAACCTACTACAAAAACATGACCAACTCAGACCATTTAGTAAATAAAATATGGCATATAATGAGCCAAATCATGTTTGTGTTACTTTTTGGTGCTTCAAATTTGGCGATAGTGGTGGGTTTGCGTTCTGTTTTGGTGCAGAAGTTGCTCAGGACACTCCAAAAAGGTAAATTAGTTATTTACATCCTCATTTCTGAACCTTTTAACTTAAATTTGACATTTTTTCAAGGCACACCTAGCAAAACTTCAAGGCGCACTAGTGTTCCCCGGCACTGGTTGAAAATCAAGGGATTAGCCAATAGTAAAAAGTGAAAGAAGTACTCAATATTGTTACTCAAGTAAAAGAACAAATACGTGTGCTACTACTATTACTATTACTATTACTCAAGTAAAAGTATCACATTAAAAAATACCTGTTTGAAAATGTGCTTTAAGAGTAAAAAGTATTTAAGTATTTCATGCAGATTATGAGACAAGGTTTACATATTAAATGTTGTAATTTCGGTTAAGAATTGTGCTTACTTTTGGTTAAACAAAACATAGAGAATTTTATGTGTATTTTTGTTTTGAGCTTGAACTCAAAACCTTCAGGCAGAATGTCAACATCAACGTGCTAAAAATATCCCTCAAACTAAATGAAAAGAACTTTCAACTTTTCAGTCCAGTTAAAAAAATGTAGTGGAGTAAAACGTACAGATACTTGGTCTGAAATGTAGTGAAGTAAAAGTAAAAAGTATCCACTGTAAAAACGAATTAAGTAAAGTACAGATACCTAAACATTTTACTTAAGTACAGTGCTTTTATTTTTGTACTTTACTTTCCACCACTGGCCAATAAGTCAACAAGGTACAGTGTACACTACAACGACTCAAAAACAAAAGTCACAAAAAAAGGTAAGGAGAAAAGGTGCGTTTTTAAAAGTGATTTAAAAACAGGCAGAGACTGGTTCCACAATCGCGGAGCAGCAACTGAAAAAGCACAGTCTCCACGAAGCTTGAGTTTAGTTTTTGGGACAAGAAGCTGCAGCTGATCTGACCTGAGAGCACGAGAGGGCGGGGCCTCAGGGTGGATCAGATCAGAGAGGGCGGGGCAACAGGGTGGATCAGGTCAGAGAGGTACGAGGGGTCATTCAAACATTTAAAAGTAAATAAAGGAATCTTAAAATCTACTATCTATCACCAGCAGACAATGAAGTGAGGATAAAACAGGTGAAATATGATCACGTTTCCGACAATTCAGACGGAGTGCTTTGTTCAGTGAACGGTGACAAGCTTGTGAACAGGATTAATGAAACAAGAGTGAATGAAGCTAAATACATTTTGATAAGGGGACAACAATATAACTTGGTAAATTCTTAAAGTAAAGTACATTTTGCATATAAAAGGTGCCACAGCTTTTCTGAGTAGTTTGAGGGTCCATCACCTGCTTGTCTTCATGGAGATGTTGTGCTTTAGCTGAAATGTTCCACAGCAATTCAAATGCACCTGTTTTCATTTTAAAACAAATAACCTGAAAAACGTACAGAACTATGGTTTAATGACCCGCTGTGAAACATTCTACACGACAAAGCAACAACGTCTCTTTGGACTCAGGCAGGAAACAGAATCAACGGCGCATCACACACAGCATCCTGAAGGCAAGACACTCCAGGCTGTTTTAGTCAGTTTACTGTCTCAACATAAAAGCCTTCACCTGGAAACAATGTCAAGGTTTTATTATTTCACTGAATCCACTTGCATCCATAGATGTATGTGGTACATGTAACTTCAAAGTTTGTTTTCTCCAAATGAAACTTTACAATCTTCTACTTTTGTTTTGTTGATATGTATTTCTAAAACTGTCGCAGAAAAGGAATGAAATGTCGTCATCTGGACACTGTTTTGACAATCAAGACGTTTCGACTTCCATCTGAAAGTCATTCTCAATCAGGGGCTGGAGGACTGTAATTCATCTGATTCTGATTCTGAGACCAGCCCCACTGATTGAGAACAACTTTCGGATGGAAATCGAAACGTCTTGATTTTCAAAACAGACTCCAGATGATGACATTTGAAACCTTTTCTACGATGGAACACTCCTGGCCGAATGAGGGATTATACTGACTTTTTCAAAGACTGATTAATAAAGTTTTGACCCGATAAAAGTACGCAGTTTTAATTGTAACTAAAATTTTCTGGAAAACCTAGTTTAACATATAATATAAATAACTGCATTATTTCATACTAAATAAGATACTGCAGTGTGGGCCTCAGAGGCACTGCAGGGGCCCCAAAAGTTGTCCAAATAACAAGAATTTTTAAAAAATTCTTGGAAAATCACTCTTGGAAATCACTTTACACACTATATTGCTTTATATGTGCAATAGTAAGCCTACACACTGCAAAAATTAATTATCTAACAGTGCTTAAAATAAACTGAATTCAGAATATTAGTCTTATTTTGAGGAGTTAAGATAAGAGATCCTTTATTTGTCCCACAATGGGGAAATTCCACTGTTGCAACACACAGTTTAGAACAGGAATGAATGAAATAGGCGCATGCAATAAAAATAGGATAAATAAACATGGTAGTTAAAATACAATATAAAGTATAAAGTGCACACTCTTATTTACAGTAAAAAGGCAAATAAAGCGGCTTAAGTGTATTGTTATATACAGTAAGTGACTATGGTGAGGTAAAAGTGTATTAATAGTATGTTAAATTATATTGCACATGATTATAACAGGTGAATGACAAGAGATTTAATTGTTTATGTGACGTAAACAATTGCCCTGGTTTGACGACACTTCTGATGGTTATAAGATTATTTAGCTTTAAAATAAGAAGATTAATTTGCCAGTGAGGTAAGTAAAATGTTCTTACCTCACTGGCAAAGAATTTGGTTTGAAATAAGAAGAAATGACCTGAAACAAGTCAAAAATGCCTTTAAATAAGTAAAATAATCCAGGTCCATGAAGAAAGTGCATCTTAGCTATCCAGAATTGATGAAATTAAGATTAATATCCTTAATTTAAGTCATTTAAATTTATCTAGAAACATTTTTTTGCAGTGCAGTCATTACTATTTCTACTTTTATTTGTACATTTAAAAAGACAAACACCACATATTCTTTTTAATATAGAGCAAGTAATTATTGGGTGGCCGAGAGTTTGGAAACGGCTGAGATCCTGTGTCAAAAATCCCTTCTGTGATACGTTTTTGTATCTAATATGTCAATAAAATGAAGCACTTTAAACCTGGTTCTATCAAGTATTTCAGATTTATGTGTCCTGAATTTGTTCAAATTTGGAAACGGTCACACATAAAATGCCCTGTTTATAGTGTATGGAAACATTAGTCAACATGATGAAAAAGTTTGAATGCATTTTGTCCTATTTATGTAAAAGAAGAAGAAGAAGAAGAAGAAGAAGAAGAAGAAGAAGAAGAAGAAGAAGAAGAAGAAGAAGAAGAAGAAGAAGAAGAAGAAGAAGAAGAAGAAGAAGAAGAAGAAGAAGAAGAAGAAGAAGAAGAAGAAGAAGAAGAAGAAGAAGAAGAAGAAGAAGAAGAAGAAGAAGAAGAAGAAGAACGCTTTTCCACCTAATAGGCACCCAAAGCGCTTTACAAACCGTTGAAACTACAGTTGCCGTTACAACATAACATAGACCAATCAATCACATTCATTTTCAGAGATCAGTTGGCGGGCAGATAATCCGAGTTGAAAAGGTAAAAAAGTTAGAAAAAATTAACGAAAAACTGATGAGACAAAACAGGTAGCAAAGACAGAGCAGGAGCAGAGCAAAGACACGTCCGCATTTGAAGAGGAGAAGAAAAGAAAAAAAAGTTAAGTACAGAAAAAGCTCCCCCTGCAGTGTCTCGCCTTCTTGCCGTTCCTGCCGTCGTAAACGAATGCTCCCGTCTCTGTCTGGTCCCGTCTGAATAGTTTGTTTACAGTAAAGGGCATCCTCCTTGTTCCCAGACAAACTTTTTCACCTCTGCGGCAAAAACAAGAGAGCGGCGCGAGTCTAACCTTTGAGTGAATATTCAAGACGGGCCCGGGAGGAGGGCAGGTTACGCTCCTCTCAGGCGAGCAGCGCCGGACGGAGGGCAGACGAGTCAAGGAGCCGGCACCGAAAGACTTCAGCAACACGCCAGGCCAAAGCAGGGACGTTTTACTCACTGTTAATAATGAATCAGAAGTTCAATACTCTTCTCTTAGATCTTTACTCACAATGTTACAAGTATTATGGATTGGTCACACTTTTGAGCACCTTATTATGCCGTTTAAAGGAAGAATATGACACATTTTTCATATTGTTATTATAGTCTTTAAAGTGCCATGACAGATTAAACTACTCATGTAACTAAAATACAGGTCAGATTTGAAGTTTTGTTAAAAATGATTATACATTTAATCATTTTTAGCCTTTTTTTTTTGTTTTTTTATATCACTTCCTGGTTGTAAACGATGACATCACACTAGGAAATTACTTTGAACACTGAGCTAAAACTCGGCTAATGTCTGAGATTTTTTTGTCCGATAAATCAAAATATATGCGAACACCTTTATTTTGTTGAACTAATGTTTTAAGGGTAAAATAAATTGTTTCTTTGGGATAAATTATGCAGAACCTTTGGATGGAAAGCGTCTCACAGTGTGATGTCATCAGTTTATTACTTCCTGTCATTTTAAACAGATTGTTCAACTTTTCTCCACAAAATGTGACTTAATTTTTATGTACATTACGTATTAATACGCCAAATAAAATAAAAATTAGAAAATCTTTCAAACCTGTCATACGCACTTTAAACAGGCTCTTGAGTGCCTTCAATTTGCCATCTTTGACATTTTTTATTATTCATTAAATGGCAGGCTTTATCAGACAGTTACAGACTACAGCACTCACACAATTTAGTGAAGTTAGCCGTCAGCCAACATTACGCAGCAGCAGTTATTGTGTTTAGAGGCAGAAATGTTCAGAACGAGTCTGGCGATGATTTAAGGACTTAAAGTAGAACTAAGTAACATTTTTGCCTTATTAATTGTCTTTGTAAGTCCGTGTGGTGGTTGTAAATGTATTTTCGGGCCGTTTGAAGCCCTCGCTGTCGCCCCCTGCTGTCTCTGAGCAGAAAACCAGCTGCAACTTTCCTGACGTCGACCTGAAGACAACTCTCCTGAGAAACCTTGACTCTTTATATTTAGCGACATAACATGTTTTTGTATGTGATTGTACTTCCTTATTTAAAAAAAAAGCTTTTGCCATCATTTTACTGGGAGTATACGTTCTCAAGAGACCTGCAGGGGGAGCTCTGTCACTGAAGTTACTCAGTTCTGCTTTAAAACAGCAGAAGATTCTCGGATAAGTGACGTATTAAGTGTGAAAATAAGTCCCAGAAACAAGGAAGTCCAGACGGAAGTGTTTGGTTGTTTTTTTTCCAAAACATTCTACTTACATTCTTCAAAACAGTGTGAATACAACTGAATGCTACTTCCGATGTGTTTTTGTTGATGGAACATTGTTAGAACAGGGATAAATGGTCAATAAAGTCACTGTAGCAGAATTTTTCCTTGTCTTTTTTCCCTTCATCTTTTGAAATAAGAAAGTACAATCACATACAAAACATTTCATGTCGTCAAATATGAAAAAGAGAGCCATGAGAGTTGTCTTCAGGTCGGTGTCAGGAAATGTTGCAAGGCTGGTTTTCCGCTCAGAGACAGCAGGGGGTGACAAAACGCCCCGGAAATACATTTACAACCACCACACGGACTTACAAAAATGTTTAATTAGGGAAAAAGGGTCCTTAATTCTACCTTAAGATAAAAGTGCTGGCTCAGTTAAGTAATCTATCAAAGATCAGTACCAAATTATTGATATTTTTTACCATCGATCTGTCCATCACTAATGTTTGAAGTCTGCTTTCTTCGTCTGTTTTCGTTCCTTGATTCTTAGACAGTGCACCAGACCTGTCCTGGATTTCTGGCCTCGTTACTGGACTGTCCTGCTGTGACCCAGGGCCAGGACTAAACCAGGGGGTCCACTTCTGCCCCATCTCTGGACAGACAGCGTACGGAGAGCCACCAGGGACATTTCACACCGAACAGCTGCAGAGCCAGGCACTAAATCAATGCTTAATGGATGAAAATTGTCCCGTGGCCCAGTTACGGCGGGGTTGACACTTTTATATTCATCACAGTGTTATGGATGTTTGGAGTCACGTTTGAGTGTGAGACTGGGATTCAAAACAAAATTGACAAAGTAGGTTTAGGTCAAATGGTTTACCCCCAACACAATATGTCACGATTTAAGTAAAAGACACAAAGAATATTAAAGTAACAAGGAAAACAGGACCAAAAGTGAACAAAGAATAAACCAGGATTACACCAGGATTAAAGCATTAAACATTAAAGATAATAAAACCAGGACCAAACGGGAACTTTCTGATTAGACATGTGGCTGTATTGCTCATGTGGGATGTTTTTTTGGTTCAGAAAGTAATTTTATATTTAAAGGAATATAAAATTGGTCCTGGGATCTGATGTTTGCAGGTTCAACTCCCGCTTTCCCAGATATCGTGAATTGTTCTTATTGTTGACGACTCTGCTCCTGGTGCAGACGGCTCCTCTGATGGTGCTTCTTCAACTGGTGTATCTGTACTCAGCTTAATGTATCTTAGAGTATGTGTGTGTAAATATGTGTGTATACGTGTGTATGCGTGTATATGCACATAGATATGTGTGTGTGTCTGTGTGTGTGTATGTGACTGTGGGTGGGTTGCTTGGCTGGTGGGAGGAGGTTGGGTGGGAAATGGTCATGTGTGGGAATGTTTTTAATGCACTGTAAAGCACTTTGTGTTACATGCTATGTATGAAAAGTGCTTTATAAATAAAGTTTGATTTGATTTGATTTGGTCAGACTTTCATGGTACAATTGGCTTTAAATCTGGTGCTGAACATCTTTTTTGTATTTTGTTTTTTATAGTGTTTTATTGTAATTAAGAAGACAAGATGAATGTTCTTAATGTATCTGTTTTTATTACATTCATTACATTTCTGTACATTGTCTGTTCAAATAAAGACTAAACTAAACTATGAACTACGGTTGACCAGGACTAAACTAAAGATGGAATTAACAAATTGAGTAAACCAGGAGCAGGAAGTATTCCCGTTATCTAAAGTAATGCCCCCCATCGCTGTAACTTACACATCCCTTGAATACTGCGCTACCATCAAGGATCCTTTGCCTGACCAGGATTCAGTTCATAAGGGCGCGTTAAAAAACTCTCCTAACTCGGGACGGTCCAACCACAGCCGATAATTTGAAGCACGTCTCTCAAATGCATGAAACAGCTCTTTTCAAATACATTCAAAACAAAATCTATAACTTCTTTTATCTTAGTTTAGCAAGTAGTTTGTTGATTTTGCAGAAATTTGCTCATTTTCTCAATCCTCTGTGTTATTTCTTTCATGTTTTTTCCTTGTAAGCCGCCATGTTTATTTAGAGATGAATGGATGATGTGTTTCTCTGGTAGATGAACTGTTCCTCATCTGCCTGGAGGAACTCTCTCTACACTAGATGAACTGTTCCTCATCTGCCTGGAGGAACTCTCTCTACACTAGATGAACTGTTCCTCATCTGCCTGGAGGAACTCTCTCTACACTAGATGAACTGTTCCTCATCTGCCTGGAGGAACTCTCTCTACACTAGATGAACTGTTCCTCATCTGCCTGGAGGAACTCTCTCTACACTAGATGAACTGTCCTCGTCTGTCTGGAGGAACTCTCTCTACACTAGATGAACTGTCCTCGTCTGCCTGGAGGAACTCTCTCTACACTAGATGAACTGTTCCTCATCTGCCTGGAGGAACTCTCTCTACACTAGATGAACTGTTCCTCATCTGCCTGGAGGAACTCTCTCTACACTAGATGAACTGTTCCTCATCTGCCTGGAGGAACTCTCTCTACACTAGATGAACTGTTCCTCATCTGCCTGGAGGAACTCTCTCTACACTAGATGAACTGTTCCTCATCTGCCTGGAGGAACTCTCTCTACACTAGATGAACTGTTCCTCATCTGCCTGGAGGAACTCTCTCTACACTAGATGAACTGTTCCTCATCTGCCTGGAGGAACTCTCTCTACACTAGATGAACTGTTCTTCATCTGCCTGGAGGAACTTTCTCAACACTAGATGAACTGTTCCTCATCTGCCTGGAGGAACTCTCTCTACACTAGATGAACTGTTCCTCATCTGCCTGGAGGAACTCTCTCTACACTAGATGAACTGTTCCTCATCTGCCTGGAGGAACTCTCTCTACACTAGATGAACTGTTCCTCATCTGCCTGGAGGAACTCTCTCTACACTAGATGAACTGTTCATCTGCCTGGAGGAACTTTCTCAACACAAGATGAACTGTTCCTCATCTGCCTGGAGGAACTCTCTCTACATCAGATGATCTGTTCCTCATCTGCCTGGAGGAACTCTCTCTACACTAGATGAACCACCTTCCTTCCTCTTGAGTGGTTCTGGTCCAAATGGATGTGTCAGTCCTGGTCCATCTTCAGTCTGTCTGTCCCACAGGGTTTTTGCAGTTTTTCCTTGGTGAGAAGGAGGGTCAAGGGCAGGGGGCGCTCTGGGACAGTTATCCATTCGCTAAATTCTCTTGAACATTGTTTATTTACCTCGGCTTTGGGAAACAGCCATGTGAAACAGGGTAAAGTGTGAATCGAACCCTCCCCTCCAGCAGATGGCAGTAGAGTTCAGACTATAAAAGGCCTCCACTTTGACCCTTTCGCCCTTTGCTCCACACACTTTCTGGTTGTGTTCTCCGGTTGTCCTTCGCTTCTCCAGGCTCTCGGGTACAGTTTGTAGTAGTGATGGGTAGATGAGGCCTCATGAGGCGTTTCGGCACATTCTCCGAACTGTATTGATACTGTGCCGATACAGTGTCGCTGTGTTGCTCTATACTGACACCTGCTGGAAGGTATACATCGTTGCAGGCAACTTAGTTGAGACTCGCAAGACACTCACTCTGAAGACACACTCTGAATCAATGGCCTGGTCACACTTGTATACAGACTATTATTTAAGTTATTGTATTTCCTATGGTATTAATTTATATCTTATGTGAAAATTAAAGTTAAAGTGTTGAATGTTTCATGTAATTTACCAATTTAAATGTCATCGAGTAATTTTCATTAAACGTTTTTATTCAAAAAGAAGTTGTTCCAAAGTTTTGGTTTCATTCTATTGCGTTTTTTGATAATATTTCCCCAGCTTTTGAAAATACCCTTTCACAGGGCACCGATGAAGCTGGGGCACATAAAAACTGTAAAGAAAGGTGAAAAAGGTTGGGATATGTTCCTCGTTGGTTCACCCAATATTTTAAGGGATCCTCTGATCTTAAGAGGTTTCCCTCTCCCAGGTAGCGCTGGACCTCAATGATTGAGTCTGCTGTGGCATTGGACGTTTGTTTGCCAACTTCATAGTCAAGCTGCTGCCACAAGTTATCTGAAATAATAAAAAATACATTGGAATTTTAGTTTTTGTAGTCTACTCTAAATTAGTACATATTAGCAACAAAACAAAATTAAATGCACAAATAAGCTGATAACACTGAACAACATGCCTGAAGTGGATGACTGCACTGATGAAGGTCCAGGCTGTGGCTCAGATGATGTTCGACCAATTACTGCAGCACACTCCATTTTCAGTCGATTGACTGCCTCACTGCGCGGAGGAACTACGAAATCTAAGTGTTTTAAATCTGGGGTCTAGAAGTGTTGATAGGGTCAACACACTTAATGTCTCCAGATTGGAAGCAGTGTCTGTGACACGACGCCGAAGATGTTCATGGAGATGTGTGGCTGCTTGTGTGTGTAAATGTAAAGAGTTGCGCTCAAGTGCACAGTATAGCATTTTCATCATCGGGATGACCTTTGATCCTGAAACTCTCCTCTCCTCAGACAACTCCACTGTGGCCTGATGGAAAGGGGCCAGCACAAGAAGTGCTTCCCTTAAGATGTTAAACTCATCAGCCGTAAGTGGAGTTAAGTCTGTTTGAAGAGAGGCCAGAGATACCCACACTGGTTCTTTCTCATCATGTAACCGTGACAGCATTTGATATGTGCTGTTCCAACGTGTTGGTACCTCGTTGATAAGTTTCAGGGCGGCCGTCCCATCTGTTGCTGCACTAGAGCAAGCTTTTCTTTGGCTGTGGTGCTGGATCTGAAGAAGGAAACGATTTGTCTGGATTTGTGTCTGATGGATGAAAGTTCAGGGATTTCATCGCATGATTTTTGACTATTAAGTTTATTTGTGTGCAATGCAAACTGAATGCAATTTGGAGAGTTCTTGTTGCTGCAATCATATTTGGTGCTGCATCGGTCACAAGACACCTTACCTTATTTGTTATGGCCCAGTCATCCATTATGCCCCTTTTGAATTTGGCCAAATTGTCAGCAGTGTGACTTTGTGGAAAGTGTTTCACTCCCAACACAGATGTACACAACTGCATATTATCATTAATGTAGTGACAGGTAAGAGCCAAGTAAGCCTCCATGTTCAAAGAGGTCCACATGTCAGCTGTTATACTCACTGCCACAGCTTGCTGTACTTCCATTTTCACTCGTTCGAGTTCCTCCGCATGCTTTTGGCCAGCATTTCTTTGACAGTCTGAAAATGAAAGAAAATCAGATCAATATACACTGCTTAACAAATTTATTAGACCACCTGTCATTAAAGCAAAGAAAACATTCAGCATTATGAAGTTCTCTGCATTTTGCCATTTGAAATTTGCAGTTTTTAACCAAATGTAATAAATAAATACATTTGTTAAGCACTGTACTTCAATTAAATATTGCATGATGAGTAACATCAGCTACATTTTCTAGACAAACCTTTCTGGTTGGCAAAATGTATGATGGGTCAAGAAGGTGAATCAGCTCCTGAATCCCTCACCCTCCACAATGCTGAGGGGTTGGCAGTCCTTTAAAATTAGATTCAGGACTGCCTGGTCCAAAGAAATCTTCCTAGGCGCTTGATGTTCAAAAATAATACAATATTAAAATTTATTAATATTGCAACCATGAGGAGCTGTTCATTGTCTGTATACCTGTGTTAACTCTGGGTGCATTTGCCTCCTCATTTTCATGCTTTGCTCTATAATGCCTTAGCATTGAGGAGGTGCTTTATTGATATATGAGAGCTCTGTTGAACAGATGCGGCATTTAACCTGCATAAAATGAAATAAATAATGTATACTGAGAGTCACATTGCTCTGGGTGTGTTTTTTTTTTTTTTTTGTGTGTTTTTTTTATAACAAATGGAAACAAGGAAAAACAATTACCTTATTTTTTGTTAAAATATCAAAATGATCCCACACATCAGAATGTTTTCTTTTTCTTCGGGCTCCATTTTTGATGGTGTAGAAAAAGGAGGTGTTTTTAAATATTTGGAGCAGGTATGTTTCTTCTTTTGACAGTGATTCATCCGTTGACAGATGCAGAATGCGGTTCCTTTTCAACACAGTTTGGCGTCGGTGAGCGAAACAGCAGCAGTATCGGTCACGTGACTTCGTCTTAAAGTGATACGCGCATCGATACGGGGCTTCGCTCTATAAGCTCGACACATGCGCCGGCGCTTCAGTGTCGCTGGACCCATCACTAGTTTGTAGAGTTTAGATGTAACCTCGTTGGATTAAAAACTTATTTGTGTCAAAGTGGGTTAACTGGGCTTGCATTTAACAGCTGACCACATTCAAATGACTTTTTAGGTGGTTTTCTTCTTCATCTTCTTGTAAGGTTTTATTAGCGGTTAGCAAAGAGTGTGAACTGGTACGTATTACTCAAAGATCGCACACCTTGCTTCACCTGCTTGTCTAAAGTTTAATCCAGTGAGTCCCATTTCAATCTGAAGCTGTTCTTGAACTCTTCGGAGCACAAACTTCTGTCTGAACTCTTTGTGAAGCTGAGACTCTGTAGTTTTAGCCTTTGATTCTGATTAACTCTAATTATAAATGTGAACAAGCTCTGCTCAGAGGAATATCAGATTTTTTATTACGCCTAGATGGTCTTTGGCAAATACAGTATGAGGAGGAATAAAGCTGGTGTCTGGTCTGATTAACTGATTGATTCGAGCATTTGTTGGGTTTTGACAATTCCTCTTTCAAAGCACAAGCTAAAAAATAGTTTTAGGGACTTAATAAAGTAAAAGTCCAGGTGGAATACACTTAAGCCACTTTATTTGACATTTTTACTATTTATTCCCAGACAGCCACCTACTGTAAATAAGAGTGTGCACTTTATACTTTATATTGTATTTTTATTACTATGTTTAGTAATTATTTATCATATTTTTATTGCATGCGCCTATTTCAGTCATTCCTGTTCTAAACTGTGTGTTGCAACAGTGGAATTTCCCCATTGTGGGACAAATAAAGGATCTCTTATCTTATCTTATCTTATGAATCCAAAGGTCTTTTTTTTTAATGGTATTTTTTGTTGTTTTTGAGTACAAGCTGATCCTGATTCAGAATCTTGGTTTCCTTTTATATTTAACATGTCTTGCGAGGGCTGGGTGATACGGCAACACATTATTATCACGATTTTCTTGGAGCCAGATCATGATTTTGATTTTATCACGAGTCATGTTCACTTTGTGTTTTTCTATAATAGAGTTTCATGATTTAGGACCAATACTGTATCTAATTGTGATTTTTCTGACCAGTGCGATTGTGATGAGATTTATGTTTTAAAAGGATTCTGTTCAAATTCACGTTTTAAACACCATTTTGTCGCTTTAGTCACATCTTTGTTGCGTTCGGTTGTGTTCGTCATATTTAAACACCTTTGTCACTTTAAGTTGTGTTTTTGTCGCTTTTAGTCGTGTTTTGGTGCATTGAGTCGTGTTTGTTGTGTGTTTTTGTTGCTTTTGAACGCATTTTTATCGCTTTTAGTTGCATTTTTGTTGCTTGTTTCAGAACATGTTTGTACAAATCCAAACTATTCACCTTATTCCGGAAGTTGCCGTACGCGCCGCCGTCTTGTTTCTGTTGTAGTTTACACGGAGCAGACGAGCTCAACAGAAAATAAGTTCTACATGGACTAAAAAGCCGTTTTCAGACTGACCAGGAAATCAGTGCGTTGTTGACTTGTTGTTGCTCGTATTTATTAAACATTTTACACAAATCAATCTACTTTATGTAACATTTTAGCGGCGAGACTTTTCCCTCGTTCGTCATTAGCTTTAACGGAGTTCTCGTCAAACGGAAGTGCGTTTACAACAAAAGTGCAAAAAACGGCAAAAGTGGGCGGGGCAGAATAAGGTCAATAGTATTAGTGTTTTTATTCAAATCAAAGCAAGACATTTATTGTTTATGAAAGAAATGATTGCACTTCAAAAATTGCAGCCTTTGTGATTTGCCAATTGCATCCATTAAAATTGCGATTTTGTGTGGATTTCACTTAACTGTGCAGCTCTGGCCTTTAAGAGGTAAATAAAGTCATCTGCTCAGAGGCTTCAGAGGCTAAACAACAGGAGAAAAAGTGTGTTTGAACAGACAGCTGCATTAAAGACACAAACAGTCAATCGCGATACCACCATTTCACAAAAACAGCAGATTGTTATGGCGACGAGCGCTTGATTCCATGTTTATCACCCAGCCCTGTGTCTAGCAGTTTGATAGTTTCCTTTTATCAGATGGTGGACAAAAAGAAACTGGACCTCATGGGAACAGGTTTAAATAATAACATAACGTGAATTATTCCAGGTAAAGCAATACACACAAGCAGCGCATTCTTAATTTAAACAAAAATGCGTTGAAATCAGACAAGACGTACACGATAAACACATTTTTGAGACTTAAAACTGAAACATTTCCATGTCCTCCTTTGCCCTGTGAGTTTCTAAAGCGTCCCTTTAAACCGACCGGTGTCCACTGCCTTCCCTGACCAGCTCCAGCGCCACATTTTACCGCCGCACTGTAAAAACCGAGCCTAATCCATAGTTAATGCTCTCGGCGGCGTAATGACACAGAGGAATGACATTTGAACCGAGGGGAAGGTGCAGACCACGCTATGTTTCCTAAAATCTGCCCCGGGCCGCGCTGCTCTAATGCTATATTAATGATTTGGGCTGTTTATTTCACACACACGACCAGGCAGGGAGTAAACGGCATCGGCGTGCACATGCAGGGTTGAAAAGGCTATTTTGGAGGTAAATAAATAAACGAATAAGAGTGCAGGTGCCTTGGAAAGTTTCTGATCTTTTAAAAGCCATAATTTGCTCAGTGTGGAGAGTTTGTTATATTGATTGCTGTTTTGAGCTGGAGGATCAGTCGGTTTTTAATAGATTGGTGTTAACACGGCAAATATTAGCGTGATATTACGGTTAGTGGCTGAGTTTGAAATTTGGCGGCCCAAGGCAAAATTTAGAACAAGCCCCTCCTCAAAACTCTTGTCTCTGTACTGTCTCTTGAATCGTTCTTGTTTTGTTTTTTTGTGGTGCTTCATAAATTTGAGGTGGTACGTGAACTACTAGAATATGTATTTATTGTTTATATGTTCTAAACAGGGGGTTTTGGGGGTCCTTCCCCAGAAACAATAAATAAATAAATGTAAGTCTATATGATGTGATGTTCATCTCTCTGGGTGGAGTCTGCATGTCCTCCCCGTGTTACCGTGGGTTCTCTCCGGGTTCTCCGGCTTCCTCCCACCGTCCAAAGACATGACTGTGTAGGTTAATTGAGAACTCTAAATTGTCCCTAGAGTATGAATGTGAGAGTGAATGGTTGTCTGTCAATGTCCTTGTCCTCTGTGTCAGCCCTGCGACGAGTTGGCCACTGTCCAGGGTGTACCCCGCCTAAGGCCCAAAGTCACTGGGATAGGCTCCAGTCACCCGCGACCCCTAACGGGAATAAGCGGTAGAAAATGAATGAATGAAAAAAGTCTATATGACAGATTAGACAACACAATTCACTAAAACGTTGTGAGCATGATTATATTTAAGATTTTACTAAACATTTTTCCTGTTTGTCCTCAGTTTGACAGTTTTTGTGATGCTGATAATGCTACTTCCTGTTTGGACATGAGCAGCAAATATGACAGAGGTAATTCCCCAACTGTTACCTAGCAACCGTTTTAAAAACAAGGGCCAAAATCCACATAAAATACACAATAGTTATGATTTGACAAATAATAATACCTGATAATAACTTTATATTGTTGAATGACTATTTAAACTGTCAGAGTATTTTCAATGGCGCGTCGCTTTTTGATGACATCACAGGGGGATTATTCTGTTTTAGAACTCAGCACTACTTCCTATAGTTTTAAACTTCTATTTTTCAAAATTTCTTCACAAACTGCAGCTAAAACTACTGTAAATAGCTGCCACAGATGCCCTCCCACCAAACTAAGTCACAATTAAAATATTTTGAGAACCTGTCATATAGACTTTAAGAAATCAGACCATATTTTTTCCGTTTGTTGGTGCATTTTAACATGTTCCAGCTGCTTTAAATACATGGTTTTCATTTGTAATTTTATAATGGTATATTTTGTTTTTTCTGTTCAATCTCTATACAATACCAGACCATTTTGTTGGTCTTTTTCTTGTTTAAAAGTACACTGCATTACTTTACTACGATACTGAGATAAAAGCAACCTTGTTTGTCTGAACCTTGTTTCTGAACCTTGTTTCTATGACGACGATTGGGGCCCCCTTCAGGTTGGGGGCCCAAGGCAATTGTGGCTTGTTGCCTAAAGCTAAGTCCACCACTGATTACAGCTTTAATGAGGCTAGCTCTGGAATAGCAATCAGGAAAGGCACCTGTTGAAAAGGTTTGGGGACAATAACAGATGAACAAAATATGCTACAATCACGCACTCCTTATTTTTATGCATGCCTTATTTTGATTTCTTATTTTAGCATAGTTTATGTCTTTTATTATTCATTGTTTCATGATGCACCTTACATCCAAAGCAAGTTCCTATAGTTAGTGCATTTTGTTCACCGACAATGATCCATTTCAGCATCTTTATTTCACTAAATATCTAAATTTTTCTTGGTACTTTTAGTTTGTTTTTTTTATGTTCATGTGGGTGTTTTATATTCATTGTACAGCCGTTTTCCAATATGGTTTTCAAACTACAAATTGCAAATAAACAAAACTAAACTAAACAATACAGTTTTTGGTTTAATTGTTTGGCATCACACACTACCTACCTTTTTTAGCCTCACTAACAAGTATTAAAGGGCCTATGACAGGTTGGACAACTCATTTGACAAAAATGCAGTTAAGATAAATATGTTTCAAATTGTGATAAAAAAATTCACAAATTTCATTGTGGTTTAGCGATTTTTTTTTTTAGGTTTTATGTCTTACTTCCTGGTTGTAAATGATGACGTCACACTAGGAAATTACCATAGCAACCATCTGTACAGTGGGCCAAAACTCATCAGATGTCACAGATTTGTTTATTTTACAAATAAAAATACATTTTAACACCTTTATTTTGTTGAATTCATGTATAAAGGTTCAAAAAAAGTAGTTTATTTTGTGTAAATTTTGCCTAACCTTTGTCTTCCCAATGTGATGTCATCAGTTTGTTTACTTCCTGTAATTTTTTAACATATTTTTCAACTTTTCTCCACAAATGGCTGCTTGATTGGCGTAAAACTATAATTTATATTTACAACAGGTATTAATGCATCCATCCATCCATCTTCTTCCGCTTATCCGGGACCGGGTCGCGGGGGCAGCAGTCTAAGCAGGGACTCCCAGACTTCCTTCACCCCAGACACTTCCTCCAGCTCCTCCGGGGGGATCCCGAGGCGTTCCCAGGCCAGCCGAGAGACATAGTCCCTCCAGCGTGTCCTGGGTCTACCCTGGGCCGCCTCCCGGTGGGACATGCCCAGAACACCTCCCGAGGGAGGCGTCCAGGAGGCATCCGGAACAGATGCCCGAGCCACCTCAGCTGCTCCTCTCGACGTGGAGGAGCAGCGGCTCTACTCTGAGCTCCTCCCGTGTGACTGAGCTCCTCACCCTATCTCTAAGGGAGCGCCCAGCCACCCGGCGGAGGAAGCTCATTTCGACGCTTGTATCCGCGATCTTGTCCTTTCGGTCATTACCCAAAGCTCATGACCATAGGTGAGGGTAGGAACGTAGATTGACCGGTAAATCGAGAGCTTTGTCTTTCGACTCAGCTCTCTCTTTACTACAACGGTCCGATACAGCGCCCGCATCACTGCAGACGCTGCACGATCCGCCTGTCAATCTCACGCTCCATCCTTCCCTCACTCGTGAACAAGACCCCGAGATACTTGAACTCCTCCACTTGAGGCAAGGACTCTCCACCCACCCGGAGAGGGCAAGCCACCTTTTTCCGGTCGAGAACCATGGCCTCGGATTTGGAGGTGCTGATCCTCATCCCAGCCGTTTCACACTCGGCTGCAAACCGTCCCAGTGCATGTTGCAGGTCCTGATTTGAGGAAGCCATCAGGACGACATCATCTGCAAACAGCAGAGATGAGATCCTGTGGTTCCCAAACCGGACACCCTCCACGCCCTGACTGTGCCTAGAAATTCTGTCCATAAAAATTATGAACAGAACCGGTGACAAAGGGCAGCCCTGGCGGAGTCCAACATGCACTGGGAACAGGTCTGACTTACTGCCGGCAATGCGAACACAGCTCCTGCTCCGGTCGTACAAGGACCGGACAGCCCTTAGCAAAGGGCTCCGGACCCCATACTCCCGGAGCACCCCCCACAAGGCGCCCCGGGGCACACGGTCGAATGCCTTCTCCAGGTCCACAAAGCACATGTGGACTGGTTGGGCAAACTCCCATGAACCCTCGAGCACCCGATGGAGAGTATAGAGCTGGTCCAGTGTTCCACGACCAGGACGAAAACCACACTACTCCTCCTGATTATTATTAATGCATTGAATAAAATCAAAATTGGAAAACTGTTAAAACCTGTCATACGCACTTTAAATGACTATTCTATATAATTTGTACTTTTATTGGCCTTTAAATATGCTAATGAGCTTTGGCATCTCATGTTTAAGATCTGTATCTACCAAAAGCATACATTACATTGAATCTGTGAGGCGTTCCTTCAGCGGGATTTCGTTTTATTTCGGTAAAGTTCATCTTGTCTTCAGTTCTGATGCGTCTTATTTCTTCTAGACAACACTTTGAGTGAGATGTATTGACCACGCCTCAGGAAGGAACAGCATAAGTGACACGTCGACACCAAAACCTGTCACCGTTCTGGAGATCGCAGCCGAGACATGTCAAGGTAAACACAGCTCACTCACAAAGGTGTCTGACAAGAAATAAGAGGATATAGACCCTTTAAATGTGATGGCATCAAAATTCTGGAGTGGAGGCAAAATTAAGTTCTGTGTACATTTTTTAATTAGTTCACATTAGATCTAAATTTTACTGGTTTTAAGTCTTTGTGTTGAAGGAAAAAAAGTAATACATTTGACTTCCCAGGGTTGAAATGTCAGTTTGCAGATGGACAAAATACAATTTTCTAGACTTAAATTGTATTATCTTAAAAAATCTACATATGTATACTAGCGCCATGGCTGGCCCGTCCTCCGCCTCTTTCGCCCTTACCTGTTCAAGTTGTCATATGTTGAGTCAGAACCCTGCTTCCTTCACTGACGACAGGGAGAGTTGCGTGAAGTGTAGCGTAGTGGTAGCTTTGGAAGCCAGGGTTACAGAGTTAGAAGCGCGGATCCGCATTGTGGAGGAGCTAAAGTCTAGCTATAGCCAGGTCGTAGCATCAGGTTTACCGGACCGCGCCGCAGGTAGCAGTGTTAGCATAGTTAGCAGTGTTAGCGGTAGCAAGGCTAAGCCTCAGGATAAGACCAGCCCCCCAGCGCCTCCCCCGCAGCCGGGACCAGACCAGGAACAAGACAGGGATAGATTTGTGACAGTTCGGAGGGATCGATGCGCTAAACGCCAGCCTTTAGTGCACCATAAGCTTCCCGTCTGCAATAGGTTTGCCCCACTCGGCGATCACATCGCCCGCCCGAACGTGACACTCTGGTGATTGGAAGTTCCATAGTCAGAGACGTGAAGCTGCCAGCAGCCTCAGTTAGGTGTTATCCGGGGCCAGAATGGGTGACATCGAAGGAAACCTTAGGCTTTTAAAACAGAGTAGTCAGAGGTTCCGTCGTATCGCGGATTCACGGAGGTGGTAATGACACCCGGCGGAGACAATCAGAAGTGCTCAAATTGCAGGTTGGAGCGGTGTGTGAATTGGCGAAGTCGATGTCAGATACCGTAATATTTTCTGGTCCTCCCCAATCGGGTCAATGCTGAAATGTACAGCCGCTTTTCAGCATTCAACTGCTGGTTGTCTAGTTGGTGCCCCCAAAACAACGTAGTCTTTGTTGACAATTGGAGTGCGTTCTGGGAAAGCCCGGCTCATACGCAGGGATGGCATCCATCCGACTGGAGGGTACATCACTTTTAGTTCGAATTTGGCCGATAGCCTTAGTCGCCTAAAGTGACGCTCTAAATATGAGTCCCGGTGCAGAGTCTCTTCTCTGTCGCTAAGCTCTCGCCCGCGCTGTCACAGATCAAGTGTTCAGAGTCAAAGCAAATAGAGACTGTGCGTGTCCCTCGTGTAAATAACGCCAATAAGTCAGATCCAAATACAGATAATTTAGGTGTCAGACCAAATAAATTAATACAAATAATCCCTACACATGATACAAATAAACTAATAAATAAGCATGTAAAATGTGGATTGCTAAACATTAGGTCAATTTCCTCCAAATCACTTTTAGTTAATGAATTAATTAATCGATTATAATATTGATCTTTAGCTTTAACTGAAACTTGGCTTCAACAAGATGATTATGTCAGATTAAATGAGGCCACCCCACAGAGTCATGTTAACTTTCAAGCTGCCAGGAGCTCAGGCCGGGAGGTGGGGTGGCAGTAATCTCACATTCTAGTTTACTCCTGAGTCCTAAAATTAATAAAATTAATAATGAGTCTTGCTCATTTGAAAGCCTTATCCTATCAATCACCTGCCCAAACTGGAAAAACCAAAAAGCTGTTTTGCTCGTAATAATCTATCGACCTCCCGGTCCTTACTTGCTGTTCTTAACAGAATTCTTTGACTTCCTATCAAATTTAGTATTAGACTGGGAAAATATTGTGGTGGTTGGGGATTTCAACATTCATGTGAATGAAAATAATTGCCTCAGTAATGCCTTTAGCGCTTTATTAGATAGCATTGGTTTCACTCAAGATGTAAATAAACCAACCCACAGTCACCAGCACACTCTGGACCTGGTTCTAACTTATGGAATAGAGATTAGTGACTCTAAATGTCTTTCCCAAAACCCAATAATGTCAGATCACTTCCTAATTACCTTTCAGTTTATTCTTAAGGACTATCCAGCTCCTCAGACTAAAACTATAATGAAAAGGACAATATCTGAAAAATCTATTTTAAAGTTCAGAGAAATAATAGAACCAATATTTAATATTACGTCATGTGATCCTGTCGTTAACAGCGCCAGTCCCAGTGCTATTGATAACTCTGTTGACTCAATGGTCAACTCTCTAAAAGCTGCTCTTGATGTTGCAGCTCCACTTAAACAGAAAGTAATCAGGCCAAAACGAGCCTCCCCCTGGTACAATGAAGAACTACGTTCTCACAAACAAAGGAGTAAGAAAACTAGAGAGATCCTTACGCCTCCCACACAGAAGAATCCCTAAAAGAATGGAAAACTTGCCTTCTGTCTTATAAGCAGGCTCTGCGTAAGGCTCAAACCAGATATTATTCAAATTTAATAGAAGTAAATAAAAATAACTCTAGATTTCTCTTCAGCACTGTAGCCAGGCTGACAAACTGTCACAGCGCAGTAGAACCCTCAATACCAGTTACTCTAAGTTGCAATGACTTTCTTCTATTCTTTAGCAGCGAAATCACAACTATTAGAGATAAACTAAATGCAATGACTCCCACTATTAGTACCGAGCAAGCCCAGACTGCAAAGCTAGTGTCCCATACAAATCCTTCAGTAATACTAGATAGGTTCACTGCTGTTGATCAGGCAGAGATAACTTCAGTCATTATGTCCTCCAAAACATCAACTTGTATTTTAGACCCAATCCCAAGTAGACTCCTCAAAGAAATTCTCCCCTAATTATAAATCCCATTCTTAATATAATAAATACTTCACTAGAAAGCGGTTATGTCCCTCAGTCCTTCAAATATGCAGTGATTAAACCACTTTTGAAAAAGCCTAATCTAGACCCCGACATACTGGCAAACTATAGACCTATTTCTAATCTGCCCTTTGTCTCTAAAATCCTTGAAAGAATTGTGATTAAACAGCTTTGTCGCCCCCTGCAGGACAATAATTTATTTGAAGTTTTTCAGTCAGGGTTCCATGCGTACCACAGCACTGAAACTGCACTAGTTAAAGTCACAAATGATCTGTTATTAGCTGCTGATGATGGACAGGTCTCAATCCTGGTTCTGTTGGACCTCAGCGCAGCGTTTGATACCATCGACCACAACATTCTACTGCAGAGGTTAGAATGTGATATAGGTGTCAGTGGAACCGCCCTTAGCTGGTTTAAATCCTATCTATCTGATAGGTACCAGTTTGTTAATGTAAACCAGAGATCTTCCCCATGTTCTAAAGTAACCTACGGTGTGCCGCAGGGTTCAGTACTCGGTCCAGTTCTGTTCACACTTTATATGCTGCCCTTAGGTATGATCATCAGAAAGCATGGCATTAACTTCCACTGCTATGCAGATGACACTCAGCTTTATTTATCAATGAAACCTGATCAGACCCATCAAGTAGACAGACTTAGTGCCTGCGTGAAAGACATAAAAACTTGGATGACTCTTAATTATCTGCTCCTTAACCCTGAAAAAACCGAGGTCATTCTGCTGGGCCCTAAGCACCTGCGAGACTCTTTATCCGACCAGATAGTTTCTCTGGACAATATCACTGTAGCCCCCAGCTCTACTGTAAGGAACCTTGGGGTCCTATTTGACCAAGATCTCTCATTCAAAGCACATATAAATCAAGCCTGTAAAACAGCCTACTTTCATTTGCGTAACATAACCAAAATTAGAAAAATCCTGCCCAGAGATGATGCTGAAAAACTCATCCATGCATTTGTCACATCCAGATTAGACTATTGTAACGCCCTGCTTGCAGCGTGTCCTAAAAGCTCTATAAGAAGCTTTCAACTAGTTCAAAATGCAGCAGCAAGATTATTAACAGGTACTAGAAATATTTCACCAGTGTTAGAGTCTCTTCACTGGCTTCCTGTTGAGTTTAGAATCAAATTTAAAATCCTCCTCCTGACTTATAAAGCTTTAAACAATATGGCCCCATCCTACCTCAAAGATGCAATAGTAGCGTACCATCCAAACAGAGCTCTTCGTTCTCAAAATGCTGGACTATTGTTAGTCCCCAGAGTCTCTAAAAGCACAGTAGGAGGTCGAGCATTTAGCTACCAAGCTCCTATGTTATGGAACCAGCTCCCTGTTCATGCATGTAAAGAGGCCGACACAGTCTCTACATTTAAGACCAGGCTCAAAAACGTTCCTCTTTGAAATAGCTTATGGTCAGGCCAGTTAGGAACAGAAATAAAAACCTACAGTTTTAGCTATGCTGCCCTTGGAGCAATTCTGCTGGGGAAGTATGGCAGCTTGAACACTATCCTCTGGCTCTTCCTACTTTACCTATCAACAATATTTAATATTACTTCAACTGTAGTCTGTTCATTGCTGTTCACATGTTTCTCTTTCTCTCCACTTCCCCAGGGGAGTGGCGACTGTGTCTGGCCCTGCGGCGGCTGCTCCAGTGACGACCCCCCACCCCCATCTGTCTGGAGGATCGATCTCTACACTGGGCGATCTATGCGCCACCCGCCTGGAGGAACTCCCTCAACCCTGGATTAGCCACACCTGCCTGCCTGGACGAACTCCATCTACTTAGATTAACTGTTCCTCATCTCCTGCTGGAGGATCTCTCTACACTGGTGGACTGCTCCTCGTCCGCCTGGAGGAACTCTTTAAAGCCACCTCCCTCTTGAGTGGTTCTGGCTCCACAGTCCAAGTGGATGCGTCAGTCCTAGTTCAGCTGCAGCCTGTCCGTCCGTGGGAGTAGGATCTCTCCTTCACTGTGGTTCTCCCCGAGGTTTCTACTTTTTCCCATGGGTTTTTTTGTAGTTTTTCCTCGCCGCGAAGGAGGGTCAAAGGACAGGGGCATTCTGGGACAGTTATCTGAACTGCTTTTACCTGTGGCCCATCGAGGCAACTGTTGTTGTGAGTATTTTTCCAGTAAAACCATTAATCTGGATTGTTCCTTCATCAAAAATGCAAAGAGTTCATCATAATTTCCTAAAACATGATGTAAAATACAATAATAAATGTGTTTAAAGCAGCTCTGTCACTCACATGTGTCTGAGGCTTTTACTTTACTTTACTAAACCACCCAAATTTTTCATATTTTGTGATATTCTGAGGTTAATTCCAGTTCCTCAGTGAAATCCCATTATGTTCCACTTCACTTTTGCCTCCAATCCATATTTAGAATGTTTTTGTTTACAGACTTTTAAGGGTCTATACGATTTGGTGTTAGCACTCCATCTACTGGCAGCAGAGGAAATAT
Source organism: Rhinogobius similis (assembly GCA_019453435.1). Classification (NCBI taxonomy): domain Eukaryota; kingdom Metazoa; phylum Chordata; class Actinopteri; order Gobiiformes; family Gobiidae; genus Rhinogobius; species Rhinogobius similis. Next base: position 41,094,318 of record CM033625.1, read on the forward strand.
ACAAAAGCTAGCTTGCCCTGACATGATAAGCACACAGTTGCAACAAACACAAGTCCGAAATGCTCTGAACAAGTCTGTGATGATTTATGGACTTTAAAAGAATCAACATTTTTACTTTTAACGTCACACGTGTGGGAAATTTGAAGCCAAGCGTTTTTGTGAGGCTCAGAGGGAGATGACTGAACAGGAGAATGAAAGTAAATACTGCTCTAAATATGTTTCTGATGCAGGAGCAATGTTAAAGGACCCATATTCTGCTATTTTCCCCTTTACACAGTCTATTCTAAGGGCTTTGTTGATACATTTTTGCGTTGTGTAATATCCATAACATAACAGTTTCAAAAAAACACCCATTTCTTGGACTGCCCCCCCCCCCTTGTAAAAGCAAACGGCTCACTCTGAGATCTGACCCCCCCGAACAGAGAGCAGGCTGCCTCCCCCGCCCAACTCGCGCGCCTCCCCCTCCCAACCCGTGACGAAGCCTAGAGCAGAGATGGTGCATGCGCCGTGTGCTCCGGTAAACAGCGATACACAAACACTGAATAAACATTTTATCCGTCCTGACGGTGCGTCGTGCTGAGTCCTACGTCCTGGATCTGACCTGGAGTTTGACGTGCTCCAGGGCCTCGACGACGGACGTAACCGTTTGGTAAATAACAAGCTAACTCTTCTATCTGTCGTATCCATCGTGTAATTACTGTGTAGCATTAGCATTAGCTGTTTTTATTCTTGCGGCTGCGCGCTTCCTGGAGGCGTGGCTTAAACACCGCGTCATCCTGGTGAAGCCGCGTCATCCTGGTGAGGAGCCCCCGTCTGCTGCTCACCCGAGGGGGATGGAAAAGGAACAGTTCTCTAGTGAAAACATGTGGGAATCAATCAAAAAACCACTTTGGGCACAACATACGAGGCCCAAATAGCACTGTAGGAAGGTTAAAACCTCTGAAAAGTCGATTTTGCATGATATGGGACCTTTAAAGCGTACTCAAAAAAGTAAATGTTGCATACTATGTGTCCTTTTCATATCAGTTTGTTGGAAAACTTCACTTCCTGAAAGCTCTTGTCATAAACCCAGGACTTTCAAAAATGCTAAATCCCCTGCTACATTTCGTCTGTCCCCGAGTGGCTGGAGGTTCTTCATGCACAGTCTGCCTGCGCCAAGAAACTAGTGTCGAATCCTTTGTGATTTATTTATTACCGAAATTCTAATTATAACTTTGATGTGACGACGATTCATCTCTCAGTCCAATTATTGCGCCTCCATTTTTGTTTGTCATGTATGTCCCACGCAAACTCCGGCCGCCCCGCTGCCATTTTCGAAAAGCAATTTGGAGGTAAATAAGTAAATAAATAATATATGCTAGGTGCGCTGCAAAGTTGGTGCTAAATTGCTAAGCAGCGCTGCCACTCAGATTGTGATGAGCTCTAAAAATATTCCGGCAGCACCCAGAGTACGTCTGCAAACTCTAATTGTATTTTTGCCTTTGCCGTCTCCCTCAGCCGCACAACATCTCATTAGCGGAATAATATCAGCCGCTATGAACTTAATGTAACGTCTTTTACTCCGAATTTCTATTTATGTTTTCCCCCATTATGCAAATGCAGCGCGCTTTATTACTTAATAGAGAAATTATTCATGTTTTTTTGCAGTTGCGTCGATAAAGATGTGCATTTGAGGGGAGAAGTCGTGATGTTTGACAGTGAAGTTAATGTACGGCTCGCAGCGGTGAAAAGATGAGTTCACGGTCAGGGAGAAATGTCACAGGATTTTAGGCTTTTCCGCACTACACAATTTATCTTGTTTTTTTCCTCTCACATTTTTCCAGAGTTCTTGGTGGCGTACAGACAAACTGAGAGGCAGATTTATTCTTTACATTATATTATTTGTATTATAAATCGACCACTAGAGTCGATTTATAAACAAGGCTTGAAAATACTGGACAAAAAACACTTTCAATACCATCACTGTAACATACTTGATAAATATAATATGTTAAACTTTGATAATATTGTCTCCTTCTCCTATGTCCAATTGATCTTCAAGATAGTCCATAACCTGGCCCCTCCATCACTCAAAGAATTCCTCCAGCTGTCGGCAGATACGGCTTCAAGAGTGACCCGAGGTACCACAAGAGGATTGTGTAACATCCCTAAATGCAGAACTGCTTTGGCTCAATCTGCGTTTTCATTTAGGGGTGTTAAACAATGGAACGCGCTCCCATCTGAGTTGTTGATCTTAAATAGTCTTTCAGCCTTTAATACAGAGGTGAAAGCATGGTTTTTAGAAAAGCAAACATGTACGCACAATTAAGAATGATTGAAATGTAAACGTTGACTACATAGAGAATGTGTTTAATGAGTGTATGAATATGTTGTATGAGTTGGTGAGATTGCATAGATGCTGCATGTGGAAGCAACAAGGGTTGTGGCTTTTTAATTGTTGTAAATATGTAAATAATTCTTGTTGACCCCTCCCCCTGAGCACTACAGATGGAAATTAGCTGTGAAGCTAGAGTCTGGTACAAGCATCTCTGCCATTGTGCTTAAAGTAATTGTACATTGTCCTAATGAACGAATAAATAAAGTGTTTTGTGTTTTTTCTTATTGATTGCGACAATAATAGTTTCTTTAAAATAGAACAGCACAAATAGTAGGGCGTCCGCTGCACAATTTTGGCCGACTGCGATGAAAGATTTATGATTGTGGGGACAATCTTGAGTCGAATTGTTGTGATTTTGTTGTATTATTTGTTGTAAGGAAGCGGGAGAAAGACTAAACTTCAAACCGTACAGTAAAAGATGAGCTGTGATGTCTGATATTTTGGACTCTTTGTCGCAGAGTGAGTTTTTCTTCCTCTGAGTCACATGTTTGACAGATCGATCGTAGACAAACAGTAAACAGTGTCAGAGTATCACCGGTGTGTGGATGAGTGAGAGGTTCCTTGATGTAAAGCGCTTGGATGCCTTGAAGGTAGAAAAGTCCCATTTACATGTGACCCGTAAACACAAGCATTCATCAGAGAAACAGCACAACCAGAACAGAATTTAACATTGTGCTTTCATTTAGTGACTTTTACAAATGTAGCTCTAGCCTCTGGGGCTGGAGTCCTTTAGTCGTTTAGTTCAGTGTTTCCCAACCAGGGGTACGGGGACCTCAAGGGGTACGTGAGCAATTACCAGGGGGCACTTGGAATGGTTTCAGGATTAAAATGAAGATGAAATGTACTTTAATCTGAATAAAAAAAGTGTAATTTGTTGTAAATTTAGCATCTTTAGCATTGGGCGGCAGTAGCTCAGTTGGCAGAGATTGTCTTCTGATCCGAAGGTCGGCGGTTCGAATCCCGCTCCTGACGTAAACATCCTCGGTTGAGCGATCAGATCCACTGACCCACAGGTGAAAACCCAAAACTCAAGTTAAGGGGTACTCTGAGTGTCAACCAAAGCTTTAGGGGGTTCACGAGACAAAAAAGGTTGGGAATCACTGGTTTAGTAGATTGATTGGTCGAAGGTGTGTGAGTCGAATAATTATTTGATACATTTAAAGGATTGTCTGGTGAAAACGGCACAAACGAGTAGATATGGAGTTTGAGAGTAGTCTGACTCTCAAATCTAATCTAACAAATAAATACTCTGTTTATTATTAATTTTCTGGATAAATAGTTGTTTTTGCGTGAGGTTTGTGCAGTTGTGGACTTTTGAGTGCAGTTTTGGTTCGATACATGGAGACGCGTATAGTTTTCATATATTTTTTCCACACTTTATAGACTTTATAGATTTATAGACTCTATTGGCTGATCAGTCGATTAATCGGTCGATGGGGCAGGTCTTTAGTCGACTAAAGCCCAGTGACTTCATCCTGATAATCTCCGGTTGTAGCCACAGCTGATCGTTGAAGTATCGCAGTGTGAATTTGTTCTGTCTTAAAACTTACAACGATCCTTCCATTCTGTGGCTCCCAGACTGTGCAACAATCTTCCGCTCTCCCTGTGTTCATTGATGCATGAAAAGCTCTTTATAATATACATATAAGTTGAATTTAATTTCAGTTGATTTGTTCAAAAGCAAACTTAAACTTTCTTTTTGCTCAAGCATTTTAATTTCAGCAGATTTTGGAGCTGATTTTATTGTCGTTGTTGTATGTATTGCCTATTGTGTGTGTGTTTTATGTATTTTAACTCTTTTGTGAAGCGCTTTGTGACCACTTTGTCTGTGTAAGGTGCTGTATAAATAAACTTTACTTACACTACAAGACGTATGGAATTTAAAGTGACATCCTTAAAAAAAAGACAAAAAAATAAATGTTCTTTGGACCAGCTTTGAAAGTAAAGAAGTGTATAAGAAAGAGTAACTGTAAAAGTAACTGTCAAAATCGAATTCATAATTTTAAGTTCAATTCAATTTGACGGGTAAAACATAAATAAACATAAATAAACTTTACTTACACTACAAGACGTAAGGAATTTAAGGTGACATCCTTAGATCTTATGGAAAAAAAAGACAAAAAAATAAACGTTCTGTTGACCAGCATTGATAGTAAAGAAGTAACTGTCAAAATCTGATTATTATGCAGAGATAGTGCTGCCTCAAATTGGAAAAGAACAAGTAACCAAGAGCTGAGCTGAACAAAAACACACCAAACACAGGATCATGTTTTCAATAAAGTACTTTTGTCTTCCTTGTTGTTTCTGTTTAACCTTTGTTTTCATTTTCCCATCTTTTGCAAATACCTCAAACTTTTCTTGTTCTAAAAGGAAAAAAAAGAAGTGTGCTTAATAGAACAGCCATCTGCAGCTGTGATCGCTGAAAAGGTCAACAACTTCACCACCGAAATCTGGCAACAGAACATTTAGGAGTTCATTATTTTACTATTAAAGCCCAACAGCTGGGATAACAGGTGCACTCCAGTATATTAGCGCGCCCAAATTAGTTTGTGTTTTCAGACAAATGAACCAAAACAAGCCACAGGGAATTGAGTCAATAAACGGCAGCCATCTTTGTGGTCAAACTGGCCTGTAACACTTTTAATTATGATCTAAATCATGGAGAAATGGGTTATTGTTGGGTGAATAAAGCGTCTCGCCCTTTGTGACGTTCTCTGGGACAAAAATAATTGGCGTTTGCTGCTGATGCCATTGATGACTTAGTAACGCTGCTACTTTGGTAAGATCCGGAGCCAGTGCCTTGAAATTTTTGGATAGAACATAAAAAAACAGCTGTTAACATGGAAATCCGCCATGTTTGTTGTTGGTGTGCTAAACTTGCAAAGAAAAACAGTAATCAAAACTATGTAAAGTGAACAAAAAATCCATGGAAGGACTTGATAAACTGCTGGTCACTTCTGGTACATACATTTATCAATATATAGTGTTGGAATACTTTTGAATGAATGATAAGTTTAGTATTTAGTGTCTTAAAATCTCCATTGATGTAACTAATTTAGCTAATTGAAAACTCTTATGCGTGACGTCACCTTGCTCAATGGGATTGTTAAGCGATGATGTCACACGCAGCGTATTTCCCGCTTCCGGGTCCTTTGCATCTGTCGCCGATTGTAAACTAAATCCGTGTTCAGATTCTTTGTAAAAGCAGCTCTGTCAGACGCCGTGTGCTGTTTGCATCTAATTAATGAACATTTTATTGTCAGAGAAAACCTGAAGTGCGCCTTTTTTATTTTTTTTATTATCACACAACATGCAGACAAAGGTCTCACACAAGATATCAAGACAGAATCCCCATCCACCAGACAACAGAAAGAGAAACCAAAAAAAAGACAACGACAACAAAACAAAAAAACAATAACAATTAATAACAGATAATTACCAAAAGCAACACCAGTCTTCTCTTATCAACATATGGCCTGGCATTATTACTAAATCATACTTAGTAGTAAATAAATATTGTGACCTATTTATTAGTTAATTAATTTGCCTGTCATTTAACATATAGTTCGTTCATCCTTTTATTCTTTACTTATTTATTTTTTAATGATTATTACTTTTCTTTTAATTACTTCTTCTTCTTTTTTTTAAATCTATTTCCTGTAAATTCTTTTTTCTCAGGAAAAATAGTATATTCAAATTTAGTGCGCCATTAGCATGCTAGTTGTTGTTAGCTTTACTGTAATGGTAAACTCTGCTCTGAAAGTTGTGAAAAGCACTTCCAAACTCATTGGAGTGAATAATTTGGATGGTCAGACTGAAGTAGGTGAGTGAACAATAACGTTGGACAACTGCAAACACTTTATGATGAATTAGTTCTGGTTTTCTTGTTTTGGCGACTAAACAGTACATTGTAATGCACCTGTCAGGACGCACCTGTCAGGACGCACGTCTATGTCGTCCGCTTAATTTCTTTCTTTTAATTAACTTCACAATACCATATCTACAACACTTCTCTATCCAGGCCTTTGTTCCAAGAGTAAAAAGTTTAAAATAGTCTTTGGTAACGCTAAAACTAACCAAACAGCTGTGATCCAAACATAAACTCACCTCATTTCAAGCCACTTATTATTTTATTCTTATCCCACGTAAATCAATGGAGAGCACACGTCTCTGTCCTGTTTGTGCTGATCGCTGATATATTTGAATAAAAGTGTAGCCAGACTGTGGCACAGTGTCAAAAACAAAAGAAAATCCGCTGTGAAATTGGCGCAGCAGCTCAGACCCTGGAAGTGAGGTGTGACGCTGCTAACGGCGCACTTCCTGCTTCTCGTAGGATAAAACGTTCTACAAATAGAAGCAGAGTAAAAGTTGAGGTCTCATTTTTACTCTAATAGATGCTTTTACAATATATCTGTGCTGGGACAACGCAGATTTTACTTTATTACCTGCAAAAAAAAATCACGATCATGGTCTATTTTTGCGTTTCCCTTTTCACAACAGTAAAAATCAGGCACAGGCCCTTTAACTTGGAAATGAAAACGTTAGCATGCTAATGTTTGTTAGCGTCACTGTGATGGCTCAGACTCAAAGTGCTCATAAACTCGGCGTGGTGAATATTTATGATGCTGGGACTGCAAAACAAACTAGGCGTGTTTCAAAACTGTAAAAATCATGTACAGCCCCTTTAAAGCAATAAACACACTTGGATTTAAATAAAGCAAAATGTTTAATGCCGTTCTGTGGCTCTTTTCAGGCAAAGCAATAACCTCTTCGTGTAAAACAGCTGGATCTCATCAGAAAAAGTTACAAGTGCGCCTTTATTGAGGTGAGTTGTCATTTTATCGAAAACAAAGCATTGTTCACTTAATACTCTTTAAGCTCCTCTGGCAGTGATGGGAATCCTTTCGGGAGTGATTCTGCAAACTTGGCAACCTCTTCTTTAAAAAGTGCAACTAATTCACGTTGCCGGGTTTGTTCAAAGTCAGCCCTGAGACAACACAAGCAGACACAGAACACATTTTCCCCTCATTTTGACCTCTTTACGCTCAGAAAAAGCCTGTTTCTTGGTGCTATAAGCTTTTGGTCAGTTCCTCAATGTAAAATTTCACCCACAGTCTAAGCTGCAGATAACCTCTCTGCGTTTTTATTCCCGATTTATGCTGTATATGTCCGCTCCCTCTCACTCGACTCATCGGAGCAGTTTGTGGAAAGGTATTGTAAACGTGAAGCAGATTTTCCTTTTGGAGGGAATTGTGATCAAATATGTTGTGGAGATGTATGATTCTTATCGCGAAAACAAGGTACAACCAAGAAAACAAAGCCATTTCTATCTATTACGTTAAAGGCTCTTAATAACGTGAAAAAACAATAAAATTAAGTGTTAAGAGTTATTCCTCTGTTTTCTAATGCATTCATTGTATTAAATTATCCACTATTTGAGTTTATAAGAGTTTTCCCACAACTTTCAGAGCCCAGAGCAGAGTTTTGCCATCACAGTAATGCTAACAAGTAACAAAACTGTCACGAAAAGCGGCACAAACATGTCTAATAGAAACAAAAACACAACTTGCGACAAACTTGTGACATAAACATGACATAAGCAACGTGTCTAAAAACATCAAAAACATGACTTAAAGTAACAAAAACACGACTAAAAGCGACAAAACGTGACTCTAGTCAACAGCATATGACTTAAATTGACAAAAATATGACAACAAAAACATTACTAATAGCGACAAAAACACAACTGAAAGTGACAAAACGCGGCTAAAAACTTCAAAAACGTGACAAAACACACAATTCTGTTATTAGTTCTTCAGTTCAGTCTTTTTGTCAATTCCCCTAGCAGCAACCACTTTTTTTTTTTTCCAGTTTCTAACCTTAATCCTAACTCTAACATTTGCATGGTTGGTGCTAGATAGTCAGGTCTAGGGGATATAAGTGATCTGGTTGCCATGGTGATGAGTTAGCTTCTGTTGCTATGTCTGGGTTCGGACGTGTTTGCATCTTGGAAAATTGAGATCTTATGCTGTGTTCATGTGGTCCTCGGGAACTTGGGAAAATGTGTTTCCGAGTTGAAAAATGCACATGAACATTTGCATAAATTGGAAAACAACTGGTGAGAAGATACTACCCGACTTTAACATCTGATTTATCAAATTATCGTAGTCATTTGAAGTAATTGACTGACGTTACTATTAGTGCAAGAAAGATCCACGGTTTAATGACAAATGTAATGTCAGCTAAATATACTATGATAGAATATTTTCCAAATGCTTAATGTTAGCTTTTGAGCATTCTAACAAACCTCACTGCTAGCTCTATTAAACTCTGATTTTATTATTGGTGACAATTTTCCGAGACAAACAAGTTGGAACCCTGAACCCTCAACCTGAGTTTGACGATCACATGAACGCAGCCATAACTGGGTTGGGAATTTTGGTCTCATTTTGACCCAAAGCTACCTTACAATAAATAAGTTAATGCTAGTCGAGTCTTACAGAAGTGTTCTGGTTATCCTGGTAATGTCATGTGCTGCATTCATGTGCTGCTATATTTACCTTATTCCGGAAGTCGTTGTGGGCGCCGCCATCTTGTTTCCGTTGTATTAGTTCACACGGAGCAGACGAGCTCAACAGAAAATAAGTGCGTTGTTGACTTGTTGTTGCTCGTGTTCATTAAACATTTTACACAAATCAATCTACTTTATGTAACATTTTAGCGGCGAGACTTTTCCCTCGTCATTAGCTTTAACGGAATTCTCGTCAAACAGAAGTGCGTATCTGTGGCAAAAAGAGACAAAAGTGGGCGGAATAAGGTGGATAAAAATAGAGATCTTGATGTCACCAATAATAAAATCATCAATCACTCTTTTAACAGAGTTTAATAGAGCTAATAGTGAGACTTGTTGTCAGCCAGCCTAAAGGACACATATTATGTTATTATGGGTTTTATTTTAGCTTTTAACCATGTTCTAACAATGTTCCGTCATCAAAAACATACCTGGAGTTGCGTTTAGCAGCATTCACGCTAGTTTGAGGAATGTTGGTTTGAAAATCCTCTCCCTCCGAATATCAAAACTGCTGAACTCCCTCGATCGATGAATTTTTTTCTGATTTTAGACGTCAATTATATGAGAATCCTCTACTGTTTTAAGTCTTTAAATCATCGCCAGACTCTTGAGTGGAGAGCTTTCCTGCCTTCAAACACGATCAACGCAACAGCGTGATAGCTTAGCACAGTGAATATACACATGTACAATTGCCTCCACAGCCAGTAGATGGAGCCACAGCGAAGATAATATGGCATCTTCTTTGTAAAAACACTTTTTTAGTTTTAAAACATGACATGTCAAAGTAAAGATACTCAAGAGCATGTTTAAAGGCCAATAACAACACAATAAATGCATAATATTTGCCCTTTAAATGAAATAATACTTTGACTTTTGCACTGTTTTTAATTTTCTTAATTTTCTGTTTTATTTTTAAGTCTATTTTTTTTTTTTTTTTCTATTCCACACACGTCTGAATTCTTTTTACTCGTCCATTTCTATGACTGACAACCCCTCAGTGGATCTTTTCATCTTCCACGTCAGAGAGGACCCTTATATTAGACGATTCCAGGTTAATATCACTGGCGCTGGTGGGAATTGTGTCCATCCATATCCTCGCGGTTTGTTGATAGTGACGACTCGCCTCCGCCGTCTGTTCGCCTGGATCCTGGACCTCCACAAAGGTGCTCCTCTCCCACGCAATAACACTATCTGACATCGCGCACAGGAGTGGATTTGAATGTATCTCTCGACCCATCAGAGGTTTTTGTCCCAGAGGCGGTGTCCCGGGCCAGACGGGAGCGCCACGTTCTGATTGTTATGAGAGAAGATGGAAGAGATGTTATCATTCGTTGTTGGATCCAAGGCTGAAATATTACAAAGTGCAAGTGTATTTGAATGCGTTTGTCCCTGTTGGCGAGTGTGTCCTCTGTATTTGACCCGTCCTTGAACCAGAGCGAGCAGATGGAGGATTAGCCTACTGTGCATTTTGTTTTTAAAAGAGTCTCGGAAATTTAAGGTAAGACACTACAGGCAAAGCTCTTTTTTTTTTCAATTATTTTTGGTCAGTTTGCTCTCTCAACATATCTGCTTCCATGAGGAAACAAACTTGTCCAATCTGCTCTTAAAAATGTTTTAATCCATTTAATTCATCCATAGATTTCACTGGGACAATGTAACTTCAAAGGCCGTTTTCTTAAAATGCGTTTTTCTTCTCTAGCGACATTGTTAGGTTTGTGCACCATTTTTCTTCCATATTTTTTTCTAGTATTTTTTCTTGGATTAGTTTTTTGGTATATTTTTCCCTTTTTTGTAGTGGTTTTGATATTTGCTTTATTGTATGTTTTTGTATCTTTAAAATGATATTTTTGTTAGTCTTGGCTCCACGCTCTTTTTTTTCTTTTCACGCGCTGGAGCCTTTAAATGGAGCGAGCCGCTGCGTGCGCGCTCTCTCTCTGCTGCGGCTCCAGCCCCTCGTGCGTCAGAGCGCGCACGTCCACCGCGCGATCCGGCAGGCTGCGCTGCTGCTCCCTGTTGGCACGCTGGCGTTTTTTGTAGCTTTTTGTTAGCTTAGCTTTTGTTTGACCTGGTGGGCACGGTGGTCCTATTTTCGGTTTTCTTTGGGGGTTCAGGTTAGTTCTTTTTTGTCTTTTTTCAGTTAGAGGTGTCGGCACCGGCTTCTCTGACCCTACACAGGGTTGGCCCGGTGCCGCACCTGTTTGTTCTGTTTGGCCGGCTCACCAGGTCCACCTTTCTGTTTATTACTTTTAGTTCTTTTTTTTTGGGCACGGGATTGGGTAAGGGTTCGACCTTAAAATAATGTTTATATTTAAACTCAACGAAAGAAGCAAGTAACTACGAAAAGTTGACAATAAAAACATTCGAACTTTTATTCTGGTCTCACGTGTCCTTTAAATATGTTTGTCTCGTTCCGGGTCATAACATATTTATGGGGGCTCGTCTAAAAATTACAACCCTTAAACGTAAGTCATTTTTGTGCCCTTAAATTACCTTTGTGATTTGTTGGTAATTTTTTGGGGGTTTTGTTACTTTGCGTTTGTGACTTAGTTGGGCAATTCGTTATGTTTGTTTTTTTGAGGGGTGTGCAGGTAGAGTAGATTTTGTGCGTGGGCTTTAGTGTATGTGTGCCTTTGGATTTGTTAGGCTGCATGATTCTGGGTGGACATGGAGTTTCACCTGGATGAGTTTGTGGATGCGCCCACTTTGGAAGTCTTTCATCGGTGTACGAAAGACCAATTGATTGTGTTAGCTGAACGGTACAAGGTTGCTGTCTCAAGGCAAGCTAAGAAGGCTGTGATAAAAGCGGAGTTGTTGTCAGCATTTGTTCAGAGTGGCATTTTTCCTGCTACAGTGGCGCCTAAAAGCCCACGTTTGTCCTCGTCTGCGGCGCCAGATGAGGCGGTTCGTGTGAAGGAGTTGGAAGTTGAACTGGGGAGGCTTGCGCTCCGGGAAAAGGAGTTGCAGTTTGCCAGCATTTTGGAGCAGAAGAAATTGGAAACGCAAACGGAGATTCGGCTACGTGAGTTGGAGCTTGGGATTGGTGCTCGTGAGTTCAGAACCGCGGAATTTGATGTGAGTAAGAATATTCGTTTGGTGCCTCACTTTAGTGAAAAGGATGTGGACAAATATTTCATAATTTTTGAAAGAGTCGCTGAAACGTTAAAATGGCCAAAGGAAGTGTGGACTTTATTGTTACAATGTACTTTAATTGGCAAGGCGCAGGAGGCCTACGCGGCGCTCTCAGCTGAGGATAGTTTGGATTTTTACAAAGTCAAATCTGCTGTTCTTCGCGCTTATGAACTTGTCCCAGAGGCATATCGACAAAAGTTTCGTAAATTGAGGAAGAACTACAATCAGACGTATATTGATTTTGTTCGAGAAAAGGAGATCTTGTTTGATAGGTGGTGTTCCTCTCAAAATGTCGATGATTTTGATCAGCTTAAGCAGTTAATTTTGCTTGAGGATTTGAAAAACTGTCTCCCTGAAAAAGTTGCCACCTATCTGAACGAGAATAAAGTTTCTGACGTGTGTAAGGCCGCCGTGTTGGCTGACGAGTATGTGTTAACGCACAAGGCTGTGTTTCAGGAGCGTCCTTTTGGTTTCACTAAATATGAGAGAAGCAACGGGTATGGCAGAGAAGCTGCAAAGAACGCGTCTACTGCGTCAGAACCGGTCTCTGCGTCCAATGGTGACGGTAAAACGGATGAGTCTAAAGTTAATGACGTGACATGTTTTTATTGTAGGAAGAAAGGCCATATCGTTTCAAATTGTCCGGTGGTGAAGAAAAAAAATTCGAAGCCAGTGACGTTGATTAAAACAGTGAATCGAGGTGGCCAGTTACATTCATTTGAGAAGCCCTGTGATTACGCGGATTTTAAGCCGTTTGTTATGGACGGGTTGGTGTCTGTTTCTGCTGATGGTGAGCGTGTCCCAGTGAAAATATTGCGTGATACGGCAGCTTCCCAGTCCTTTATCCTAGAGGGGGTTTTGCCGCTGTCTAAGGATACCGCTGTTGGTTCTGATGTCCCTGTGCGCAGTTTTAATATGCAAGACATCGGTGTTCCGCTGCACAGGATTGTGATTCAATCAGACTTGTGGTCCGGGGACGCAGTTGTTGGAGTGCGCCCTGGCTTCCCGATAGAGGGGGTTTCTGTCATCATGGGAAATGATTTGGCAGGAGGCAAAGTGCTCGTTACATCTGACGTTACGCCTGTCCCTGTTGTGAGCTCGCGCCCTGATGAGCTTGCCCAGAAATATCCCAATGTTTTCACATCCTGTGCTGTTACACGTGCAGCTGTGGAGCGGCAAACTGCTCAGGACCGAGACGAGGTGGATTTGAGTGCCAGTTTTCTGTGTGTACCTGATCGCATGAATGACGACTGCGGTGCTAAAGGTAGTGTGACTGGTGAGTCTGACCTACCTGATGTGAGCAGTCTGTCGTTGTCCAAGCAACAGTTGATTGCTGATCAGAAGTCCGACGTCTCTTTGGCGCGTTTGTTTGAGGAAGCTGTTGCGGATGACGGCGTTGAATCCATGTCAACTGGTTATTTTGTAAAAGACGGGTTGCTGATGCGTAAATGGAGGCCTTTGAATGTCTCTCCCGTTGAAGAGTGGAGTGTTGTCACACAGATCATTCTCCCCGTTCCATATCGTCCTGAAATACTCAAATTGGCTCATGACAATCCACTATCCGGTCATCTCGGTGTGAAGAAGACGTACAATCGCATTTTGCGCCATTTTTTTTGGCCGGGGTTGAAGGCGGATGTCATGCGCCATTGTCGATCCTGTCATTGGTGCCAAGTGTCCGGGAAACCGAACCAAGTTATCCCTCCGGCCCCTCTGTATCCTATCCCTGCTGTTGGTGAACCTTTTGAGCGCGTGCTTGTTGATTGCGTGGGTCCGCTGCCTCGCACGAAGTCCGGAAATAAATTTTTGATACCTGTTATGTGCGCAGCCACCCGCTTTCCTGAAGTTTTTCCTGTACGAAAAATAACTACTCCAGTTGTTGTGAGAGCGCTTACTAAGTTTTTTTCTCTTTTTGGTTTGCCTCGAGTTGTGCAGTCTGATCAGGGTTCCAATTTTATGTCGAAGATCTTCGCGCAGGTTCTCAAAGAGTTGGATGTTAAACACTGTCACTCCAGCGCTTACCACCCTGAAAGTCAAGGCGCGCTTGAGCGTTTTCACCAGAACTTTGAAAACTATGCTTCACGTATTGCCTGGAGTTTGAGAAAGACTGGGATGAAGGGGGTTCATTTTCAAATGTTTCGCGATCTGGGAGGTGGTCCAGGAATCCTTGGGGTTTAGTCCGTCAGAGCTGGTTTTCGCGCACACCGTTCGTGGTCCTTTGAGGTTGTTGAAAGACAAGTGGATGTCCGAGACGCCTGAACAAAATCTTCTGGATTATGTTTGTAAATTTAGGTTCTTGATTGCGGCGGCGTGTGAGATAAGCGAAAGGAAATCTTAAAGTTCGCCAGGCCAAAATGAAGTCGTTCTTTGACAAGAATGCGAGGGTGAGAGCGTTTGAGCCCGGTGAGAAGGTTTTGGTTTTGTTGCCCATACCAGGGTCGAGCTTGCAAGCGCGCTACAGTGGGCCGTATCTGATTGAAAAGAAAGTTGGTGACAGGGACTATTTGGTCTCTACGCCTGACCGACGCCGTAAGTCCCGCTTGTGTCACGTTAATATGTTAAAGTCATATGTTGGCCTTGCGCGCAGTCCCAGTTATCTAGTGGTTTTTCGGGTGCTGTGTGTTCTAAGCCGCGCGTTAGTCTGGCGACTCGGGTTCATGGGGAACATGGGGAACTGTCCGGTGCTGAACCGGCGGTTGAGGCCTTTTCTGCGGCTGTGACTCAGGGAAAGTTCTCAAATTCCGTGGCGTTGGAGAACTTGCCTCTCTTGTTGTCCCACCTTGGTGTTTCCCAGCGGGCTGATGTTGTGCATTTGATCCAGTCTTATAGGTCACTGTTTGCGGATATTCCCAGTCAGACGCATGTGCTCAGTCATGATATTGATGTGGGTGACTCGCGTCCAATTAAGCAACATCCTTACAGGGTGAATCCTGACAAGCGGAGCCGTTTGAAAAAGCAGGTCGGTTACATGGTGGAGCATGGCATTGCTGTGGCCAGCAGTAGTGCGTGGAGTTCACCTTGTCTTCTGGCCATTAAAGCCAATGGTGAGGACCGTTTCTGTACGGATTTCAGGAAAGTCAATGGGGTTACTAAACCTGATTGCTATCCCCTTCCACGGATGGAGGATTGTGTGGATCATGTGGGCGCTGCTAAGTTTGTCACCAAGCTGGACCTTCTGAAGGGGTACTGGCAGGTGCCTTTGACTGAGCGCCAGAGAGATATCCGCATTCGTGACACCCGACGACTTCCTGGAGTACACGGTCATGGCTTTCGGCATGTGTAATGCTCCTGCAACGTTTCAAAGGCTTATGAATGTCGTTTTGTCTGGTTTACCTTTCTGTGAGGCTTATCTTGACGATTTGGTGATTTGTTCTTCTGATTGGGCTGAGCACGTTCGTCATTTGCATGCTGTTTTTGTGCGTCTGAGTGAGGCTAATTTGACTGTGAATCTTTCTAAATGTGAATTCGGCCAAGCGACGGTGACCTATCTGGGAAAAAGGGTGGGGGGAGGTCAGGTGCGCCCGGTTCAGGCTAAGGTGGAGGCTATTTTGTCTGTTCCTGTTCCCAGGACTCGTGCACGAACTGCGTCGTTATTTGGCCATGGTGGGCTATTATAGGGGCTTTTGTCATAACTTTTCATCTGTGGCTGCTCCTTTAACTGATCTTCTTAGCCCTAAAGTGGATTTTCTTTGGTCTGGTGCGTGCCAGTCTGCGTTCGATCAGACGAAGTCGTTGTTGGTTAACGCTCCAGTCACCTGGCTGCGCCCGGCGTTTCGATCGCGCCGTTTAAGTTAGCTGTGGATGCTTGCGGCGGGGTGGGCGCTGTCCTCTTGCAGGATAGTGTTGATGGCGTTGAGCATCCCGTGTCTTACTTTTCCAAGAAGCTCGATAAACATCAGCGTTGGTATTCGACCATTGAAAAGGAGGCGTTGGCTTTGGTTATGGCCTTGGAACACTTTGAGGTGTATGTGGGCGGTTCCAGTGTACCAGTGACTGTCTACACCGACCACAATCCGTTGGTTTTTCTGGACCGCATGCGCAATAAGAACCGTCGCCTTATGCATTGGTCCCTTCGTCTCCAGCAGTTTAATGTTCACATCAGACACATCCGTGGCAAAGACAATGTTATCGCTGATGCGTTGTCCCGGTTTTAATGCCTAGTGATAAATCAAATTGGCGGATGGACCCTTATGTTGCCCTGAATAATTTGGTGTTTTTTTTTTTCCCATCAAATTTATTCAGTGTCTTTGGGTGGGGGTGTTAGGTTTGTGCACCATTTTTCTTCCATATTTTTTTCTAGTATTTTTTCTTGGATTAGTTTTTGGTATATTTTTCCCTTTTTTGTAGTGGTATTGATATTTGCTTTATTGTATGTTTTTGTATCTTTAAAATGATATTTTTGTTAGTCTTGGCTCCACGCTCTTTTTTTTCTTTTCGCGCGCTGGAGCCTTTAAATGGAGCGAGCCGCTGCGTGCGCGCTCTCTCTCTGCTGCGGCTCCAGCCCCTCGTGCGTCAGAGCGCGCACGTCCACCGCGCGATCCGGCAGGCTGCGCTGCTGCTCCCTGTTGGCACGCTGGCGTTTTTTGTAGCTTTTTGTTAGCTTAGCTTTTGTTTGACCTGGTGGGCACGGTGGTCCTATTTTCGGTTTTCTTTGGGGGTTCAGGTTAGTTCTTTTTTGTCTTTTTTCAGTTAGAGGTGTCGGCACCGGCTTCTACGGCCCTACACAGGGTTGGCCCGGTGCCGCACCTGTTTGTTCTGTTTGGCCGGCTCACCAGGTCCACCTTTCTGTTTATTACTTTTAGTTCTTTTTTTTGGGCACGGGATTGGGTAAGGGTTCGACCTTAAAATAATGTTTATATTTAAACTCAACGAAAGAAGCAAGTAACTACGAAAAGTTGACAATAAAAACATTCGAACTTTTATTCTGGTCTCACGTGTCCTTTAAATATGTTTGTCTCGTTCCGGGTCATAACAGACATAAAGATCAGCCTTAAAGTAGATCCCACACTCACTAAAAAATGAGTCAAAATTTTAATTTTTAGGACAATTTGAAGTGCAATTTAGTTTGCTTAAAAACTAAATGAGAGATCCAAAATCCCCTCTGTAAATGTGTCTGTGTACAAAATAAACCAAGAAATTTAAACCTGGTTCTGTCCATTTTTCAGATTTAAATGTCTCAAATATCCCCTCCTTGAACCGCCACCTTAACGTGGTGGAGGGGTTTGAGTACCCGAATGATCCTGGGAGCTATGTTGTCGGGGGCTTCATGCCCCTGGTAGGGTCACCCATGGCAAACAGGTCCTGGGTGACGGGTCAGACGAAGAGCGGTTCAGAAGCCCTTATGAATAGTGATCAATCGAGGCCAGTTACGTCGCCCGGATTGGCGTCACCGGGGCCCCACCCTGGAGCCAGGCCTGGGGTGGGTGCTCGATGGCGAGCGCCTGGTGGCCGGGCCTTTCCCCACGGGGCCCGGCCGGGCCCAGCCCGAACGAGCGACGTGGGGCCGTCCTCCCGTGGACCCACCACCCGCAGGAGGATCCATAAGGGGCCGGTGCAGAGAGATCTGGGAGGCAGTCGAAGGCGGGGACCTCGACGACCAGATCTCCGGACACAGAAACTAGCTCTGGGGACATGGAATGTCACCTCGCTGGGGGGGAAGGAGCCTGAGCTTGTGCGGGAGGTCGAGCGTTTCCGACTAGATATAGTCGGCCTCACCTCCACGCACAGCCTGGGCTCTGGAACCCGTCTCCTCGAGAGGGGCTGGATGCTCCATTTCTCTGGCGTTGCCCGCGGGGAGAGGCGGCGGGCTGGTGTGGGCTTGCTTATAGCCCCACAGCTCAGCCGTCACGTGTTGGAGTTTACCCCGGTGAACGAGAGGGTCGCGTCCCTCCGCCTTCGGGTGGGGGACAGGTCTCTCACCGTTGTGTCGGCCTACGGGCCGAACAGCGGTGCAGAGTACCAGACCTTCTTGGAGTCCCTGGGAGGGGTACTGGACAGTGCACCGCCTGGGGACTCCGTTGTTCTACTGGGGGACTTCAACGCCCACGTGGGCAATGACAGTGACACCTGGAGAGGGGTAATCGGGAGGAACGGCCCCCCCGATCTGAACCCGAGCGGTGTTCAGTTATTGGACTTCTGTGCTAGTCGCAGCTTGTCCATAACGAACACCATGTTCAAGCACAAGGGTGTCCATCAGTGCACGTGGCACCAGGACACCCTAGGCCGGAGGTCGATGATCGACTTTGTTGTCGTGTCATCTGACCTTCGGCCGCGTGTCTTGAACACTTTCGGGTGAAGAGAGGGGCGGAGCTGTCAACCGATCACCACCTGGTGGTGAGTTGGATCCGCTGGCGGGGGAGGAAGCCGGACAGACTCGGCAGGCCCAAGCGTATCGTGAGGGTCTGCTGGGAACGGCTGGCAGAGCCCTCTGTCGGCAGGGTCTTTAACTCACACCTCCGGGAGAACTTCTCCCAGATCCCGGGGGAGGTTGGAGACATTGAGTCCGAGTGGACCATGTTCTCCACCTCCATTGTCGGCGCGGCTCGTAGCTGTGGTCGCAAGGTCTCTGGTGCCTGTCGCGCGGCAATCCCGAACCGGTGGTGGACACCGGAAGTAAGGGATGCCGTCAGGCTGAAGAAGGAGTCCTATCGGGCCTTGCTGGCTCGTGGGACTCCTGAAGCAGCTGACAGGTACCGGCAGGCCAAGCGTACTGCAGCCCGGGCTGTTGCAGAGGCAAAAACTCGGGATTGGGAGGAGTTCGGGGAGGCCATGGAGGAGGACTATCGGTCGGCCTCAAAGAAATTCTGGCAAACCATCCGACGCCTCAGGAGGGGGAAGCAGTGCTTCACCAACACCGTTTACGGTGCGGGTGGAGAGCTGCTGACCTCGACTGGGGATGTTGTCGGAAGGTGGAAGGAATACTTTGAGGATCTCCTCAATCCCACTGTCACGTCTTCCGAGGAGGAAGCAGAGGCTGAGATCTTGGAGGCGGACTCACCCATCACCCTGGCTGAAGTCACTGAGGTGGTTGGCAAGCTCCTTGGTGGCAAGGCTCCGGGGGTGGATGAGATCCGCCCTGAGTATCTTAAGTCTCTGGATGTTGTGGGACTGTCTTGGTTGACACGTCTCTGCAACATCGCGTGGCGGTCGGGACGGTACCTCTGGACTGGCAGACCGGGTGGTGGTCCTCTGTATAAGAAGGGGACCGGAGGGTGTGTTCCAACCACAGGGGGATCACACTCCTCAGCCTCCCCGGTAAGGTCTATTCCAGGGTAGTGGAGAGGAGAATCCGACCGATAGTCGAACCTCGGATTCAGGAGGAGCAGTGTGGTTTTCGTCCCGGTCGTGGAACACTGGACCAGCTCTATACTCTCCATCGGGTGCTCGAGGGTTCATGGGAGTTTGCCCAACCAGTCCACATGTGCTTTGTGGATCTGGAGAAGGCATTCGACCGTGTGCCCCGGGGCGCCTTGTGGGGGGTGCTCCGGGAGTATGGGGTCCGGGGCCCTTTGCTAAGGGCTGTCCGGTCCTTGTACGACCGGAGCAGGAGCTGCGTTCGCATTGCCGGCAGTAAGTCAGACCTGTTCCCAGTGCATGTTGGACTCCGCCAGGGCTGCCCTTTGTCACCGGTTCTGTTCATCATTTTTATGGACAGAATTTCTAGGCGCAGTCAGGGCGTGGAGGGTGTCCGGTTTGGGAACCACAGGATCTCATCTCTGCTGTTTGCAGATGATGTCGTCCTGATGGCTTCCTCAAATCAGGACCTGCAACATGCACTGGGACGGTTTGCAGCCGAGTGTGAAGTGGCTGGGATGAGGATCAGCACCTCCAAATCCGAGGCCATGGTTCTCGACCGGAAAAAGGTGGCTTGCCCTCTCAGGGTGGGTGGGGAGTCCTTGCCTCAAGTGGAGGAGTTTAAGTATCTCGGGGTCTTGTTCACGAGTGAGGGAAGGATGGAGCGTGAGATTGACAGGCGGATCGGTGCAGCGTCTGCAGTGATGCGGGCGTTGTATCGAACCGTTGTGGTAAAGAAAGAGCTGAGTCGAAGGACGAAGCTCTCGATTTACCGGTCAATCTACGTTCCTACCCTCACCTATGGTCATGAGCTCTGGGTAATGACCGAAAGGACAAGATCGCGGATACAAGCGGTCGAAATGAGCTTCCTCCGCCGGGTGGCTGGGCGCTCCCTTAGAGATAGGGTGAGGAGCTCAGTCACACGGGAGGAGCTCAGAGTAGAGCCGCTGCTCCTCCACGTCGAGAGGAGCCAGCTGAGGTGGCTCGGGCATCTGTTCCGGATGCCTCCTGGACGCCTTCCTCGGGAGGTGTTCTGGGCATGTCCCACCGGGAGGCGGCCCCGGGGTAGACCCAGGACACGCTGGAGGGACTATGTCTCTCGGCTGGCCTGGGAACGCCTCGGGATCCCCCCGGAGGAGCTGGAGGAAGTGTCTGGGGTGCAGGAAGTCTGGGAGTCCCTGCTTAGACTGCTGCCCCCGCGACCCGGCCCCGGATAAGCGGAAGAAGATGGATGGATGGATGGATGTCTCAAATATGTGTATTTCTGGCCGTTTTTACACATAAAATGCCTTATTTCTACATGAAAACATGACATGATGAAAAACGTATGATAGATTATATATATATATATATATAAAAATACCTTAAGCACTGTAGACCAGGGCAATAGGGCTAAATCCAGCTCACTGAGCACTATGGTCTGGCCCATCATGGTAAAATGGGCCAATAGTTAAAATTTTGTGGATTAGATGTAGTTTACGCCAGTCCAATTGTGGAAATATGGGTTTAGTCTTGGTTTAAACCTGGTCTAGTACTAGATCTGCTGCTCTGATCTGCTCTAGTTCAAGTCTGGTTATTATCAACACTGGGTTTGTCTTTGTTCCTGCTTTAATCCTGTTTTTACGAGAGAGTAATGTTATATTTTTTGATACTATCACATTGTCTATATTGGATAGAAGACATAAAACTGTGGTGCAGTTTTGTGGTCCTGCCCCCAGACTAAAAATAATAATAAATGAACATCTGTATCTCCCACGGCGCCATCTACTGGCTGCAAAGAACTTAGACAAGCTAAAATATGCTATCACTCAGCCCCTTGAGTTCAGGAGATGCTAAGTAGCCTAGCGGTTGTAGTGATTGTGTTAAGACGGGAGACATGCTCAGAACGAGTCTGGCAATGATTTAAAAACGGCAAAAGATTCTCGTTCTCTTCGGTTATAGAACAAATGGCCCTCATCGACAAGATTGTTTTTGATGCTTTTGATTTTCTAACCAGGCTTCATCAAACAAGTGTAAATGAAACTAAATGCAACTCCAGGTATGTTTCTGATGATGAAACAATGTTAGAACATGATTAAAAGCACAAAAAAAGTCACTATAGCAGAATATGTTCCCACAGAGCACGTCTGGATGAATGAGGAGTTACAGCCATAAATGCTCCTGAGACGATCTTTGCCTTTCCCCAGGTCGGGAAAATCAAGCATGATTTATGTTAATTTAATGTATTCATGTATTCAGCCATATGTCCCTGAAGCTTAATACGTAGGCTTGGATATTGTTAAATTAAATATAAATGAAGGTATTACTGGATCGGAGAAGAAAATTGAAAGTACCCAGGAGTAGTTTACCACCACCACCAAGAAAATGAAGGCAACTTGTTAAAGCTCAACACATGTAAGACGGTTTTAAAAAAGCGTATCACGTTGTAGAGTCTTTCCTCACTCCATGTAATTAGGTGACGTGCAGTACAAAGGACCAAGACTCAGGTAGAAGTTATAAAAGGCCTTTACTGATCGATCAGGGGGACTCACGGTCCTGCCAACTGTACATTCTGTATATAGTCTATCTTAGTCTATTTTATTCTAATTTTATTTTATGCATGCCTTTTTATATATTTTTTATTTTATCAATTGCTTTATGTTGCACCTACGCCGAAGCAAATTCCTATGTTTGTGAATTTCACTTACAATGGCAATAAACTGCTTTCTGATTCTGATTCTGATTCATTCGCTCCTCACAAAGGTTGAACAAAAGGAACAGGCCAGATATACCTTCAAATTTGGTAAAAAAATTAGGTGTGCATAATGAGTTCTAAGTACAGAACTTAGGTTTCTAAGAACATAACAGCACAAAGACACATAAATCAACACATAAATCAGGAGGCCCTTGCTTGCAATAGTTGGATGTAGTTGCGTGTGGGGAACTTTAAGAAAATAACGGGATGATATGAGGACAACACCATATTCACCTTATTCCTGAAGTTGCCGTACGCGCCGCCGTCTTGTTTCTGTTGTAGTTTACATGGAGCAGACGAGCTCAACAGAAAATAAGTTCTACATGGACTAAAAAGACGTTTTCAGGAAATCGTTGCGTTGTTGACTTGTTGTTGCTCGTGTTCATTAAACATTTCACACAAATCAATCTACTTTATGCAACATTTTAGCGGCGAGACTTTTCCCTCGTTCGTCATTAGCTTTAACGGAGTTCTCGTCAAACGGAAGTGCGTTTACAACAAAAGTGCAAAAAACAGCAAAAGTGGGCGGGGCAGAATAAGGTCAATAAGGCCACACCATATGTGAAGCCAGACATGGATGACCTTTGCTCCCGAAGAAGAGCGTTTTCCCTCTGTGGTCTAAAACAGTGGTTCCCAACTTTCTTTGTCTCGAGTACCCCCTAAGCTTTGTCTAGTACCCCTTAATTTGAGTTTTGGGCGAATAAATTTGTTTACTGGTCGAATACAGTTAATTATTACATTATATTTGTTGTTTTGATTGTGTTTATGGTCCAAAATACTTCAAAAAGATGCTAAATTTACAACTAATTACACATTTTCAGTCAAATAAAAGTACATTTTATCTCCATTCAAAGCCTGAAACCATTCCAAGTACCCCCTGGTAATTGCTCATGTACCCCTTGGGGTCCCTGTACCCCTGGTTGGGAAACACTGGTCTAAAACATGCTTACACTCTGGTCCTGTGCTCCAGAGTGTTAGTGCTCAAAAGGACAACCTCCACGTCCTCAAACTAAACGTCCGAACTGTGCCCCACACTCTTCCAGTCGACTGCGCTGAGCGGCGTCGGCCCCGCCGTCCTGTCCTCTGCTCGCCCCGAGCCTCTGTGGCGCTGGAGGGGGTCGAGGCCTGCTCTGTGAGAGGATTTAAAGTGGACTCCACCAGGACCACAGGGAGCCCAAACGCTGGACTCAATCAATACGGGACAGAACAGATTGGAGCGACCTTTGAATCTAAAATGGGATGTTCAAATACAAACAAAGCACAACATTTGACTGTTGATCGTCAAATAAATATGACGTATGAGCTTGGGTTAATCACTGCACTCTTTAATTACTTACTATTTGAATTAGAATCAGTTTGTTACCATTGTCAATGAACAAAATTCACAAACATAGGAACTTGCTTCTGGCGTAAGGTGCAACATAAAACAATGAATAAAATAGCAGCAAGATATACTGTATATAAAAAAGGCAGCACGTAACATTTTTACCTTATTAAACGTCTTTTATTGACCTTATTCTGCCCCGCCCACTTTTGCAGTTTTTTGCACTTTTGTTGTAAACGCACTTCTGTTTGACGAGAACTCTGTTAAAGCTAATGATGAACGAGGGAAAAGTCTCGCCGCTAAAATGTTACATAAAGTAGATTGATTTGTGTAAAATGTTTAATGAACACGAGCAACAACAAGTCACAACACAACGATTTCCTGGTCAGTCTGAAAACGTCTTTTTAGTCCATGTAGAACTTATTTTCTGTTGACCTCGTCTGCTCCATGTGAACTACAACGGAAACAAGACGGCGGCGCGTACGGCAACTTCAGGAATAAAGTGAATAAGCTTGTGTGGTCGTTGTAAATGTATTCTCCGGGCGTTCGAAGCCCCCGCCGTCGCCCCCTGCTGTCTCTGAGCGGAAAACCAGCTGCAACTTTCCTGACGCCGACCTGAAGTCAACTCTCCTGAGAAACACTGACTCTTTTTTTTATATTTGGCGACATTAAATGTTTTTGTATGTTATTGTACTTCCTTATTTCAATAAAAAGGAAGAGGAGAAAAAACAACAACAGCTTTTTGATGTCATTTTGTATTTTCACAAGAGGCCTGCAGGGGGAGCTCTGTTGTTGAAGGTCGATGTAAACCCTCATTCGTCCAGGAGTGGTCCATCGTAGAAAGGGTTTCAGAGGTTGTCATCCGGACGCCGTTTAAAGATCGAGACGTTTCGACTTTTATCCAAAAAGGATTGACAATGACTTTTGGATAAAAGTCGAAACGTCTCGATCTTTAAACGGCGTCCGGATGACAACCTCTGTTGTTGAAGTTACTGAGTTCTGCTTTAAGCTGAGATCATAGAACTATAATAAAACCTGGAAGATAAATCCAAAATGGCCGCCCTGTTTATCCCTATGGAGTGAGCTCATTGGTGCATGACCCCAAAAAAAATTCTTACTTCCGCATTTACTTCCTGATACGGAGGCTGCCATCTTTGATTTAGGGCGCCACGTGACGACAATCCCCCATGATGCTTTCAGCGACGTGAACGACCAGCAGCTGCAAGTTTTTGTGCTAACGTTAGCTTGTATGATTGTAATTGTGTTCTTCATGTTAGACACACGTGAAGAGTCTGAAATGAAATAAAATACAACTTACAGGTGTCTCTAGTCGAGCCTTTTCCACGAGCTTCTGTTTGTATCGTCCGACGCTCGTTCACGTGACTCACACATGTTTGTGTGACGTCACTTCATATAAAAACGGTAATTTCTGTGATTTTAGAAACGGTAGAAAAGAACATTTCCTTTTATTTTATTTAAATACCGATAATAATTCAGTCTGTGATTATAATGTGGAATTTTAGAAAAAGGCTGGTTCCAAGAGGCTGCAGTACCTCGCACGGCCACTAATCAATCTGGGACACGGACAGAGGGGGCGTGTCTTATCCAGTTCATTTAATACATCCATGGCTGAGATGCACTGTAGAGAGGCCGCCCCCTACTCGTCTCCATGGAGATAAGAATCAGAAGAAGGTTTATTACCATTGTCAGTGAACAAACACACAAACTAGGAATTGGTGTTGATGTTTGTAATGGTTAAAATATAAACTATGATAAAAATTAGACGTTACTGTTGTCTGTATTGTTCCACAGTACGGCATTAGGCTCATCTCAATCTAATGCCATACTGTGGAAGCCTGATCAGGTTTGTGGAGAGGAGACCCCACGCTCAGACTGCACACAGAACAGGCTGGTTTTGGTGCTCCGGTTTGTACAATAGGCTCCTCCCTCTGGGGCCTGGACTCACTGTAAAGGAGTTTCTAAACCTCAGTGAGACTTTCCTGGTTAAATAAAGGTGAATAAATAAATAAAACGATAAATTGCGAGCCACACGAGACGAGCTCATGTGATAAATGACTCATTATACCGAGAAAAGCCTGCGATGTCTGGAACGTGCCGTAAAAGTACTATTTTTGGTCATTTGGGTCATTTCAGCAGGAAGTCTGAGGCTGACGCACGAGTCTAAGGGCTGCATTTGACTCGATTAATAACACGTTTAGCTGCAGAATGAACAGTTTTAGGTGAAACTTATTTGTGAAGAAAGTAAACTGACCAAAAAAGTGAAATTGTAGTGTCACCTCTTCACCTGTGAAAGTCCAGTCGGGCCAGAAGTTTGCAACAAAATCATATCCTCTCTCTCTCTCTCTCTCATGCTCTCGCTCTCTCTCTCTCTCGCTTCACTCACCTTTTTCTGTCTGTCTGTCTCTCTCTCTCTCTTTCCCCCTCTCTCTCCAGTCAGTCCAAAAGTTTACAACAAAATCATCTCTCTCTCTCTCTCTCTCTCTGTCTATCCTCTCTCTCTTCCCTCTCGCTCTCTTTCTCTGTGGGAGGGAGAAAGTAACACTCTCTTTCTCTCTCTGTCTCGCTTCACTCACCTCTCTTCCTCCCCCCCTCTTTCTCTCTCTCCTTCTGCCTCTCTCTCCTGCTTCACTCACCTCTCTTTCTATCTCTCTTTCCCTCTCTCTTTCTCTCTCTGTCTCGCTTCACTCACCTCTCTCCCTCTCCCCCCTCTCTCTCCCCTCTTTCTCTCTCCGTCTGTCTCTCTCTCTCGCCTCTCTCTCTCTTGCTTCACTCACCTCTCTTTCTCCCTCTTTCTCACTGTCTGTGGGAGGGAGAAAGTCCCTCTCTCTTTCTCTCTGTCTCGCTTCACTCACCTCTCTCCCTCCCCCCCTCTCTCCCCTCTTTCTCTCTCTCCGTCTGTCTCTCTCTCTTGCCTCTCCTGCTTCACTCACCTCTCTTTCTACCTCTCTTTCCCTCTCTATCTCGCTTCACTCACCTCTCTCTCTCTCTTTCCCCCTCCTCTCTCTCCTCTTTCTCTCTCTTTGTCTGTCTCTCTCTCTCGCCTCTCTCTCCCTCGCTTCTCTCACCCCTCTCTCTCTCTCTCTCCCTCCCTCGCTTCACTCACCTCTCTCTCTCTCTCTTCACTCACCTCTCTCTTTCCCCCCTCCTCTCTCCTCTTTCTCTCTCTTTGTCTGTCTCTCTCTCGCCTCTCTCTCTTGCTTCACTCTCCTCTCTCTCTCTCCCTCTCACTCCCTCGCTTCATTCACTCTCTCTTCTCTCTCTCGCCCTCCCTTCCTCTCTCTCTCCCTCGCTTCACTCACCTCTCTCTCTCTCTCCCTCGCTTCACTCACCTCTCTCTCTCTCTCTCCCTCACTTCACTCACTTCTCTCTCTCTCTCCCTCGCTTCACTCACCTCTCTCTCCCTCTCTCTCCCTCGCTTCACTCACCTCTCTCTTTTTCTCTCTCTCCCTCGCTTCACTCACCTCTCTTTTTTTTCACTCTCCTCTCTCTCTCCTCTCTCTCTCTCCCTCGCTTCATTCACCTCTCTTTCTTTCTCTCTCTCCTCCCTCCCTCTCTCCTCTCTCTCTCCCTCTCGCTTCATTCACTCTCTCTCTCTCTGAAGCCAGAACAGTGTTGAGAATGGATCGATGGGTGACCAATCAGAGCGCAGACTGTGTCAATCCTGTTTGGGAGCAGGAAGTGAGAGCCCTGTCATCCGTCTTTAGTGCTTAGATCAAGAAGATTCAAACTGTGAGAAGAAGAAGAAGAAGAGCAGGAATCTGTCGAGTCATGGCCTTTACTCCACTCTAAACTTTTGAAGGAGTCGGCACAATTCAGGAACTGTTCTAATCTGGAGAGGGATATGAGGGTTTTCTCAAGTTTGACTGTGTTTTTTCTCTTGTCTCCAGATGAACTATAACCTTATTCATACCTTTCAACAGATTCCATAAAGCATATTCATTTCTGGCTAAAACAGGAAAAACTTCAAAGCCGTATTACCGTCAGAAACCTTTTCATTTTAAAGTAATGGAGTTTAACATGTTGATTTACTTTTCATTACATAAATAGTGTACATTATGGACAATTGATGATGTGTTCGTTTGGAGAATTATCTTGAACTAAAACACCGATCAGAAAGCAGAATGAGCCTCACACGAGTCTTAATTGTGTTGCCAGTGTCAAAGCTGAAGTCCAGTGTTTAAATCTAAAACGCCTGTTCTGGACGATCACTCGGGAAGCTTTTGTGCTGCTTTGGTGTCGAATAAATGGTAACTACAACATTCTGAGTGGAAGTTTCACATGAACACAGCGCCAAGTCGGAGAGTTTAAGTCCCTTTTAAGGCAGTGTTTTTCAACCTTTAATGAGTCACAACAAACCTTTTCAGTTGACAATATTCCGCGGCACACCACCTACTAAAATATTACCAAAACACACCATTTAGAACAAAAACTGTATTTTATGTAACCTTTATTTAACCAGGAAAGTCCCATTGAGATTAATAATCTCTTTCTCAAGGGTCCTGGCCAAGACGGCAGCACAAATTTACATTCACAGACTTTTAGACCAGGCATGTCCAAACTAAGGCCCGGGGGCCAAATGCGGCCCTCAGACCAATTTTTCTTGGCCCTCAGTCATCCTGGTGATTGGCCCACATTGTCCTGATAAGTACTATTTACAGCAAATTTCACATTTTCTACAATTCTAACCTGAATAACTAACATTTTGGTGCGAGACAGACTTGATATTAAGGCACTGAGACTGAATGTAGATGTGGTGGTGCTTAAAACATCAGATAACGTTTCACGATTGATTTGTGGCACTCCGATAGGTCTGTATTTCAATTTCCTTGATGGAAAAAGTTTGGACACCCCTGATTTAGACAGTTTAAACACTCACATAAAACAAATTCTCTATAACAATTACAATTCAGTAAAATACAGTATTCAGTGTTGCTTTTTTTTGTCCACGCCAGCGCCACAGTGTCTCGTTCTCTAAATTTGGAAATGTTTTCTTTCTATTTTGATGAAGAGGTTGCTCAAGACGCTCAAAAATTGTAACTTATTCAACCAAATCCATGAATCTGACAAGGCACACCTGGCAACACTTCAAATTAAAGACTTTAGTACGAAACAGTTTGAAGAAAAGAGCACACACGCCTGTCATCTCTCGCTGCCCCCTGCTGGCCTCTCGTCTCATCTTTGCTGTCTCTCTGACTCTATTGTCGACTGGTTTGTTGTACTGCAGGGTTTTATAATGAAGTCTTCTGATTTTGTCGTTTTGCAATCACATTCTCGAGGTTGCCATGTTTGTTTGGCCTCAGTTTGGAGTCTGGATTTCTGGGAGACTCACTGTGTGTGTTTGGTCGGCCACAAAGTGTTTAAATAATTGGAGTGGACTGGGAGGGAAAAGTGATTCAGGATCTCTGGAGCAGGCTACATTCATCAGCATTTACAGTTTTATAGAGAGGCAAATGTAGAGGGGGATTTGAGGGTCCTCCACCAAGAAAATCTGAATAAATCCCATGTCCTGCATTCGGGTGCATTTTATTGTATTCACTTTATTCCTGAAGTTGCCGTATGCGCCGCCGTCTTGTTTCCGTTGTAGTTTACATGGAGCAGACGAGCTCAACAGAAAATAAGTTCTACATGGACTAAAAAGACGTTTTCAGGAAATCGTTGCGTTGTTGACTTGTTGTTGCTCGTGTTCATTAAACATTTTACACAAATCAATCTACTTTATGTAACATTTTAGCGGCAAGACTTTTCCCTCGTTCGTCATTAGCTTTAACGGAGTTCTCGTCAAACGATAGTGCGTTTACAACAAAAGTGCAAAAAACGGCAGAATAAGGTCAATACTTAGCCATTTTTAATAGACCACACACAATATTTGTATTATTTAGAGTTCTAGAGTGGAGCATATTTGTAAATCTAGTCAATTTACATAAACTCCAGAGAGCTCAGAATAAAACTGCAAGACTAGCCCTAAGTTGCCCATTCAGAACTAATCTTAATAATATGCACAGGAGACCGTCTTGGTTGAAAGTCAAAGACAGACTGGACAACACAAACCCTTGAGTCTGTTTTCACACTCACTGTCCACCTGAAACAGACACGGGTTTAATACAAGACGAGCCTCACACACTTCCACTCCGCCCAAACCTAGAACTAACGCACTGAAAAAAAAAGTCTATACAGCGCCGATTCTCACTGGAATGTGCTGCCGCAAAAAATGATGATGATAAAGAACCATTGTGTTTCCCTGTTGGAAAATGTAATCGTGCTCAATGTTTAAGGCAACTGTACCACTATTGACGTGTGTTTCATCATAATACCTCATGATTGAACCTAAAATTTAGGTTCGTTTGACGAGAACTCCGTTAAAGCTAACGACGAACGAGGGAAAAGTCTTGCCGCTAAAATGTTACATAAAGTAGGTTGATTTGTGTAAAATGTTTAATGAACACGAGCAACAACAAGTCAACAACGCAACGATTTCCTGGTCAGTCTGAAAACGTCTTTTTAGTCCATGTAGAACTTATTTTCTGTTGAGCTCGTCTGCTCCATGTGAACTACAACGGAAACAAGACGGCGGCGCGTAAGGCAACTTCAGGAATAAGGTGAATAGCAGCATTATTACAACAAAATGTCAAAAATTCATCAAAAATACTTTTATCTGGATTCAAAACGTCTCTAGAAATAGTCGCCAAAATCGTTCAGCCCTAATTTTAAACATGCTTTCATTGTAATATGGAAAGTGATGAATATTTCCATTGAATTATCTCAAATCTAAAGGTAGTTTGCCTTTAATTTGCCCGTTTCTGTTGCGGTGAATTTATGAGACCTGAAATCAATTGAACCCATGCAATTACAAAGCATTTTACAGCTGCCCATACCATCGAATTAAAACCATCTCTCTCTTCCGTCGAGCGTATGAATTCTACAAATATTATTCTAATCAATGGCCCGTGTTTTATAGTATTAGTAATAAAAGTCGTTTGTATTTTATCGCGTGTGTGGCTGTGTTTACCCTCCGTGTGTTCACGTGCAGCCGGAGCAGAGCGGGCCGTCCATATTTAGAGCGAGCACAAAATCGATGGCGTCTGTGGGTCTCTCCAAGCGTGACATGAACCTACATTTCTTGTTTGACTAACGGAGCATCCTGGGCTCGCTCCATGATGTGGGGAGCTATATCTTTCTGTCTGTGCATTGGATTGACCCTTAGCCCGTAGCCGTGGCGACGCAAACACTCCCTTCATTTAAGATAATTAAGTCGGAGTCGTTAATCTGCTCGGTGTGTGAACTTTCTGGACTGTGGATTTGAAAGTATGGGCCGGTTTGAATGAAAAGGGTTTCAGAGATGAGATGTCAGGGTTCTGACGTTTGCATTTGAGTGTTTTTTTTTTTTTTTGGGGGGTGGGGGGGGATATTGATGTCACAAACAGTAAAATCATAGACTCCACTTTGAACAGAGTTAAATAGAGCTAAGAGTGAGATTTGAAGTTATTTCCCAAAAGCTAACATTATACTTGATTGTTTTGGGAGCATACTTAAGCTAAAGTGAATGTGACATTGGTAATTTAACAGTTGGGGGTCTTTATTGTGCAAATGTGTTGCTCTTATGATACAAACGACTTACAGCAAACATCCAACTGTAGCAGCGTTAATCACTATTTTGGTAAATTAGCAGATCTTCATAGAAGATGATGTTAAAGTCGGGCAGAGGCTTCTCACCCGAGTTTTGACAACTCGGAAAAACCTTTTCCTGGTTTCCAGAGGACCACATGAATGCAGCAAATGAACAGAATTCCCTATTAAGGAATGTGCTCCATTAATTGGTGCAAATATCTTTACATTTTGCATGACGAACATAAAGGCCCTAAATGATATCAATATCTTTGAGAAGCTTGAGCTTTGTGCCGCTCGTGGTGGAGTGGATAGCACACATGCCTGCCATGACTGCATGTCATTCCCATTAACAGTGTTCTGTCCAGTCAAATAAAGCATCTGGACCAAAAAGCCTTAAAAGCTCTTAAAAAAAAAAAAAAAAGAACAAAAAAAAAGAACATGAGCTGTAACAAATGCAAAGTCATTAGTCATTGGTTAGTATCTATAATTTGTCATAGATAGATAAGCTAGCTCAAATATGACATGTTTTTCAGTGTAATACAAACAACCAACAAAACAAAAAACAAACACATGTTTTTATTTTCGTTTATTTTTTATGTATTTATTTTTTGCTACAATCTTATGCACTGGAGCTTTTCACAAACAATTGATGTAAAATACTAATTGTTTTCCCTCCATTAAAAAGTTATTTTACAAACCTTTAAAGGTCTATAGGGAAAAAAAATATTCATCTTATTTTTTTCAGCCAGTTTTGTCTCACGTGGATAGAACCAGGTCAAAACATAAACATTTTGAATCTGCTGAACATTTTTCCAACATGTTCACCCCTCTCTGTGTCGAACCACATCCCTCTGAACGTAGCACCATCACGTTTACGCACAAACTCACAATCGGCTCTTTTTCGGCACAGCGCGCTCTTCCCATCGACGCTGCGCCCTCTAGCGGCCGTGACGCGCACTTTCCTCGTGTCACGGCGAGGAGCAGAAAGTGTCCGTGCGCGGAGCGAGTGCGTTCAGTCGCTGCTCCGCGTCTCAGAGCGCCGGAGCTCGGGGAAAGAGAGAAAAAGAGCGAGAAAGAGACGCACCGACGACGCACAGACGCAGCTCCCTTTTTCCATCGCGCGTTTTTTGTGCCAAAGTTGGAGAGCGAGCGACGACTGCGCGTTTGGCCGCGTCTTCTTCATCCAGCGTCGGTCCACGTCTCTTCGTCCTCTCCGCCGTCATTTGTTGCTGCTCTGGATCCCGCTCGGCTTGGCTTTGAACGGAGAAAGGTTTGTGGATAAAACCAAAAAAAGCGAAGACGACGCACCGCACGGACGAATCACGGGAACTACAGGTGATTTTCCCACGCGTTTTTATCCTCTTCCTGCTCGTTTTTTCGCGAACTTTGCACGCGCAGAACAGTTTTGAAGCCAGTCTCGGTCTTGGTTCGCGTCCTGACACATTCTGCATGCCAATGTGCGAATGCCAAGAGCGCATCATTTGTGGAAATGTTGCAAACAAACGTGCAAATCGAACTGTGACTTCAGCTTTGGCCATAAATCTATCGTGAATAACAGATATAGAGTTTGGAAATGAGATTTGGTTTTGTCTACACTGAACCCTGAGGCGTTGTGTTTAGAATTGAGGATTTTATTGAGGATTGCGAGGTCTCTTCATTGTTGGTTCGGTGTCTTACTCTTTTTAATCATTTTTTCATCACTTTTAGCCTGCATCGTTGTGTTTAACGGGCTTCTTTGCTTATTAATAATTAGATTTGTGATGTTGAGTCGATGTGGCAAGCGGCAAATCGTCGTAAATCAGCAACAATTGCATTTGGAATGGCAAAGAAACGGATTTAATTTGAGTCTTGCTGTTAAAATGGTAAGATATCAGTGGAAGAAGTACTCCATTCTGTATCACATTATAAATCTACGTGTTGATACCTGTTTGAAAATCTTTAAGAGTAAAAAGTTAAAGTATTTTATGCAAATTATGAGACAAATGTTATGTACTAAATGTCATAATTTGCGTTAAAAATGTAGCTACATTTTGGTCAACAAAGGTCAATTGATTCGAATTCATTTCTTAATTTTGGGGACTTTTATGTGTATATTTTTGTTTGCTTGTTGTCGAGCTTGAACCCAAAACCTTCAGGCAGAATGTCACTGTCAACAAGCTAAAAATAACTAAGTATTTTCTACTTTTCAGTCCAGTTCAAGAAATGCAGTGGAGTAAAAAATAGATAAGAAAATAGATACTTGGTCTCAAATGTAGTGAAGTAAAAGTAAAAAGTATCCACTGTAAAAACGACTTACGTAAAGTACAGATACCTACGAATTTTACTGAAATACAGTCCTTTTACTTTTGTACTTCATTAGTTTCCGCTACTGCAAGATATACATGTGAATTGAACAGGGTTTAATTGAGAAATTCAGGAGAACTTAGAATATTGACTTTAAAGCTGGCATTTCTGATTTTCAAATGTAAAATTAAGATGTTTTTTTAATCTTTCTTGCTTGTTCCGAGCTATAAACCTTTGGCCCATCGCTGATTTTCACACACATGAATTATCTAAGCACTAGCACTAGACCTGTCACAATAACACAATTAGAAGTTTGATAAATTGCTACAGAAAGTATCACGATTGAGGCGACTTTACGTCACCGACAGCAACAGAATTCCCCCCAAAACAGTGCAATTTAGTTGAAAAACATGACTTGCAATGAACAAATGGCACAATAAAACACTTTTATAGTTCGTTGGTGTCGACAATGAGTCATAAAAGTTGCTTATTTCACTCTCTCCAGCGCAATCGTAGAAAAAAACAAAAAAGATTTCCCCGAAAAGGCACACGATGAATTATGAACCCCTGTACGTCGTCCTCCAGCCAATCAGCTCTCAGCCCCAAGAGTTAGAGTTTGGCGCACAGCTCTTTCTTACACATTTGCAATGTTTTGTACAAAGAAAATAACTACATCCAGCCAGATTAAAATGACTTTAACTTGTATTTTTGATCTGGATTTGATTAGTTTTGACTTGATGATATTCGTTGCTGATGTGATGCAGAATGTTTCACTGGTTTCAAGATATTTCTGGCTGATTATACGATAATTCATCTTCAAAGAAAATAGATGTGGCAAGTAAAATGATCTTAACCCATTGGCTGGTAATTTGGCTTGAAGTAAGACGTAATGCTTTGAAACAAGTCACAAATCGTTGTGTGAAACAATCAAAATAATATAGTTCCATCAAATAAATTGTTTTCTAATCTTACCAAGTCAAAATGTCTGAAATTTAGAGTAATATCCTGAAATCTGGGCGATATGGCAAACATTATTATCACGTTTTTCTTGGGGCCAGATCATGATTTCGATTTTATCATGATTCATGTTCACTTTAATATTGCTGCACGATTTAAGACAAATACTGTATCTAACTGTGATTTTTCTGATCAGTGCGAATGTGATTAGATTTGCAATTTATGTTTTAATAATAGGATTCAGTTCAAATCAAAAATTTAGACACAATTTTATCGCTTTTAGTTGTAGTCATATTCCAATGCGTCTTAGTCACTTTTAACCTCATAATTTTTAGTCGCTTTTTGTTGCTTTAGTTATGTTTTGGTGCATTGAGTTGTGTTTGTTGTTTATAGATGTGTTTTTGTTGCTTTTGAATGCCTTTTTATCGCTTTTGGTCACGCTTTTGTCGCTTGTTTGTACAAATCTAAACTACAGTGGTAGCAGTTTTAATCCAAAACAAAGACATTTTGTTGGTTGTTGAACAAGTTATTGCGCTTGCAGCCTTTGTGATTTGTTAATTGCATCTATTAAAATTGCGATTTTGTGTCAGTTTCATTGTATTGTGCAGCTCTGGTCTATAAGAGGTAAATAAAGTCATCTGCTCAGAGGCTTCAGAGGCTAAACAACAGGAGAAAAAGTGGGTTTGAACAGACAGCTGCATTAAAGACACAAACAGACGATTTCACAAAAACGAGCTCAACATTCCATTTTTCTCACTGTATCACCCAGACCTACCAAGAAAGTAATTGTTTGCAGTGAATTTAGATGAAAACAGTGTAAAATGGTCTTCTTGGTCACGAAATTCTGTTTTTACGTCCACTTTCTTGAGGGAAAAACAATTTATTCATGTATGAGAATAGTTGGGTATTCCAGCTTTAACTTCTCCTGCATTGTGTCATAAACGTTGACAATTGAGTCGATGTTTCACTTTGATGATTGATGTAAGGCTTTGATTTATATTACTTTATTTTAACTCCTGTAAACGGCTCATCAAATCAAATCAAATCAATTTATTTTTATAATGCCCAAAATCACAACAACAGTTGCCTCGATGGGCCACAGGTAAAAGCAGTTCAGATAACTGTCCCAGAATGCCCCTGTCCTTTGACCCTCCTTCAGGAAAAACTACAAAAAACCCCATGGGAAAAAGTAGAAACCTCGGGGAGAACCACAGTGAAGGAGAGATCCTACTCCCACGGACGGACAGGCTGCAGATGAACTAGGACTGACATCCACTTGGACTGTGGAGCCAGAACCACTCAAGAGGGAGGTGGCTTTAAAGAGTTCCTCCAGGAGGACGAGGAGCAGTCCACCAGTGTAGAGAGAGCTCCCCCAGCATTGGAATGGTTCATCTAAAGTAGATGGAGTTCGTCCAGGCAGACGAGGTATAAATCACTTTCCATGTGTTTGTCTTTTTGCAATAGTCAGCGAGAGTATCAAGATCATTTGTGATTGAATCTTTAATGATCTTTTGCTCTAAACTTATGATGTTTAGTGTGTTGTGTTGATTACACTTTTGATTTGTGGGTGACACAGGGCATATATTTATGATTATGATGATGATTTTCAGACATTGTGCCTGTAATTGTCTGGGCTGAAGTTCAAGTTTTGCACAGAATTAAGCAAGAACTGTAAAATGAACCACAGCGACGCAGAAATATCACAGTTGGAGCTATTTGTCTTAGAATTTAGCTTTGCCAATTACATTCAGAGTTGATTATTTCTTCTTTTTTGTTGCTGGAGATTGTTTTGGTTGTTGTGAGAAGGTCCAGGAGGCAAAAATGTGCATGTTTTTTACCAGCATTACACGTATAATCTCTTTGCTTTTAACTGTAGTCAGCTTGTTTGGACATTCATCTACCTTTACCTTGCAAAAAAGGCAATAAGAACCATCACATTCTCAACTTGCTGTGATCAAACAGATGCATTATTCATAAACCTTCAAACATTGGGATTTTATGATTTAGTCGACGCTGGAGATCATGGTGAAAATAAAAAATAACCCTCTGTCAGAATATGTTCAAAATCAGAGAAATTTCTAATACAAACTTAGAGGAACGGAGATGTTGATAAGTAACAAATTCAGAACAAATATAATGAAATTCTGTGTATCTTAAAGGGGTAGAGCTCTGGAACAGTTGCACAGATGAACTCAAAGCGTTAACTTCACTGACAGAGCTCCCCCTGCAGGCCTCTTGTGAAAATACACTGCCAGTAAAAACACGACACGACAAAACACGACTTCCTTTTTTTGAAATAAGGAAGTACAATCACATGCAAAAACAGTTCATGTCGCGAAATATAAAAAAGAAGAGCCAGTGTTTCTGCGAAGAGTTGTTTTCAGGTCGGCGTCAGGAAAAGTTGCAGCTGGTTTTCGGCTCAGAGACAGCAGGGGGCGACGCCGGGTGCTTCAAACGCCATGAAAATACATTTACAACCACCACATGGACTTACAGAGACGTTTAATAAGGTAAAAATGTTGCTTAGTTCTACTTTAAAGGAAAAATATTATGCACTTTTCAGATTAAAACAGCCTTTAAACCTGCTCTTGAGTCACTTCAGTTTGACATGTCATGTAAAAAAAGGCTTTTACAAAGAAAAACATAACTTATCTCTGTGTTGGGAGATGCCATTTAGACTTAGCTGTGGCTCCATCTACTGGCTGCAGAGGCAATTACACACATGTAACTATATACCCACAATGCATTGCAGTAAAGAGTGGATCTGACAAAGTTGTAGTTATCGTGATTAGACAGAAGAAATGTTCAGAGCGAGTCTGGCCATGATTTAAGGACTTAAAACAGCAAAGGATTCTGGGATAAATGACGTCAGCATCATCTACGTCACACATGAAGGAGTTTAGAGTGTTGGAGAGAGAGGATTTACAAACCAGCATCAAACAAACATGAATCAAACTAAATGCTACGGGAACGTTTTTGATGACAGAACAATATTAGAACATCGATAAAAGCTCAAAAAAGTCCATTTGCATCATATTTGTCCTTTAAATCTTGTCCCACGCTTTTCCATTTTAAAAAGAAGTTCAAATGTAAAACTGTCAGCTGTTGTCGACTGAAGAAATTCGAGTGGTCAACTAAAAGGGGATGTGGCAAAAATATATCTAAACCATGAAGTATCTCTTTGTATCTGACCCAAACTGCACTCAGAAGAACACAACTGCACAGGAGTTCATGCAAAAATAACAGTTAATACAGAAAAATGCTAGTAAACGTTGCATTTATTTGTTAGAGATACTGATTTACTCCAAAATCTTCAGCTAACTCACTCCACATCTTCTCGTTTTTGCCGCATACATTAATTAAATGACTAATCGACTAATAAAAATGTTGGTTGACTAAGAAACCATCGACTGATTAATCGAATAAACGACTACAGCCCTGTGAATTCTGAGTCTTAGTCCAGAAAAATGTTGTACTTTGCATTGGTTATTGTACAGTTTTCTTTTGGTTTTCTGCAAATCATAAATGGTCTCACATTTGTAATTCAACAGTGAGGTATAAAATATATCGGCCTAATAAGCTTCAGCCCATACCTTTTCGATCTTATTGCAACTGGAATGATGTCCAAACATACCTGTGACCCAAATAAACAATCCATTTTGTCACGTAAAACCTAACCTGAACTCTGCCTCCACTGCCTTTTGATTTATTTGGTTTAGGTTTAATGTAATCGTTTTTTCAGGACAAATCGTCACTACAATCGCTTTATTTGAAGGAAACGCTGCAAGGGCCTGATCTTATTCATTCATTTTTAATCCCTTCTCCTTCCACATATTTACATTTTTGAACAGTTTTTGTGGCGCGCAACAGTCTTCTATTAAAATTTCTTTCATATTATCTGTTTTTCACTGTATCTATTCTGGTTTTAAACATCTTGGCATCTAAAATTGATCTTTCGTAGCACAAATAAAACATGAAATTGACTGGTTTTAACTTATTTAATGGCTTTGTACCAAAAAGAGTACACTGTGTATTACATTTCTGTTATTCTTTTATGATTTTAGGCAATGATTAACTAACGCGGCATCGATACAAAATAAAAACGCTCAGGTTCAAGTATCCTGATCGTTTGTTTTATAGAAGAGCGTTGAACGTAGCCAGTCCTCGTCATATTACCGTAATATGTTTTATTCTTTCATTTCACCTTTCACATCCAACATAAGGAGAAGGGCGCGCGTGCATTTGATTTTCCAATATCTGGTGTTATGTGCAAAATGAAATTCTGGGAGTAAGTCCCTTCACATAAATGAAAACAAAATGAAAGGGACGTTGGAGCTCAGAGGCGCGATTGGAGCGATGCGTCTCATATTGGAAGCGTTGGAGACCCGCTCGTCGACGCTCTTTGGGAGTTTTTATTGTGCGTCAGAAGTTTTACATAATTTTGTTGAAGGCGAACTGTGTAAATTGTCCGTTTACGTTTCGTGCGAGACTTCAACCTCAGCACTTGCAGCAGTGTTTTGTGTTCAGAGCATGACATAAAGCCTTGATTTTCAACCAGTGTGCAGGGAACACCAGTGTGCCTTGAAAAAAAATGTCAGATTCATGGACTTCGATGACTAATTTACCATTTTAGAATCAGAATCAGAATGGTCTTTATTGCCATTGTTGGTGAACAAAATTCACAAACAAGGAACTTGCTTTCGTGATTTGATTTGATTTGATTTATTTTTTCACATAATCAAAAAAAACAGAAGTCCTCGATTATGGCAAAAAATATAATCACGACATATTATTGGCTCATAATTGAAATTGAAACCTCTGTATTGTCAAACTTATTCTGTGGTGAAAGTGTATGGTACATTTTATTATTGATGTTTCAGAAAATGGCCTTTGCTCCAGGTTTTGAGGCTAAAGGAGTGCAATTAAATGTATTTTCTATTCAACATGTCTGTAGCCCTATTGAGACTAACAACATCAGCCTCAATTATCAGACTTTATCAGGATGTACAAATGATCGAGGACATATGAGCAATTTACTGGCATTACAAAGCTCCACATCGACGAGACGTGGATTTCTGCAACAAAACACACAGCAGTGAGTCAAGGAAGTGAGTCACTTTATTTAAGCTAGAAATGAATTTTTACGTTGCTTTGGCTTTTCATTTTTGATGATGATGATGATTCAAAATCTAGTCTACTGGAGTTTCTATTATTTATCTGTTAATGAAGCGAGAGAGTTGTTTAAAGTGAAAAATGCCTTTAAACACACTGTTTGCATTATTGACTGTTTAATGAAATCACAAATTAAACTTTTAAAGGACACGTATTCAGTGACTTCTTTGAGCTTTTAACCCTGTTCTAACAATGTTCCGTCATCAAAAACACACCTGGAGTAGCGTTCAGTTGCATTCACGCTGTTTTGCGGAATATTCATTAGAAGATCCTCTCCCTCCGAGCGTCAAAAACACTTCCTGCTGAACTCCCTTGATCGCTGACTTTTTTTCAACTCATGTACAGTACGCCCTTTATCTGAGAATCTTCTGCTGTTTTAAGTCCTTAAATCATCACAGACTCGTTCGGAGCATTTCTGTCTAAACACATTCACTACAGCTAGCCTGACAGTAGCGCCTCTTTTGTCAACACTTGTCGCTCTCTGTAGAAACACGTCTTCGACCAGCTGCAGTTTAATCATATTCTAGATATATGTGACGTACGTGGGCATGAACCGATTAGGAACATTCCAGCCAAAATACATAGACGCTCACATTTTTTGCCAAAATACAGTTTTTCCACACAGCGGCCACTTTTCATTGGAGGCTATTATACCATTTTTTTTTTTTTTTTACAATAGATATTTCCATAATTAGGATAAGGTTGGGGTTAAGATTAGGGTTATGTTAGTTTGGTGTTGTGAAAAAAGTGATCTTGTAGTAACAAAAAAAAATTCTGTCAGTTTAAACAATCTTTTAATAAAATAAAACAGTTGTTATAGTTTATTATTGTATGTTAAATCCTAACTATTGTTTAATTTATATGGATTTTTGTCCATGTTTACAGTATGGTTGCTAGGTAACTATTACAGTTGTGGAATTACATATCACATCTCCTCATGTGCGCCATCTGCTGGCTGGATGCACTCAGTCTCATTGCACACAGCAGAGAAATCCTTTCATTTAATCCATCATTTTTCCAAACATCAGATGGCAAATTTAAGGTACTCAAGAGCATGTTTAAAGGCTAATAATACAAAAAAATGAATAATATTTGTCCTTTAAAGCAATGATTTTCAGGTGTTTATTACAGAGACATGAGTAAATCAGCCTCTTTCATTCACAGCTGCTTAAACTGCAACATTGCTTTCACTATTTTCTAAAGATCACATCAATATTATATGTACAGAGTTATTTATAATGAAGTGTATTTCTCACAAACATCTCAAGTGAAACTATTTGACGATATTAGAAGGTGGAAGGTGAATTAGATGTAGATTTAACACACAATCTATGCTGACTCTTCCTCGTGAGGGTCATTAATGTGTCATATGATTACTTTTCATGATGTAATGTTATTTATGGCTTCATTTAACGGCAAAGACAAACTCCAAAAGCTCCATTTCAGGCTTGTTGCTGTTCATTTCCGCTGTTTCTTCTGTCTATCAACATTTTCATAGTTACGTTTTCTAATTCCAGGCAGGTTATGCTGTACATGTGTGTTAGTCTTTTTAACAGCGATTCCATTGTGTAATTAAAGTATAATTAACTGCTCATTTGACGGTTATGACCTTTAACTACATTCATTGTGATAAGAATCTGTCTGTAATTATTTAATGTCTTGCCTTGTGCGTTCATGAGAGTATTTTTGTAAAGCTTATATAATTCTATAGTATTGTCTTAATTTATTGTCTAAAATGTTGCGGTTTAGGTTCAAGCATCTCACAAAAAGTGAATGGAGTGTGAAATTGAAAACAGGAGTGCAAATAAATATCACAAAATACTTGGGAAGATGACGCTGTAAAGCAAAAAAGGCAAACAGACAAGCAACAATGGTACAGATTTTAAAAGTCGTTTTAAAAATAATTGTACTTTGTCTTTTAAATACAACACTTTATTCAAAAAGCCACTGTTTATTTGACACATGTCACAAGTTTTTGTCATGTGTGGTAAAAAACACACAGAAAATCAGGTCTAATTATTGTTTTTTTTTTAAGCCATGTAAATGTGCTCAGTCTGACAAGAGATTGGGATTTGATTTGCCGTTTGAGAGGATTTCTTATGCAACAGATGTTCTTTTTCCACCATGTGGCATCAAATTATTCAAGTACGTATGTTTTTATTGCTGAAAAATACCTTGGAATCCACACTTTATGATGAGCAGGTTCATAGAGCTGAACGTATCAGAAAGAGGTTTTCTTTTTTACCTGTTTTGAGCTGACTAAATATACAAGATTTTTCAAACACATGAATTAAAATACATATATTATGCATCATTCAATTCAATTTCTTTTGTAGCGTCCAAAATCCCAACAACAGTTGCATCGATGGGCATCATGTTGTTTTGTTATCGGCCTTCAAACATGTACTAGAGCAGGTATGTCCAAACTCAGGCCCAGGGGCCAAATGCGGCCCTCAGACCAATTTTTCTTGGCCCTTAGCCTTCCTGGTGAACTGGCCCACATTGTCCTGATAAGTACTATTTACAGCACATTTCAGATTTTCTACAATTCTAACCTAAATAACTAACATATTGGTGCAATACAGACCTGATATTAAGACATTGAGACTGAATGTAGATGTGGTGGTGCTTAAAACATCAGATAAATGCAGCTTTTTTTAACGCTTCGCGATTGATTTGTGGCCCTCCGATTGGTCTGTATGTCAATATGTGACCCTCGATGGAAAAAGTTTGGACACCCCTGCACTAGAGTATCTTTACTTTCACATCTCATGTTTTATATCTTTTAGGCGTTCCCTCAACAACATTTGGTGTCTGCACTCCATCTACTGGCAGCAGAGGGAATTACCATGGGGAAATATACAAAAGCTAGCTTGCCCCGTCGTGCTAACACAAGTTTGCAGTTCTAATGAATGTAATTTGATGGTAGAAAAGCTCAGAACGAGTTTGTGACGATTTATGGAGCTCTACCTGTGACGTCACAAATCTGGGAAATTTGAAACCAAGTGTCTTTTGGGGTTCAGAGGAGAAAAGAGCTCACGAACAGGATTCATGAAACAAGGCATGAATGAAGCTTAATACAACCCCATTAGTGTTTGTGATGAGGGAGCAATTTACATAATTAAAGCTCAAAGAGGCCAAAGATGTGTCCTTTAAACAAAACTACCAATCATGTTTTGATGAGGAAATATTATTATAAGCTTATTCACACTTATAAAAACTAAATTTAGCGAAGAAACTGTGGTCCAAATTATTCAACACGAGTGAGTAAATCCATGGACTTATTCAGCGCTGTTTGTTCATTACTTTTCTCTTTGTCAGAGTAACACGGCACACCTCGGCCTTTCCTCTCAGTCGGAGAATATGTCTTGGATTTGAACGTGCGTTTTATTGCGAGCATTAGGTTCAGAGATATTTGTATGAGCGGTTTATGGCGGCGCTAATGGACGTGGACAGCCATAAAGAGACTAATATCTATAAAAAGGACAGAGCATGACTTCACTGGCCATAACGAGAGAAAGAAGAGAGCGGTATATCTGCGTTCATCTGGAGGCCGGAGCGACGCAGCTGCAACAGGTGCAACTTTATGGGTTTGAAAGTACGTCCTGGGTTTGATTTGTGGGTTTGATTCCTCGGTTTGATTCCTGGGCTTGTTTTCTGTGTTTGAATATTGTTTTTGTTTCCTGGTTTTGGTTCTTGGGTTTGGTTCTTGGGTTTGTTTCCTGGGTTTGATTCTTGGGTTTGATTCTTAGGTTTGATTCTTGGGTTTGATTCTAGGGTTTGGTTCTTGGGTTTGGTTCTTAGGTTTGATTCTTGGGTTTGATTCTAGGGTTTGGTTCTTGGGTTTGGTTCTTGGGTTTGACTCTTGGGTTTGTTTCTAGGGTTTGATTCT
The DNA here is from genome assembly GCA_019453435.1 of Rhinogobius similis. NCBI lineage: Eukaryota > Metazoa > Chordata > Actinopteri > Gobiiformes > Gobiidae > Rhinogobius > Rhinogobius similis. The sequence continues at coordinate 41,137,673 of CM033625.1, forward strand.
TGGGTTTGATTCTTGGGTTTGTTTGTAGGGTTTGATTCTAGGGTTTGGTTCTTGGGTTTGATTTTTGTGTTTGATTCGTGGGTTTGATTCTTGGGTTTGTTTCCTGGGTTTGATTCTTGGGTTTGATTTTTGTGTTTGATTCTTGGGTTTGATTCTTGGGTTTGATTCTTGGGTTTGGTTCTTGGGTTTGGTTCTTGGGTTTGTTTCTAGGGTTTGATTCTTGGGTTTGATTCTTGGGTTTGTTTCCTGGGTTTGATTCTTGGGTTTGATTCCCGTGTTTGAGTCTTTTTGACATTTGATTTACGGGTTTGTTTTACGGGTTTGATTTGTGGGTGTTGTTTGTTTGATTCCTGGGTTTGTTTCATGGGTTTGTTACCTGGGTTTGTTTCATGGGTTTGTTTCCTGGGTTTGTTTCCTGAGTTTGTTTCCTGGGTTTGTTTTCTAGGTTTGTTTCCTGGGTTTGTTTCATGGGTTTGTTTCCTGGGTTTGTTTCCTGAGTTTGTTTCCTGAGTTTGTTTTCTAGGTTTGTTTCCTGGGTTTTTTTCTTGGGTTTGTTTCCCGGGTTTGATTTGTGGGTTTGTTTCCTGGGTGTTGTTGCTTTGATTCCAGGGTTTGTTTCCTGGGTTTGTTTCTTGGGTTTGTTTTCTAGGTTTGTTTCCTGGGTTTGTTTCATGGGTTTGTTTCATGGGTTTGTTTCCTGGGTTTGTTTCCTGAGTTTGTTTCCTGAGTTTGTTTTCTAGGTTTGTTTCCTGGGTTTTTTTCTTGGGTTTGTTTCCCGGGTTTGATTTGTGGGTTTGTTTCCTGGGTGTTGTTGCTTTGATTCCAGGGTTTGTTTCCTGGGTTTGTTTCTTGGGTTTGTTTTCTGGGTTTGTTTCTTGGGTTTGTTTCCTGGCTTTGTTTCTTGGGTTTGTTTCCCGGGTTTGATTTGTGGGTTTGTTTCCTGAGTTTGTTTCCTGGGTTTGTTTCCCAGGTTTGATTTGTGGATTTGTTTCCTGGATGTTGTTGCTTTGATTCCAGGGTTTATTTCCAGGGTTTATTTCCTGGGTTTGTTTCCTGGGTTTGTTTCCTGGGTATTGGTTTGTTTCCTGTGTTTGTTTCCTGGGTTTATTTCCTGGGTTTGTTTCCTGGGTGTTGGTTTGTTTCCTGTGTTTGTTTCCTGGGTTTATTTCCTGGGTTTGTTTCCTGGGTGTTGGTTTGTTTCCTGTGTTTTTTCCTGGGTGTTGTTGGTTTGTTTCCTGGGTTTGATTTCTGGGTTTGATTCTCTGATTGTTTACACTCTGTTGGCGGTGGAGTACATTTGTGACGTAAAGTTGGTGGTTTGATTCCCGTTCTTGCCAGTTCATGATATTGTTTCATTTGGGACCTTGCATTTGTTTAATTTATGCTGCACTTTGTTAACCCCTGAGGTGCTGAATCCACACTTTAATTTATCCTGTTTTCCATGTTTTGAAAGAGATGTTTTGTAATTCTTTTTGTTTTACAACGAGATTGAAGATGCAGAGACCAACTTCTACAGCTAATTGCAAATACTAGTGTGTCTCATTTGTTGTATCTTATGTTTTTTAAAGAGTTCATTGCTTTACGAATGTTGTGTCAGTGGCATAGAGCAGTTTAAAAATGATCTAATTTATTCTCACTTTTTTCTGTTGCTATATTTCATTTAAAACCATGTTATTGTGACAAACCTGTAAAGAAATGGTCATTTAAACTAGCAGAGAATAAGAAAATATGTTTGTATTGGTTCAGTTTTGTACTTACTCATCATTTTACTCATGCAGGTGTAAGGCACTAATTTCTCCTGAGAAAATGATAAGTCTCTAACTTACTTCGGCTGAGCACCTGACTAATGAAAATGCATGGAGCTTTAACAACTGCATTGAGTGTCTAAAAATATAACTGTTCAGACAAGTAACTGAGTGTAAAGTTATTTCAAATAGGGCTGAGTGATTCTGGCAAAACATCTACTTTGGATTTTCCTGACAAAGGTTGTTATTGTGATTAGATTACAATTTACTTGTTGGATTCTGCAGAAGATTTGCATTTTAAACATGTCCAGGAGCATCAATATTGGAAAGAACACCACAATCTGAACTGCTAAACTAATCTAAGAATCTCATGCTTTTCAGAAGAAGTTTGAAGAGATCTAAACTAGGGCTGCACAATATATCGAAAAAATATCGTTATCGCGCTTGTTGTTATCGTAATATGCAAATCGCAAAGATGGGCGATAATTTCTAATGGTTAAATGCATTAATCTTGTGTTTCTTATGCACCCGAGCTTGTCTTTACTTTACTTTTTTACAGTATTTTACTGTTTTTCCCATCAGACTCAAATGTTCACCTCCAAAAGCACAAGTTTGCCAAGTGCAGAAGTGAATGTTTAAGTGAATGAAGGTGAAAAAAATGTTTAAAATGCCTCAGTAATAGTACATTTTATGGTTTGTCTCCAATGTGTGTTTAGTTGTACCAAAGCTACTATATTTTAAAGTAAGAGTTGAGTCATCCTTTATGGAAAAGAAAAATATATGCGAATGAGGTCAAAATATCGCAATAATATCGTTATTGCAACACTTGACACCCATATGTCAGATTGCACTAATTTCCAATGTAGCCCTAATCTAAACTACTGGGTTATAGGCTGTAGTCGACTAAAATTCTTGGTCGACTAAAGACCTGCTTTATCAGCCGATTAATCGACTAAAAGGGTTGTGGCAAAATATATCAAAACTTTGAAGTATCTGACCCAAACTGCACTCAAAAGAACACAACTGCAGATTAATTCATGAAAAACCCCAACTATTTTCACAGATAAGTACTAGAAAACTGTGTATTTATGTGTTGGACTCTAAAATCTTCAGCAAACTCACTCCATATCTTCTTGTTTTAGCTGTTTCTGACATATAAATTCTTTAAATCATAAATAAAAGGGTGGGTCGACTAAGACACCATCGGCCGACTGAAAAGGCTGTGGCAGATTATATCAAAACTATGAAGTATCTACGTGTATTTTACCCAAACTGCATTTAAAAGACCACAACCGCACAAGAGTTCATGAAAAAGGAATTATTTATACAGAAAATAGCTGTTTTTGCCTGAACATATAGTAGAGATTGTATTTATTTGGTAGAAATTGGATTAAACTCATGATTCGCTTCAAAATCTTCAGCTAATTCAGTCCATATCTTCTTGTTTTTAACAAATAAATCTTTTTAATCTACATAAAATAATCAGTCGGCTAATAAAAATGTTGGTCGACTAAAGCACTATTGACCAATTAACCGACTAAACGACTACAGAGCCCTACTGCGTTTGCTGGTGTGATACATAATAAGATCTGGATTGTTGTTTGCAAAGAGCTTAACCAATTTCAGTTTTGGCTAATTCCGACTATTCAAATTGTATTTCACTTGGACTGCGATATATCCGTCATTTCAAGTCATGCTTTTGGTCAAATATTAAACCTTTCTCGCTCTATAATCTCTGTAAAATGTGTTTCTTTATTGGCCATTGGTTGCTCTGAATTCTGAAGAAAATTGCATCGATGAGGAAGAGTCCAGGTCAGTCTCAAACGTTCATATTTTTTGTATCGCTCGTATTTCGTGATGAAGGACAAAAGCACGAGGAGTGACTTTGGGAGCTGGAGCTGTGAAGCAGAGGGAACAGGTTAAAACAAATGGACCTCAGGCGGAAGAACATTCATCTCCTCCACAACCAAAAGTTTACTGCTCGCCTGCTCTGGCTCATAAATACTTAAATGTGTTGGTCGTTCTGATACGTTCGCCCTGTTTTCTTACATAAACTGGCTAAAGACAATCAAAAGAAACAATAAAAAAGAATGATATGATGTGAAATTTTGCGGTAATTGTTTAAAACTGTCATTGATGAGAGGGAGGCTGACGGTTCTGCTGCTGCGGTGAAGCTGGAGTGTGTTAAAAGCATTAATACTCAGACACTAATCAATACTAACTAGATATTCTACAAAGCAATCAATCAATGGCATGAACAGGACTAAATTGACCTTTCCTCAATAGAATGGTCTGGAGCTTTATCAGAGCTCGTTAAAGACCACTAGAGCCGGGCAATAATTGCAAAAAGTCAATATCTTGTTTTTGGGAGGATCCTTGATATTATGTCAATCCAACAGAAAAGTGTTAAAAAATCCCTTTAAATGTATTTCAATATGTGGCCCTTGATGGAAAAAGTTTGGACGCCCCTGGACTAGAGCTGGACGATATGACAAAAAATGATTGAATGAATCAAAATGATTGAATCACGATTTCCTTGGGGCCAGATCATGATTTCGATTTTATCACGATTCATGTTCACTTTGTATTTTTCTGTTGCCTTTAACAGAGCTGCACAATTTAGGAAAAATATCTAATTGTGATTTTTCTGACCAGTGCGATGAAGATTAGATTTGCGATTTAGGTTTGAATAATAGGATTCTGTTTTGTTGCTTTTTAGTTTTTGTCATGTTCAGTTGTGTTTGTCATATTTGAAGTTGTCGTTTTTTGTCATGTTTTTGTCGCTCTTGAGTTGTGTTTCTTGTTTGCTGGCGCGTTTTGGTTGCTTTTGAGCGCATTTTTATCGCTTTTGGTTGCGCTTTTTTTTGCTTTTTGTGTCGATTTCATTGAATTGTGCAGCTCTGGCCTTTAAGAGGTAAATAAAGTCATCTGCTCAGAGGCTACAGAGGCTAAACAACAGGAGAAAAAGTGTGTTTGAACAGACAGCTGCATTAAAGACAGAAAAACAATAAGTCACGATACGTCGATTTCAGAAAAATAGCAGATTGTCACAGGGACGAGCTCACGATTCGATTTTTATCACCGGATCGCCCAGCCCTACCCTGGACTAAATGGTATAAAACCATCCATCTCCAAGAGACAAGCAGGTGAGAAACCAAGTGCTTGTGGCAATATAACTGATAAGTCTAAAACGTTATCTGTGCAACATTCCAAGCAAAGCAACATCTTTAAAGAAAACACAATTTGTTTTGTTGAAAATGCTGGTTGTTGGAGAAACTGTTGTTGTCGAGTGGCCCGTCATTACCATTTGTTTTGGAACTGTCCCACTGTGCAAAGATATCGCAACAGAGCACTGCAGAACGTTTTCAACATTAGCATCGCACTTGATTTCAAAACTATGTACCTGCAAACCTCTTATTTACTTCTGGCAGCAGCGAAAAATAAAAGTCTTCCATTTTTTCGTGATGGCCTTTGTCTATCAACACCAACAATCAAGGATTGGACCACATTATAACTGACCTTCGAAAAATGAAGAAAATGACCGTAATTACTTAATTACTCAATTTGAAAATGGACAAATGTAATGGACTTTGGACCAAATGGACTGACTGAACCAGATTTGGATTCTCTTTCTGTGTCTTGTTTCGTTCTGTGTTCCTGTTGTAAATAAATAAATAAATAAATAACATGCCAGTATTCACCTTATTCCAGAAGTTGCCGTACGCGCCGCCGTCTTGTTTCCGTTGTATTAGTTTACATGGAGCAGACGAGCTCAACAGAAAATAAGTTCTACATGGACTAAAAAGACGTTTTCAGGCCTCAGGAAATCGTTGTGTTGTGACTTGTTGTTGCTCGTGTTCATTAAACATTTTACACAAATCAATCTACTTTATGTAACATTTTAGCAGCGAGACTTTTCCCTCGTTCGTCATTAGCTTTAACGGAGTTCTCGTCAAACAGAAGTGCGTTTACAACAAAAGTGCAAAAAACTGCAAAAGTGGGCGGAACAGAATAAGGTCAGTTAAAAAAAAAAAAAAACTTTCCTTGGTATCAGAATAGAGTTTTGAATTCTAGTATTTTGACAACACAATTAGTGACTGATGGAGCGGAGAGAGAGTGCATTTATATGATTATGCTGTGATTGACAGGAAGTAGGACCTAAACATATTCTTTAAAACGACACGTTCACTGTCTGCGTGCGTCTGGGCCTTTGTGTTACGTAAACTTTTCCCACTCCGTCCAGAAAAGGCCACAGTGCTCTGCTGCTCACACAAACACGTTCTGACCTTGGCCGTTGTGATCGTCTCCTCTGGCCCCAAACAATCCTTTAAAAACACACATCTTGTATGCATTATTTTACTTCTATCTGCATAATTTTACATACACGCCTCTGCATTTTCATCACAAACACATCTTATCTGCTCTGCCCTTTAGTTTTCTTTCCGTTCAGAGAGAGAGCAGCCTCTGTGTTCAGGCCCAAAGCCAAACATTCACTGACGACGATCGCAAACGGAGGATTCTTTATCACGTGTGAACTTCTCGTGATAAACCCTGATCTGTCCCATTGACATCGACGTTTAAAATCAGTTTGACGATGAAAATAAAAGATGCAGCAGCAGAGTTTTGTGGCAAATCAATTGGAGAGTTTAGGTCTCAGAAAATGTTGTAATTATTATTTACTCTAATTATCTCTAGACTTAAATTGGTGGTTTAGATGTCTTTCTCTTTATCTCCCTCCCTCTTCTCTCTCTCCCCTCTCTCCCTTCTTTCTTCTCCTCTCTCTTCTCTTTTTCTCTCCCCCTCCCCCTCTCTTTCTCTCCCTCTCTCCCCCTCTCCTTATCTCTCTCTCTTTCTCCCTCTCTCCTTTTCCCCTTTTTCTCTCCCTCGCTCTCTCTCTTTCTCCCTCTCTCTCCACGTCTCTGTTCCCTCCTTCTCCTCACTCCCCCCCTCTCTCTCCCCTGTCTTCCCTCTGTCTCTCATGTTCTTCTCTCCTTCTCCTCTCCTTCCTCTCTCTTTCTGTCTCTCCTCCCTCCCTTTCTCTTACTCCTCTCTCCCCTCTCTCTCCCTCTCTCTCCCTTTCTCCTCCCTCTCTATCTCTGTCTTCCCTCGCTCTCGTTCCGCTTTCCCTCCATCTTTGTCTATCTCTCCCCTCTCTCTCCCTTTCTTCTCTCTCTCCCTCCCTTCCCCCTCCCTCCTTCTTTCTCCCTCTCTCTCTTTCTCCTCCCTCTCTGTGTCTCTCTCTCTCCCCTCTCTGTCCCTTCCTCTCTCTCTCCTTCTCTCTCCCTTTCCCCTCTTCTTGCTCTGTCTCTCTCTCTCTTTCCCCTCTCCTCTCTCTGTCCCCTCTCCTATTTCTCCCTCCCCTCTCTCTCTCCCCCTCTCTCGTTGCCTCTCTCCCCCCTCGCCCTCTCTGTCTCTCTCCCTTCCACTCTCTCTCTCTCTCCCCTTCTCTCTTTCCTCTCTCGTTGCCTCTCTCCCTTCTCTCTCTCCTCTCTCTTTCCCCTCTCCCTCTCTCTCGTTGCCTCTCTCTTGCTCTCTCCCTCTTTCCTCTCTACCTCCTCTCCCTCTCTCACGTTGCCTCTCTCCCTCTCTCGTTGCATCTTTCCCCCCTCTCTCTCGTTGCCTCCCTCTCGGTCCCTCTCTCTCTTTCCCGTCTCCCTCTCGCTCGTTGCCTCTCTTTCCCCTCTCTCTCTCCCCCTCTCTCTCTTTCCCCTCTCCCCCTCTCTCTTTCCCCTCTCCCTCTCTCTCGTTGCTTCTCCCCCCTCTCTCTCTCCCCTCTCCCTCTCTCTAGTTGTCTCTCTCCCCTTCTCTCTTTCCTCTCTCTTTCCCCTCTCCCTCTCTCTAGTTGTCTCTCTCCCCTTCGCTCTTTCCTCTCTCTTTCCCCTCTCCCTCTCTCTCGTTGCCTCTCTCTCGCTCTCTCCCTCTTTCCCCTCTCTCTCGTCCCCCCCTCCCCCCTCTCTCTCTCTCCCCCCTCTCCCTCCTCTGCTGGATCTTAAGAGTTCATGACAGTTTTGCTGGCGCTGCTCGTTTGGGCTGAACTTTGATTTGGGTCAGTAGTGAATCGTGCTTCGTGAATCCGATTCCTTTGGACAGCCCCACAGCCCTCGCTCGCTCACAGATGGCTTCATATTCCCTTCTGTAATGTCACTTATTATTGCTTTAATGGCTTGTGTTCACACATTTGATGTCACGTTTCAGACGGAGGGAAGGGACCAATGTAACTATACGGATAATTCACGTTTTTTGATAGAAATAAACAAACACAAACACACAAACATTGAACTTTATATTTTTTCTTTGTAAATTTAACATTTTAATCCTGTGCCTTAAAGTATATTGTGGATTTTTGTGGCTTTGATTGGCGTTTAAACCTGCTTTTTTCCACTTTGGGATAGATATTCCACATTATCTAACTTAAAATAACATCTAAAATTGAAAAAATACACTTAACAGCAAAAAAATAGATAAATGAAACCCTTAGGCAACGTGACTGCTCTGCTAATAGAGCCTAAAAATTGCATGTTCATAAAATTTAACATTGAAAGACACATTTTATTTGTTTTAATTGCCATATGACCCACATTTGCTCAAACATTTTAATCAAACGTCTGTTTTAAATTTCAATCTCAGGCCCCGTAATTGTAAAATCGACTCATTCTGACATTTCTCACGGTGCATTTCCAAATAAACAAGCTTTATGTGTTAGAATGACACGCATTTGGATCATGCTGTTTCTCTGGATTACTGTCAGATGAACGTAAACGACTGCATCCAGGCCTCGTTCGCTCTCGTTCTTCGGCTCGAGCCAAAGCGGAATCACTGGAATTGTCCAAAACGAAGCTCTGTGTCTGTTCTTCAAATAAACCTTCACACTTATCTGTAAGAGTTGGTTTAAAACGCCATAGAAAGATTTATCTGTACACTACGTTTGTACATCTATAGCACAAATATTTCGGTAACGCTTTAGATTAAAGTGCGTATGACAGGTTTTTATGATTTTCTAATTTTGACTTTATTCAGTGTATTAATACCTGTTGTAAATATAAATTATAGTTTTACACCAATCGAGTTGCCGTTTGTGGAGAAAAGTTTAAAAATCCGTCAAAAATTACAGGAAGTAAACAAACCGATGACATCACACTGGGGAGATAAGAGTTATGCGTAATTTACACAAAAAGCGTGTTTTTTTTATTCTTTATACATTTCGACAAAAAAGGTGTTCACGTGTGTTTTTTATTTGAAAAAGTTAAAAGATCTGTGACATGTGATGAATTTGGGTGGTTGCTATGGTAATTTCCTAGCGTGATGTCATCATTTACGACCAGGAAGTGACACAAAAAACCTAAAAAAGTATTTTAGCAAAATTTGAAATATATTTATCTACATTTTAGTTAAATTAGTCGTTCAACCTGTCATGGGCCCTTTAAGGTTCCTTAGTAAACTATTATAATGCATTAATAAGCACTTGTTGTGTGTTTATAAGCACTTATAAGGCATTTACAAGCATTTATTAGTGTGATAATTGAAAATAATGTAATATGCAGCTCATTGATGCTCTGTACATGTGGTTTATTCACTCAAACATGGATTATAAACATGTATAAGACGTTATAAGTGCATAAACAAACTATTAGTGCTTATTAACATCTTATAAATAGTTAACTGAGGAACCTTAATCTAAAGCGTTACCAATATTTCTAATAATGGAGAAAAATACACATAATACAGCTTGATTTCATTGCAAATATCTGAAAAGGTTCATGTGCCCCCTGCTGGCAATAACAGGGAGTGTGAAGCAGTTTAAAGGTGCACTGTGTGACCTTTCTTGAGGGAAATATGCCCCCTACTTGTCTCCATGGAGATCATATTGCTTTACTTGGATTTTTCCGCAGTACATTTCATTTCTTCATGTGGTCTGTGCTGAAACAGAGCAAAGGATCATGGTCTTTGTAGTTCCCTCAGTCGTTTAGCGGCCGCTGCAACAAAACAATGTATTTTTTCTAGTCGTTTGGTCGATTTATCCAGTGTTTTTCAACCTTTATTGAGTAATGGCACACTTTTTGGGTTAAAAAGATACCACTGCACAACAACTACTAAAAAAAAAAAGGAAAAATCTGGTGTATAATGAGCCGAATAATGTCTGTGCCATTATCTGGTTCTTTAAATTTGCCAGTAGTGATGGTTTCGTGTTCTTTTTTGGTGAAGATGCTGATGAGGACACTCCAAAATTAAAAAAATGAGTCAATTACATCCACATTTTTTAATCTTTTAAGTCAAACTGGACATTTTATGAAGGCACACCTGGCACTCGTGTTCCCGGCCACTGGTTGAAAATCACGGGATAAATCAGTCGATGGTGTCTTAGTCGACCAACATTTTTATTACTCGACCAGTTTATTCTATCTAGATTAAAAGAACAAAATAAAATTTTTAAGAGAATAAATGAGCGTTTGAACTAAGCGTTATTTATCTTGATCTGAGGATATTCTGACGTTAAAAAAAAAAAAAAAAAAAAGGATTTATCAATGGAACAAGCATAATATGTCTTACTTTACTTAAAACGTACTTAAAATAAGAATTGAGTACAAGAAAAAAAGCGAACGCACTTGAAATTAGAAGAAAAAAAAGCTTGTTCCATTAGCAAATCTTAAATATACTAAAATTACGATAAATATTACTAAACTCAAGCAGTTATCAGCACATTATCTGATGGTTGACCGGCGAAAACAGAAAAAAATTAAACGATGTGAGCGAGTTTAACTGAACATTTTGGAGAGAATCTTGAGTTTAAAGGTCCCATATTCTGCTATTTTGCCCTTTACACAGTCTATTCTAAGGGCTTTGTTGATACATTTTTGCGTTGTGCAATATCCATAACATAACAGTTTACAAAAAACACCCATTTCTTGGACTGGCCCCTCCTTGCTAAAGCAAACGGCTCACTCTGAGATCTGACCCCCCCGAACAGAGAGCAGGCTGCCTCCCCCGCCCAACCCGCGCGCCTCCCCCTCCCAACCCGTGACGAAGCCTAGAGCGGAGATGTTGCGCACGCGCCGTGTGCTTCAGTGTTTAACACTGAATAAACATTTTATCCTCCTGACGGTGCGTCGTGCTGAGTCCTACGTCCTGGATCTGACCTGGAGTTTGACGTGCTCCAGGGCCTCGACGACGGACGCTGCCGTTTGGTAAATAACAAGCTAACTCTTCGATCTGTCGTATCCATCATGTAATTACTGTGTAGCATTAGCATTAGCTGTTTTTATTCTGCGGCTGCGCGCTTCCTGGAGGCGTGGCTTAAACACCGCGTCATCTTAGTGAAGCGTCATCTTAGTGAGGAGCCACCGTCTGCTGCTCAGCCGAGGGGGACGGAAAAGACAGTTCTCTAGTGAAAACATGAGGGAATCAATCAAAAAACCACTTTGGGCACAACATACGAGGCCCAAATAGCACTGTAGGAAGGTTAAAACCTCTGAAAAGTCAATTTTGCATGTTATGGGACCTTTAATCAAACTAATAACATCAAATACAGTGTTTATTAGTACTTTTCTGCATAAATAGTTGTTTTAGCATGAATTCCACTGCAGTTATGGTCTTTTTGAGTGCAGTTTGGGTCAGAAACATGGACAGACTTTACAGTTTTGATATATTTTTGCCACACCACCTTTTAGTCGATTAATCGGTCGATAAAGCAGGTTTTTAGTCGACCGGGAATTTCTTTAGTCGACGACAGCCCTAATTTTTTCACAGTATTTTGGTTATTGTTACATCCCTGCGCTCCAAATGGTGAAGGAGCATTAACGCACACATTTCACTTTGGTGCCTTTAAATAAATCGTTGAAAATACCCATCTTTGAGCTCAATCTGCTGGTGTTTTCCGCCTTATTTCGTGCCATCTTTGTAAATGGTTTAAAATGACAGAGAGGCCAAACCCCGAGTTAACCTGACATCTGTGAGACCAGAGAGACGTTTAACACCGCGGCTCTCGCTTTGGATTTTAAAGTTGTTTTCTTCTCAAGTGGACTCGAATGTGACTTTTGTTCAGAGAAAAAGAGCTGAAACTTGTGGCTGTCAGAGGCGCTCGAAGGAAAAATAGCCTCTTTTTTGCTCCAGGGCTTGGGGAATGTGTGAAAAATGATTAAAATTGCAGTTAAATCATAAACTTTGCAGTATGTAAGGCTGCAATTAGCAATTATCTTAGTAGTCAGGTAGTTAGTTCTCAATTACTCAATTAGTCAAATGATTATTTCTATTGTAGAATTCATTATCAGCCAATTAAAGGTGACTGGAGGCGTCTAGATGGAGAATATTTACAAATAAAGTGTATCATTAATGAAAATTCAGAATCATGTATTATTTTTTTTTACTTTTTGATTTAGTAATGTCACTTTTTTTGTTAAAAGTTATATTTATATTTGTTTTTTTTAATCTATGATGAGATACTGCAAGTGAACAGGAAAAAATCTTAAATTAAATACATCAAGGTGAAACTTCTCCTGTAGTTTAGTCACATAAAGAAAGAAAGGAAAAAAGTTATTACACGTTTTTCATCATGTCATGTTTTAATGTAGAAATAAGGCGTTTTATGTGTAAAAATTGCCCAAAATATACACATTTGGGACATTTAAATGTGAAAAATGGACAGAACCAGGATTAAACTTTTTGGTTCATTTTGTAACATTAGTTACAATAAAAAAAGAAACAAAAATGTACAAATGGGGTTTTGGATTTCTTATTTAATTTTTAAGTAAACTAGATTGGACTGAAAATTGTCCTAAAAGCCTCATTTTTTAAACTTAAAGTGCCCATGACAAGTTCAAGTACTAATTTTACTAAAAGACAGTTCAGATAATTATATTCAAGATTCTGCTAAAAACAAAACAGTTTTTATCCCAGTTTGGCAGTTTTTTAGGTTTAAATTTTGACTTCCTGGTTGTAAATCATGACATCACACTGGGGAATTCTGTAACTGTTGCCTAGAAACCATGTTGTACACTGGGTCAAAACTCCTCAAATGTCACAGAAATTATTATTTGACAAAAAAAAAAAAAAAAAAAATATAGGAACACCTTTATTTTGATGAATTCATGTTTGAAGGATCAGAAAAATGTGTTTCTTGGTTGTAAATTGTCCCTCATGTGTCTCCCTAGTGTGATGTCATCGTGTTTTGGAACTCTACTCTACTTCCTGTAAAGTTCAACATATTTTTCAACTTTTCTTCACAAACTGGCACCCGACCGGTGTAAAACTATCATTTATATTCTCAACAGGTTTTATTCCACCAACTAAAGTCAAATCTAGAAAATCATGAAAACCTGTCATACGCACTTTAAAACTTTAATAAGACCTGGTCCTGACACGAGTCCAATCAGAAGCAGCGTGAGGCGGGTGTAGACACTTTCCTGACAGTTTATTGGTCCAGCAGACACCTAATCTATCTAATTTTAGAATTAGATATTTAAAAAGTCCTTATGTTTGTTTCGTCAAAATCACGTTGAGTCCAAGATTGTACAGTTTGGTGTAGGAGCTACTTTAAGGCTGATCGTTGTGTCCCGAGAAGAGAAAAATGCATTTAAAAAAGTTACAATGTGAGATTTTTAAATGAATCTTGAGTTTGATCAAACGTCTAACATCTCTAACGCGTAAATTCATGGTTTTCTAGTACTTTTCTACATAAACAGTTATTTATCTCCCCAAAATTGAAATTGTATTAGTGCGCGCAGACAAAGCAGAGTCCAAGCCTTTCCCCCATGAGTCACGTTTAAAATAAATTATCCCGAGTTAACCTTTAATTAAAACTCCTTCCCCTGGTGGCTGTGCGTGAACCGGCCAATGATTCTGCTGCTCAGACAAACATGAAAAATCACATATCGGCTGGTGTTTTGACACTGTGAGCTGCATAATTAAATCTCCCCCCATAAGTGCGACGCATGCATCATTTTAATGTGTCGTGGTTCAAACACAACGAGGAAAAGTGGGATGAGAACACAATACGGCAGAATCATTGATGTCGTGTCGTGGGCAGTGGCGGACCTAGGACTTTGGGGGCCCAAGGCAAAATTAAGTCTAGGCCCCTCCTCCTCAAGTGTGATTTTCTATAACTTTTCTGCCGTGTCTCTTGAATTGTACTTGAAGGAAGCTTTTGTTGTTGTTGTTGTTGTTTTTTACTGTTTTAAAGCTTTTATGTTTAAACTGTTTTAAAAAGGGGGGTTTGGGGGTCGTTCCCCAGAAAAATATTTAAGAAATCAGACCATATTTTCTGTTTGTTGGTGCATTTTAACACATATTCAGCTGATTTAAATACATTATGTTTATTTGAATTTTGATAATGTCATATTTTATTTACTATTTAGTTTGATTTCAACACATTTGACAAATTCCAAACTGTTTTATTGGTCTTTTTCCTGTTTAAAAGTACACTGCACTACTTTACTGTGAGAAAAGCAACTGTTTCCTTGTGTCTATGATGAGCTGGGCATCTGATTGGGGGCCCCTTCAGGTTGAGGGCCCAAGGCAATTGTGGCCTGTTGCCTAATGGTAAGTCCGCCCCTGGTCGTGGGCGTGGAAGTGTAGCTTTGAATACGATATAGTTTTTTGCCTGTTTTATTTAATTTAGCATCTTAAGATAATTAAGAAAATCTTGAGGTATTCAAGTATTTATTTGTTAATTTAAAACATGTTTTCTTTTGTCTTGCTTTTTCTTTTTTTTTGTTATATTTAATGAATGGCTTTATGTACATTACAAGAAATCTACATGATTAATTCATTGCTCGAATAAAATATTCTCCAAATCTTTAAACTCAGACTAAACTGTAAAGGTATTTTCTTTTGCTGCTAAACTGTGTACTTTGTTATAGTAGCATTCTAATCTGTGCTCCTATATTTAGCCATTTTAGGTTATTTTTCATCTTTTTGGTCTAAAACTGTCAGTGTGTGCTGCCAATTGGTTAAACTCTGCTCAGGCCGATGAAGCTTATGAATCTGATAAGTGCTTGTCTTTAATCATGATGATTGAAATGATTCAAAAAAAGAGCAAAAAAAGCTAAATTATCAAATTGAGGACATCTCTGCTTACTCACCACTTTGTGTATGTGTCTTGTTTTTTTTTTCTTTTTTCTCACTTTAGATCGTTTATACTGTCAAATTATATTAAAAACCAGGCCAGAACAACAGCATTTTGACAGTTAAAGGACACACATTGGGCTTGTTTGAGATTAAATACAACAGATTGGATCAGGGCTGTGTTGATCTGAATGTGTGAATGCGACTTGCTCAGATGTCTTAAGTATATGTTGGAAATGGAAAAGCTTGTGAGCTGCAGACAGGACCAGAGCAACTGCAGCACCTGCACCTGTCAGCGCTGAACACATGCTCCGCCTCCTCCGCGTCTGCAGAAATATATTCACCTTATTCCTGAAGTTGCCATACGCGCTGCCGTCTTGTTTCTGTTGTAGTTCACATGGAGCAGACGAGCTCAACAGAAAATAAGTTCTACATGGACTAAAAAGACGTTTTCAGACTGACCAGGAAATCATTACGTTGTGACTTGTTGTTGCTCGTGTTCATTAAACATTTTACACAAATCAATCTACTTTATGTAACATTTTAGCGGTGAGACTTTTTCCTCGTTCGTCATTAGCTTTAACGGAGTTCTCGTCAAACGGAAGTGCGTTTACAACAAAAGTGCAAAAAACGGCAAAAGTGGGCGGGGCAGAATAAGGTCAATAGCATTTAACATATCTATCTAGCATTTATTTAATTCCAGATGCGCTTGCCTCTCCTCAGATCTGACCTGTAACTCTGGCCTGGTGGCTTCAGATACTTGCCTCCTCGAGATAGACAATTGTTTTTTGCATTCTTGGCACAAATTTTGTTGCGTTTACAACATACATACACGTTTACATATAATCTACTTATGATCATAGGCTCGACTGTTCTCAACGGTTTTAGTCTGTTCTCGTCTGTTCTCTACTTTTCTCGACCGTTCTCGTCTTGTGAAGTGTCCGGCTCCACTCGTCATGCAAGACACTGTTCATCTCAATCAAATCTTTTACTTTCGTGAGGTTTTCTCTCATCAAGACTCCATCTACTGGCTAATTTGAGTCAAAAATGTTCAGAACGAGGCTTCTGATCATTAATGGACTTAAAGCAGCACAGGAGACATTTGGATCTCTATCTTTGACGTCACAAATCGGGGAAATTTCTGAGGCTCACACCAAGAAGACCTCACAAACAGGATTAATGAAACAATCGTGACTGAACACAACACAACCCCAGGTATGTTTTTATGAGGGAACATCGTTATAACATGATTAAAAGTCAATTTTATATCAATATTTGTCTTCTAAAAGGCAAATTCCAGCATGGATTCCTGACTTTCTCCAACTCAATTCAGAATGTTGAGATATAACGTGAACCAAACCCATTGCCACTCATTTCTTTTGATCTTCATAGCCCTCTTTACGGCCGTGATGTGCTGCTGGGCTTCTGTTCTTCACGTCTTTGTGTTTTCTCTAACAAAGCCCTCGGAGCTCGCACAGACGCTCACAGACCACTCCAGGCTGATCTTACTCCGTCTCACTGAGGAGCTGGAGATGTGTCTGGGATACGGGAGGTCAAAGGTCACTTCCTGTTTGTGAAAATGGACAGGTTGTTGTAAATCCGCCGCAGCCTTAACCCTTTCAATCATTTCTGACTCACCGGGAGGATACGAGAGGGAAAAGTGTCGTGGGAAGGAGAAGGCGTTTATTTGCTTCCTGTTGTTGTTTTCTTGGAGCGTTTCATTTAAAAGTAAAGGAATTCAAACTCGATTCTTGATACCAATTTCGATACCACAACAAGCATTTACAAAAGGATATTTTTAGGTCAGTGTTTTAGACAATTGACTGTCATATTCAATACAAAATAATAGTTCTTTCTTTAATAAAAACAACGCTCAAAATCATTCTTCATTTTGTCCTGTTCATGGGATTTTTAGTATTGATACCTGTTCAAATGAGTGTCTAGTTTTGATTCATATTTGATTAACGATTAGCATCCGATTTTCTATACTTTTGACAACCCGGTACCACTTTACAATAACTACATCTTATTTTGCCTTAATAAAGCATTAACAAAGACTTAATTAATAATGAATATATAGTTTATTAAACATGATTCAGGATTAGTAACTACTTAATTAAGGTTAAGGTAATGGTTAGGGTTAGAAATTAGGGTTAGAATATTTGTTAAATAGTTATTTATTATTTATAGTAATAGTTAAGCCTGACTCATTCTTAATAAACTATTTGTTGATTATGAACTAAGTCTTTGTTCATGCTTTATTAAAGGGCCTATGACAGGTTGAAGTACTAATTTTACCAAAACACAGTTAAGATAATAGTATTTAAGATTCTGCTAAAGAATTGACCATTTTTAGCCCAGTTTGGCAATTTTTTAGGTTTAAATTTTTACTTAGAGTTGTAAATCATGACATCACACTAGGAAATTCTGTAATTGTTACCTAGCAACTGTTTCTTACACTGGGCCAAAACTTCCCTGCTGTTTATTTGACAAATAACAATATATGTGAACACCTTTATTTTGATGAATTAATGTTTAAAAGGATCAGAAAAATGTGTTTCTTGGTTGTAAATTGTCCCTGGTGTGTCTCCCTAGTGTGACGTCATCATGTTTTGGAACTCTGCTCTACTCTACCTGTAAATTTCAACAGATTTTTCACAAATTGACACTTGATTGGTGTAAAACTTCTGTTAATAGTTAGTCAGGGTTTATTCCACCAAATAAAGTCAAAACTAGAAAATCATGAAAACCTGTCATACGCACTTTAAGTCATAAATAAGTGCAGTTATTATAAAGTGTTACCGACAACCCTAATGTAGAACTTATCGTCGGTTTGTTGTAATCCAGGAAAATTACAAAAAGGTAAAGGTGGCAGTGGCTCAGGAACTAAAATCGTATCATTATCTGATTTCTGGAGTTTTCAATTTGTTGAAACGTCGTGTAAACAGTTTGATGTGAGTGATGTGATTTCTCTGATTGTTCACACGTGCAGGTTTTGACATGGACAGTTTTGCAAAAAAGGACAAACTAATGTGAAAAAGACAAAATGAATTGGAAATTGTAATATTTATTTTTAAAAGATCAGTGTTCTTTGTCTTCCAAATCAACAGATTAGTGTTTTAATGATCATATTGATATGATCCTGTGCTCTAAACAAACACCAAAACTCTGATCTAATTACAGGGCTGCGCAAAAAAGTATCATCATTTTCTTGGGGCCAGATCATGATTTCGATTTTGTCACAATTCTTGTTCACTTTGTATTTTTCCATTGTAGAAAAATAACAAATAATAGAGCTGCACGATTTTGGAAAAATACTGTATTTAATTGTGATTTTTCTGATCAGTGCGATTGTGATTAGATTTGCAATTTATGTTTTAATGGGATTCAGTTCAAATCCACATTTTAAATCAGAATCAGAATCAGAATCAGAAACTGTTTATTGCCATCGTCAGTGAAATTCACAAACGTAGGAACTTGCTTCGGCGTAGGTGCAACATAAAGCAAAGGATAAAATATAAAAAATATATAAACACAGTTTTATTGCTTTTTAGTCGAGTTTTGGTCACTGTTAGTCGCATCTTTGTCATTTTAGTCAAGTTTTGGTGCTTTGGGTTGCGTTTGTAGATGCGTTTTTATCACTTTGATTGTACTTTTGTCATTTGTTTCAGAACATGTTTGTACAAATCCAAACTACAGTGTTAGCAGTTTTTATTCAAATCAAAGCAAAACATTTTGTTGTTTGTGGAAGAAATTATTGCACTTCAAAAATTTCAGTCTTTGTGATTTGCTAATTGCATCCATTAAAATTGCGATTTTGTGTCAGTTTCGTTTAATTGTGCAGCTCTGTCCTTTAAGAGGTAAATAAAGTCATCTGCTCAGAGGCTTCAGAGGCTAAACAACAGGAGAAAAAGTGTGTTTG
Source organism: Rhinogobius similis (assembly GCA_019453435.1). Taxonomy (NCBI): domain Eukaryota; kingdom Metazoa; phylum Chordata; class Actinopteri; order Gobiiformes; family Gobiidae; genus Rhinogobius; species Rhinogobius similis. Next base: position 41,156,396 of record CM033625.1, read on the forward strand.
AACAGACAGACAGTGAATCACGATACCACGATTTCACAAAAACAGCAGATTGTCACAGGGACCAGCTCAACATTCCATTTTTATCACTGTATCGCCCAGATCTATCTAAATATTCTCATTATCTCATTATTTTCTGGCCCTCTTGGTTTGAGCGTTCTCCCTCTTGCGTTTAACTTTGCTGCAGTGGCTCCTGTTTTTGTGTCCTTCGACAAGTCACAATAACTATGTTTAAAGTTTGATATAATGCTCCAGAGAATGTTGTGATTAATGATACTGTCAGCACTACTTTATGCCACTGACACAGCAACATAATCACAACAAACAATTTTTAAACATTCAGAATCAATAAAAGACATGATCCGCATCAAATAAATGGATTTGAGACATTATTAGCCGTAGAAGTTACTCATTCAACACTCTAAAGCTCAAATATTACTGCAGCACACATAAAAAATACAAAAATCTCCCCGCAATAGTAAAAAAAATGTACAAATAATACATTTTTAGCCCTAAATTATATTGTTCCAGCTACAATTTATTGACCGATAAGTAGATGTAGTCATTATCGTGACAGGAGGCTCTTCTGGGGCCCCTCTGTATTGAAAAACGTTAAAGGGCCCATGACGGGTTGAGCTACTCATTTCACTAAAATGTAGTTTAGATAAATATATTTCACATTTTGCCAAGATACTTTACACATTTTATCCCGATTTAGCAATTTTTTAGGCTTTTAACTTCACTTCCTGCTTATAAAGTATGACATCACACTAGGAAATTACCATAGCAACCACCTGTAAACTGGGCCAAAACTCATCTATTGTCGCAGATTTTAAAATTTTTTACACATAAAAATAGATGTGAACACCTTTTTGTGTTGAATTAATGTTTAAATGGTCAAAAAAGTTGTTTATTTTGTGTAAATTCTGCATAACCTTTGTCTCCCCAGTGTGATGTCATCTGTTTGTTTACGTCCTGTAACTTTCTTCAGACTTTTCAACTTTTCTCCACAAACGGCTACGTGATTGGTGCAAAACTATCATTTTAATTTATAACAAGTATTAATACATCACACAAAGACAAAATTAGAAAATCATGAAAACCTGTCATACGCACTTTAAGTAAAAATGCAAACAGTGTCTTTTTCGTCTTTTGTTTCTAACTTTGGATGCTTGATGAGAAGTAACTCATTTGAACAAGTCTCGATGCTGAAAATAATCACACAAACAGGAGAAAATTGCACTTTTCCTGAACAGTTTTGAATGATTTTAAACATTATCAGAATTAGTCAAAGATAATGTGGTAAAGAAAGTACCATCATCTTGTTTAGGAAATTAGATTTAAAAAAAGAGCTCAGTGACAACAACTTTGGCATTGAGAAAGAGAAAAGAAAGGACAACAATGGTTTGCACAAGAGCAACAAAACACAAAGGAACTCAGATTTGTTGCACAACATAAATCCAGAAATACTCAAACTTACAAAAGCAATTTTCAACCATGATGCAGGACACGTAATTCAGCTCATAACTCAACATAAATAACTGTAAATAGTTTAAATGAATGTTATGGCCGTATGGTTTGGATAATTGGATTTCCGTCGTATGTGGCGGTCATAGCATTATAAATACACTTAATGACCAAAGACCTCATGTAAATCAAGCCGTAAATATTTGTTTAAAGCAGAAAATCCCCGCATCAAATCTATTTCTAACCGTGCCATTTCTGTTACAATTACTGTTTGGATTGATATGACGAGCATTTGCACAACTACAATACTTAATGCTGTTACTGTCTACAACTGCTGCACCTTTCAGAACAGGAATGTCTAATCCTCAAGACGAAATTCTTGTCGTTATGATGAAGAATGGAATTTTAAACAAGCTAAAATGGAATATCACTATCACAATAAGAATAAAATGCTACAAATCTGTCCTTTTAACATCTAAATCCCTGGTAAAAACATTATGTACATTTCATTCATAAAAATATAGTATATCACTGAACAAACACAGACGCTGGAAGAAACTGTAACGTCTCAAAATGTCTTCTTTTACCTAATTTTAAAACAAATGTAACTGATGCTACAACCAACTCTACATGAAGTATTGTAGTCTCAAAAACAGAGCATATGTTTCAACGATTTAAAATGTTATCTTTAGCTTTTTTTGTTTATTAAATGCACTAAAAACATTGAATTCACTTAAATTAACACATTTTAATGCTGTGGTTTTAGCCTAATTTATTCTGCTTCAGTCGACGTTGAGCCAGTTTTCGTTCCTTTTCAGTTTTCATTTCCTGCTGAAACACAACTGATTTATACATGATGTTTCTTCTCATTAATCAAACAACAAAATATTACGTTTTATTCATTGTAACTCTTAATATTGATTTAAAACAGTCTAAAAATGGAAACCGATACATTGACTTCCTGTTTTAAACGCCCGGCCTCTTTATAGTGACATTTAAACGAAGCAAGCCATCGATTTCCATGTTTTAATTATTGCAAAATATAATAATCACAAGTAAATGCAGCTTAGTGGGCGGAGCTATTGATAAATCCTCTCTGCAATTCCAACATACTACCGTACAATCTTTACATTACTCATTATTCTGTGCTAGAACCCTTCTCTAACCCAATCAGACGTCGTGTCTATGAAACTGACAGGGGCGTAGCACAAAATTTTGGGCCCCAGGTACAAACCGTCTCAGTGGGCCCCTAAAATATAATTTGTATATTTATTTATCCCAGCAAATTTGGCTTTTATTGTTATTTTCTCACTCACTATTGCTAGAATATACATGTTTCTTTATACTCTTAACAATTAAACTGTCATGATAATAACTGTATTGATTTATCGTTCAATATATGATAGACAAGAACAACATATTTTCACCCTCAATATTTATCCTGTCTACATTTTTTTTTTACTTTTTGTGAAGATATCATAGGCTTTTTTCTGTTATACAAAAATATTTGAGCTGTAGAAAGTGGAATAAATAGCATTTATGACTCTCTCCAGATACAAACTAAACTTAAATGTTTAATTCTTCTCTTTATTTGTTTGTAATTCATGTTTTCTGACAATTATTCGTGTTTAGATACGGGACAATCCTGTGTTAAAGTTATTGTATCTGTGGCGTAAAGTATTATCAATATTTATATCCGTTAATCGTGCTATTTTTCTGTATATCGTAAATTAAAAGCTGTTATCGTGACAGACCCATTAACAATGCAAATTTATCGATAATTTATAGACATTATGTGCAGCTACCGGACAATATTATGATACAGTAGTTTGTTTTTGCAATAATAATCAGCTTAATTTCACAAACATCTCAAAACGTACTATTACTATTAGACAATATACAAACTGCAATTTATAACCACTAGTTTTATTTGTTATAAACTTGGCTAAAATGTGAGCAATGATTGTCTTTTTTTAATGTGTCGATGGGGCCCTCAGACGTCACGCATTCGTCCAGGTGTGGTTCATCGTAGAAAGGGTTTCAGGGGTTGTCATCCTGTTTGTCACCTGAAACTTGATAATTGGTCTGCCTTTGTTAGTTTAATAGTTGGCCCTACCCAGTTTCACCTGTGGCTAAGGTCTATTGTGCTAGAACCCTTCTCCGTCTATTATTGTCTTAAATCTATTGTTCTAAGACATTGTTCTATTCTATTGTTCTATTGATAGCTGTTGACTCATTAGCAGTGATGAGGGAGCAACAACCAGCTATCAATAGAACAATAGGTCTAAGACAATAATGATATTAAGTGATTAAAATCAAAGAAGGCCAGACCAGGTAGATGTGAAAATAGTGGATCCAGTCGCTTTATCTGCGGATTAGCAGACGCCGAGATGAAGAAGCACAGAAGAGACCACCAGTTTATACGTCTATGCAAAACAGAGTAAAAGTGGGCGTACATAATGAGTTCCAAGTACAGAGCTTACGTTTCTACGAACACAAAGAAGTATGAACACATATTAATCAAAGAGGCCCTTGCATACCAAGACTGGACGTAAATGGGTGTAGAGGAGCCTTAAAGTAACAAATGGGTTGTCGGGAGACCATATAAGGCCTTACGTGAACCAGATGCTGAACGTCCTTTGACCTAGGAGAAGTGTATGTTCACGGAGATGAAAAAAACATACTTACAAATAATAGACCTTAGCCACAGGTGAAACTGGGCAGGGCCAACTATTAAACTAACAAAGGCAGACCAATTATCAAGTTTCAGGTGACAAACAAACAATTTTCCAAACAAAGACAAGCGTTCAGTGACTCCTCCCTGTGGGCAGGACTCTCACTACTTAGAGGAGCATATAAGCCCGAGTTCCCAGACCAGCTCTCTGATTGACAATGACTTTTGGATAAAAGTCGAAACGTCTCGATCTTCAAACAGCGTCCGGATGACAACCATCGTAGAAACCCTTTCTACGATTAGTCTCTCAAGGACTTTAATCAACCACAATGCATTTTACAACAACAAAAGCTAGATTAAAGTGTTAAAAAATGCACCTGGGCCCCGGGGAAAGCAGCACCCTTTGCCCCCCCCAGTGCAACGCCCCTGGAAACAGATGTTCAGTGCATGAAGAACAAATCACATCTTCTGTATCGATTAAACAAGAAAGCATGCATTTTTTATAAACTTCTGTGAGAGAGAGTGAAGGTGACATTTCTCTTTTTTTTGTATCTTTCAGGTAAATTCAATTTGATCCACTTCAGCGATTCACAATTTATTGGAGTGAGCTTTAAGACTCAACAAACCTTACAGGAAATGACTCGGACACAGCGCACTCATTAATAACCAAGAGGAAATATAAATGTTGAATGTAGTTTTAATATTTGAACACATAATATGAAGTGGATTGATTCAATGAATGTGATACATGCAGCAAGTTTTAATAAAAGTGTTAAATGTGATACTCTTACCACTTCTTTGATTATGGAGAAAAATGATAATCGACCTTAATCATAATTAAAATCAAACACTAAAATTAAAAGGAACATCTTCTGCTACAGTGACTTTTTTGAGCTTTTAACCCTGTTCTAACAATGTTCCATCTTCAAAAACATAACTGGAGTTGCATTTAGCTTCATTGACGCTAGTTTGAGGAATTAGAAAATCCTCTCTCTCCGACCATCAAAAACACATCCTGCTGAACTCCCTCGATCGATGACGTTTTTTCTGATTTTAGACGTCATTTATCTGAGAACCTTCTGCTGTTTTAAGTCTTTAAATCATCGACTCGTTCTGAGCATTTCTGCCTCTAAACACGATCACTGCTGCTGCTCGCTTATTCGCGTTTCTAGTTTGTGTAAGTGCTATGCAGCCAGTAGATCACACCTAATTGCAGTAAGTACCAGGGCAAACAGAACCAAATACAGATGTTCATTTTGTTTCTACACACTTTTTTTTTGTTCTAAAACATGAGATGCCAAACTCAAAGTACTTAATGCTAATAACAATATGAGAATGCATAGTATTTTTCCTTTAAGTGAAAGATCAGATCAAGATTGTGGGCGGCAGTAGCTCAGTTGTCTTCTGATCGAATCCCGCTCCTGACATAAACATCCTTGGTTGAGTGATCAGATCCACTGACCCACAGGTTGGCGGTGCAATTGCTCCCGCAGGTGAATACTTCTGTTGTGTCCTTGGGCAAGACACTTAACCCGGTTTGCCCCCAGTGTCTGTGTACTCTGGTGTGTGAATGTGTGAGTGAATGGATGGATGGTTCCTTGATGTAAAGTGCTTTAAGTGCCTCAAAGGTGGAAAAGCGCTGTATAAATATGTGACCATTTACCATCAGATGAAATGAAAGTCGTGTATCTCACAGAAATAGAGTCGTGTAAACATATTCAACAAATAAAAGGTCCAACCTGTGATAAACCTTTCCTCTCAATTAAACAAGTGCACATGGAAGAGTTGCTGTCAATAATTTAGATTTTTGATGACACAGTGTTGTGTGGTTTGTTTGACAGACCTCATGTGAGAACCGCACATTTTATTGTGGAATAACTGTTGCGTTGTGTTAAAAAAAGCCACTTCTCCATTACAGTTTAAAAGCGTCTTTAAGAAAATATTGACAAAGATATTTAGCAGAATAAAAAATTATCTTATTGCTGTGACAACTGGAATGCTTATTGATAATATTTGATACATTTCTGTCCAGTAATATGTATTTTTTGTTGATGAATACATCTATGTCCACAAATATAATATATCTCTCCCGCTATCTTCGGGTCATTTTGAGCCAATCTAGATTTTTTGTCTTAGTTTTTATTTCATCGTTATGAAACTTTAATGTGTGGTCCAAAACATCACCTAACATACAATGTATACAAATGTTTTAGATAAAATAAGTATTATTTTCCTGATATGAAAACGTATATTGCTCTTTGACCAAATGTGCAGCTCAAATGAAGAGAGCACGAGGGATAATGTTGATAAATGTCCACCAAAGTGCACTGGACAGAAGAGAAGAGAAGGCACAATAGGTCTTTACACCTTTTCAAATAACACATCTTTACTTGTTTTCTTGTTTTAGTTGTGGTGCACATTGTGTATTTGACCAAACTATAATAAATACAAATACAAATTTTAGTAAGAGCAATAATTGGTAACACTTTATAATAACTACACTTGCCTTAATAAAGCATGAACAAAGACTTAATTCATAATCAACAAATAGTTTATTAAGAATGATTCAGGCTTAGTGACAACTTAACAAATGTACTAACCCTAACCATAATTAAGTAGTTACTAAGCCTGAATCATGTTGAATAAACTATATATTAATTATTAATTAAGTCTTTGTTAATGCTTTATTAAGGAAAAATACGATGTAGTTATTATAAAGTGGTACCCAATAATCATAATTGAAATTAGATCAGCTTTATGTACGGCTACAACTGCTGCTATAAAATAATGGAACGGCTCAAGGGTACGACTTCTGATACTTCTGATATTAAAGTGCGTATGACAGGTTTTAACTATTTTCTAATTTTGATTTGATTTGGTGTATTAATACGTATTGTGTGAAAAATCCCCCTCCTTCTCTGCTCCTTCTCTGGGCCCTCCCTTCTCCTGCCTTGGGCCCTCCTCTGGGCTGCACCTTGCTCTGCCCCTAGCGTTTAATTGCCTTGCCAGTTCACCTGTGCATCCCTTTGTCCTGTGCTGAGGCTGCCTGCCATTGTGGAGCTTGTTCCGGTCCAAATGGAGTAGTGCGTGGATGACAAAAATACCACTACTCCACTAGTCCATACTCCCTACTCCACACCACTGCCTCCTCATCACCATCATCCTCCAATAAAATCTTTGAACTGGACTTGGTTGCAGTATTTCATTACGTTGAAGACATTACCTGGAATCAGATTAAAATAAGGATACAAGCATAACAATATTTTTCATGGTCCTTCGAGCCGGATACGCTTCAATTTAATGGATAAACTGCAACCATCTACAACATCAAAACCAACTCGGAACAAAAGACCCCCTAAATATCTGGACGACTATCAAACATCTCTGCCACGTTTCCCCACTCAACCCAACATGTCTCAACCAGTGAACCCCCACCACGGAACTCCAGAAGAGGAACAAGGACAAGGAAGGAACTCTGAAATGAACAATTTAAAGGGTGAAATCAATGAACTTAAAACTTTAATCTTTAACTTGGGCCGAACTGTACAAACCCTTGTGGACAGAACTGGCTTACAGTCAGACCATGCTTCTGCTCTTCCTGATACTAGAGTTTTTTCAGAATCTGGAATTCCAATTGTTAAAGAACTTCAAAGTGAAATGTCTGCACATAATTTGAAACATTGCCCAGATTTGAGTTCACAGTGTCCTCCTCACTCATTATCACCCTCTTCTGGCCAAAAGCATCCTATCGATCACCTTAAAGCCCAAGGCACTCAAACGAGTGAGTTTTCTTTCCAGGGCATGTGTGACAAAAATGACATTGATCCTTTTCATGGTCACACATATCAGGCCTATGACTCTTCAAGTGAGCATTCTGATGATTTACCGAAAAATGAATTGCCTGAGAATATGTTCTTTGAACCCACAAGGCAAATGTCTCCTGCTTTACATGCCTATGCGCATCCTGCTGGCTCAGGTGCTAGCGTTCCTTTAAGAACCTTGAGTCCAGCCTATGCGCTGCCCCCGACTATGCCCCCAGTATCACTGCGCTCTGCTACTGGTTCCCAGTCACAGGCACATTTGAAGAAGGACATGGTGACTGTTTCATCACATGGGTCTCAGCCTTATTTGACAGCTTATCCCATTGTTTCCATTGCTAACAGGGGTAGCGCAATGTTTTCTCAGGCTAATTCGGGTACACATCAACCAGTTAGCATGACTAATATGCCACCACCTTTCCTACAACCTCAAGTTCCCCTGAATCCTTATGTCCTGCCTATGGCTTCCGGGCATTCTTACTCGCAGCCTCTTGTTGGTTCGGTGGACTCTTATGTAAGGCCCGTTACAATTTCCTCCAATGTCCAGGGGGGAGGTGCCCCTGCTGGTAATCAGTACTCATCCAGTTTGCCACCGTTACATCCACAACCACCATTCTTGCGGCCGCCTAGACCGTACCATATCGCACCGCCTTCCTTTCCTTCTTTCACACGTGATGACCCAAGGCAGTTTGTTATGCTCAAAATGGCCTTGTCAAACCTTGTACCTCCCGAAGAGAGTGAGCAGTTTAAATATCACCTTCTATTAGACCATCTAAAGCTTGACACTGCTCGTCATCTTGCTCTGGCATACGCTCATCACCCCTTACCATTCACCCGGGCTATGACTGCTTTACAGCAGAGGTATGGCCAGCCACAGCAGCTTGTTTTGAGTGAAATCTCAACCATCCTCAACTTCCCCACTATTCGGCCTGGTGACTCACGCAGTTTTGGTGATTTTGCCATCCGGATCCGTGCATTAGTGGGTATGCTGCAGTCTTTAGAAAACCATGAGGGTGATGCAGAACTGGCCTGTGCTTCACATGTGCAGCAGCTTTTGGGTAAACTGCCAGCAGACCATGTGGCCAATTACGCAAGATATTGTCGTACTGCCAGACCTGGGGTTCCATACAACCTTATAGATTTCGCTAACTGGCTAGAAGACGAAGCGGAATGCCAAGCCATTGCCACTCAGACCCGTGACCTACGAACTGCACCCAAACAAGATGTGAACACTCGTGAAACTAAATCCCAGAAAGCCATCGCAACAATTTTGCATGGAACCAGCCATCCTTCCTCCCCAACCTCAGCAAAACCATCAAACATGCACCGTCAATCATGTCCCTTCTGTGCTGTTCCTGACCACCATCTCAGCGTCTGCCCCGACTTTCGACAACTAACACCTGAAGCAGTCAAACAATGGATTAAAGACAATGATCGATGCTGGAGATGTTTGCGTAACCACAGAGCTGCAAGCTGTGATTTAAAGAAACCATGTCCAAAATGTAACAGTCGGCACTTAGGAGTCCTCCATGAGGTGAATCGGCCACGCACAGAGCATAGTACCTCCTGCCTTATCCGTTCAAGCTGCACTTCAAGAGTCCTCTTAAAGGTTGTTAAGGTACAACTAAGCTACCGAGGAAGAAATCTTGACACCTACGCTATACTTGATGACGGTTCTGAGCGAACCATGCTTCTGGCCACCGCCGCTCATGCATTAGGTCTTAATGGGGCGGCTGAATCTATGCAATTGAAAACTGTGAAACAAGGCACAGAATACTTGGATGGAGCAGCAGTTACATTTAACATTTCTCCAGCTTGTAATACAGCCAAGAAGTTTGTTATTAACAATGCCTTTACCTCAGAAAACCTAGGCCTTGCACCCCAAACCTACCCCTCCCAAGTTCTCCAGCGTTACCGGCACCTTCACAATCTGCCATTGCATTCTTTCCATCAAGTACAGCCTCTGCTACTCATAGGCTCTGACCATCCGCACCTTGTTTGTCCTGTCGAGAAGGTTCGTTTGGGCCCAGGGGGTGGCCCAGCAGCAGTATGTACCCGATTGGGTTGGGCTTTGCAGGGGCCAACTATGCTTCCTGATGATCATTCTACTAAAGTCACTCCAGCCGTGCAGTCATTTTATGTTTCTTGTAATGTTCCCGATGTTGCTCTGTATCAGGCCGTTGAGAAACTTTGGAAATTGGATGTCATACCCTTCCTCAACCAGAAGGCCACAACAATATCAAAACAGGACACATATGCTCTTGACTTATTGGAAACCAGAACTACAAGACTGGACATAGGTGGCATTCAGAGTTATGCAACCCCCTTGTTACGCACGGCAAATTTCCCCAAACTCAAAGCGCCCAAAGAATCTGTACTGTTTGCTCTAAAACACACTGAAAGGAAACTGGCTAAAAATCCACAACTCGAGGAGTCATCTTCCACCTCTGGTGCCACCCTAGACCGCTCTACTGCAGAAAGTTTACTTCTCCAACATGCACAGCAGCAAAGCTTTCCTGAAGAATATACCTTATTGCAATCTGGAAAATCAATTTCTCCGCAGAGTCATTTAATAACCTTAACCCCTGAATTTAATCCAGCCCTTAATGTCGTCCAAGTCAGAGGCAGATAGCGGATCTACCTCCTTACAGATTATGTCTGTTCAAGCCCCCTTTTTGGTCCGCTGGGATGGACTGCTTCGGCCCTTTCCAAATTAAAGTTGGTCGGAGGCAAGTAAAAAAGATGGGGAATTCTCTTTAAATGCCGTACCACTGGTTGCATCCATATATATCTACTTACCTCCTGTCAATCGACAAGATTCAGGATGATGGACCCTAGAGATTTTTCTTTTTCAAATATGTTTTACATATTTGGGGGCGGCTGTGAAAAATCCCCCTCCTTCTCTGCTCCTTCTCTGGGCCCCTCCCTTCTCCTGCCTTGGGCCCTCCTCTGGGCTGCACCTTGCTCTGCCCCTAGCGCTTAATTGCCTTGCCAGTTCACCTGTGCATCCCTTTGTCCTGTGCTGAGGCTGCCTGCCATTGTGGAGCTTTGTTCCTGTCCAAATGGAGTAGTGCGTGGATGACAAAAATATCACTACTCCACTAGTCCATACTCCCTACTCCACACCACTGCCTCCTCATCACCATCATCCTCCAATAAAATCTTTGAACTGGACTTGGTTGCAGTATTTCATTACGTTGAAGACATTACCTGGAATCAGATTAAAATAAGGATACAAGCATAACAATATTTTTCATATTGTACATAAAAAAGATCATTTTACACCAATCAAGTCATGGTTTGTGGAGAAAAGTTGAAAAATCTGTTTAAATTTACAGGAAGTAAAGAACTGATGATGTTGCGCCAGGGAGACTCATTCCATTCAAAGGTTATGCATAATTTACCCAAAATAAACAACTTATTTTACCCTTAAAACATTAAATCAACAAAATAAAGGTGTTCACATGTATCTTGATTTGTCGGACAAAAAAATCTGTGACATTAGCTGAGTTTTAGCCCAGTGTTCGAAGTAATTTCCTAGTGTGATGTCATCATTTACAACCAGGAAGTGATATTACAAAACTTTTAAAAAATGATAAATTGATAAAATGTACAATTATTTTCAGCAAAACTTTAAATATATTTATCTTACCTGTATTTTAGGTACATGAGTAGTGCAACCTGTCATAGATAGGCACTTTAACTAAATAATACTACAACTACTATAACTACTACTGCTACTGCTACTGTTACTACAACTACTACAATACTGCTGCTTCTTCTGCTCGTTTCAAAGTTGATCCCCAGTGGCGCTGACCTTCACAAAACACAAGCATGTATGAACCATTAGCCAAAGTAGCATGGCTCAACATTAATGGTAATATATTGTACACAAAGGCTCTGACGTTGTAAAAATCTTTTTTGCAGTCAGCACAAACGTCCAGGTCCAGCGCGAGTGAATCCCTCAGGACCACTTTTCTCAAACCAGAGCCCGACATCGCGACTTTCAACCCTCGCCACGTTCGTTTAAATCATACACATAAAGTGAAAGCCGTGTACGATCTTCAGAGGAGGGATTTGAAATCATAGTCATTATTATAGAACGTGCATGAGTGAGTCAAGTGTTATTTCCTCCTCGAAAGTAGGATTAGTTAATTACATTCACTCCCAATGTTTGTTACTGAAGATGCAAAGTTGAATTTAACAATTTAAAGGAGAAATATTCTGCATTTTTCACATTGTTATAAGCCTTTAAACATGCTCTTGAATGCCTTAAATTGACCATCTCATGTTTTAAGAAAAAGAAAGGGTAACACTTTATAATAACTACACTTATTCCTACCTTAATAAAGCATGAACAAAGACTTCATTTATGAACAAAGAATTTACTAAGAGTGATTCAGGCTTATTAACTACTTAACTAATACTCTAACCCAAATTCCTGGCCCTAACCCTAACCTTAATTAAGTGGTAACTAATCCTGAATCAAGCTTAATAAACTATTTGTTCAGTATGAAATAAGTCTTTCTTCATGTTTTGTTAAGGCAAAATAAGGTGTAGTTATTATAAAGTGGTACCAAAGAAAGGTTCTTATTCGTTCTATGACCTGTGTTATCAGTCACTATGAAATGACACTTACCGAGTGCGTCCAGCCAGCAGATGGTGCCAGCGCAATATACAATCTGTTGAAGTTAGCGCTGAACAGACTCTATGGTGACTGAATGTGTTTAGCGGCAGAAATGCTCGAGTTTAGCGATGATTTAAGGACTTAAAACAGTGGAAGATTCTCAGATAAATGACATACGGAGTCTGAAAATATGTCCCAGAACCAGGAAGTTCAGCAGGAAGCGTTTTTGATGCCCAGAATACAACTGAATGCTACTTCAGGTGTGTTTTTTTTTGATGACGGGATATTGTTAGAACAGGGTTAAAAGCTAAAAAAAAAAAAAAGGTCCAGGTCAGTCCTGGTCTTAGTCCTAGTCCCGGTCCTAGCCCCAGTCCTGGTCCTAGTCCTGGTCTTGGTCCTAGTCCCGGTCCTAGCCCCAGTCCTGGTTCAATCCTAGTCCCAGTCCTGGTCCTAGTCCTGGTCTTGGTCTTGGTCCTAGTCCCGGTCCTAGCCCCAGTCCTGGTTCAATCCTAGTCCCAGTCCTGGTCCTAGTCCTGGTCCTGGTTCAGGTTCAGTCCTGCTCCTGGTTCAGTCCTGGTCCTGTCCTAGTCCCGGTCCCAGTCTCCGTGTTACTCCTTGACCTTGAGGGAGGTGTTTGTGGCTGATCTGGGACACGTTTCGCTTTAAGTTTTATGGTACAATTTACAAATATAATTTAACTTGGCTGATGTTGACCTCGTTGATTATTGAAGATGTGTTTTTTCTACTTTTTATTTCGAGTGTAATTACAAAACGCTACAGACAATTTCAGATTGTCCCGAAGTTGATTCCACTGTCTTATTGTAAAAAAATGAAAACCCAGAATAATCCAGATAACAATTATGATAATCAAAATACGACTAGTTACGATCAGTTGTTGCAGCCCTTTTTTCAACAAGGCCAGCCAACAGATGGCGCCAGCGCAATATATAATCTGTTGAAGTTAGTGCTGAACAGACTGTATGGTGAGTGAATGTGTTTAGAGGCAGAAATGCTCAAGTTTAGCGATGATTTAAGGACTTAAAACAGTGGAAGATTCTCAGAGAAATGATATACGGAGTCTGAAAATATGTCCCAGAACCAGGAAGTTCAGCAGGAAGCGTTTTTGATGCTCAGAATGCAACTGAATGCTACTTCAGGTGTGTTTTTGATGATGGAACATTGTTAGAACAGGGTTAAAAGCTAAAAAAAAAAAAAGGTCCAGGTCAGTCCTGGTCTTGGTCCTAGTCCCGGTCCTAGCCCCAGTCCTGGTTCAATCCTAGTCCCAGTCCTGGTCCTAGTCCTGGTCTTGGTCCTAGTCCCGGTCCTAGCCCCAGTCCTGGTTCAATCCTAGTCCCAGTCCTGGTCCTAGTCCTGGTCCTGGTTCAGGTTCAGTCCTGGTCCTGGTTCAGTCCTGGTCCTGGTTCAGTCCTGGTCCTGGTTCAGTCCTGGTCTTAGTCCTAGTCCTGGTCCTAGTCCTAGTCCTAGTCCTGGTCCTGGTCCTGGTCCTGGTCCTGGTCCTGGTCCTGGTCCTAGTCCTGGTTCAGGTTCAGTCCTGGTCCTGTCCTAGTCCTAGTCCCGGTCCCAGTCTCCGTGTTACTCCTTGACCTTGAGGGAGGTGTTTGTGGCTGATCTGGGACACGTTTCGCTTTAAGTTTTATGGTACAATTTCCAAATATAATTTAACTCGGCTTATGTTGACCTCGTTGATTATTGAAGATGTGTGTTGTTTTTTTATTTCGAGCGTAATTACAAAACTCTACAGACAATTTCAGATTGTCCCGAAGTTGATTCCACTATCTTATTGTAACAAATCTGAATAATCCAGATAACAATTATGATCATCAAAATACGACTAGTTACGATCAGTTGTTGCGGCCCTTTTTTCAACAAGGGCTTGTAATGAGATGTTTTTTTCTTTAACGCCACACTGTACACACAAAGACATAACATCTTCACCCCAAAAGCGCCACACCTTCAAGAACAACAGTATCCCCTGGTTTCAAATCCGGTCCCTGCCGTTGGACGCGGTTGTTTCGCAGTGACTTACGGCGCTTGTTGTGGGCTTTACGTGTAATGAAACCGGCAGTAATTTTCGAGCGGTAAATCAAATGGCAGTGAGGCCGCCGGAGCGTGGACACATAGGTTAAACCCAGCTGGATTTTAATCATCGGCGTGAGAGAAGAAGGTCGAGCGCAGACGTCGGGGGAATGTTAATGTAACGCATGGAGCTGTGTGTTTTATCGTAAGGACCAGGGCGAAACATAAGATTAACAACAACGGAAACAAAAACTCATATTTGCTGTTTAAATTACGTTTAGGGCTGGGCGATACGGTGATAAATATCGAAGGGTGACAATCTGCTATTTTTGTGAAATCGTGGTATTGTGATTAACTGTTTCTTTAATGCAGCTGTTTCTTTAACCTGTTAAGGCCCACCTCATTTTGGCAGTTTTTCTCGAAAAGTACATACCCAAATGAAAAAGCTTATTGCATGGCTAACTTACAGTATATAGACTTGTATGATGTGTCATTTGAAAGCTAAGACCTTCTAGTTTCAGAATCTGTGCATTAGATTTGTTTGAGTGAAACACAACCGGCAGTACACCTGTTCAAACACACCCCAAAAGTCGTTTTTTTGGTCTCGGAAAAAAAAAGAGAAAATAAAAACACACCTTTTCTCCTGTTGTTTAGCCTCTGAGCAGATGACTTTATTTACTTCTTAAAGGGCCTCTGACAGGTTGAAGTACTCATTTGATTAAAACACAGTTAAGATAATTATATTCAAGATTCTGCTAAAAATAAAACCATTTTTATCCCAGTTTGGCAAATTTTTAGGTTTAAATTTTTACTTCCTCGTTGTAAATCATGACGTCACTCTAGGGAATTCTGTAACTGTTGCCTAGAAACCATGTTGTACACTGGGTCAAAACTCCTCAAATGTCACAGAAATTATTGTTGACAAATAAAAACATATAGGAACGCCTTTATTTTGATGAATTAATGTTTAAAAGGATCAGAAAAATGTGTTTCTTGGTTGTAAATTGTCCCTGGTGAGTCTCCCTAGTGTGATGTCATCGTGTTTTGGAACTCTGCTCTACTTCCTGTAAAGTTCAACATATTTTTCAACTTTTCTTCACAAACTGACACCTGATTTGTGTAAAACTATAATTTATATTCTGAACAGGTTTTATCCCACCAAATAAAGTCAAAACTAGAAAATCATAAAAACCTGTCACACGCACTTTAAAGGCCAGGGCTGCACAATTAAACCAAAGCCACACAAAAACAACATTTTAATGGATGTAATTAGTAAATCACACAGGCTGCAGTTTGTGAAGTGCAATAATTTCTTCCACAAACAACAAAATGTCTTGCTTTGATTTGAATAAAAACTGCTAACGCTGTAGTTTGCCAAAACAAGCGACAAAAGCGCGATAAAAATGCGTTCAAAAGCGACAAGAACGCGTCTACAAACGGCAAACACGACTCAATGCATCAAAACGTGGCTAAAAGTGAAAAAAACTTGACTAAAATTGGCAAAGATGCAACTAAAAGAGACAAAGATGCGTTTAAATATGACAAACACAACTGAATGTTACAAAATTTTTGTTTAAAATGTGAATTTAAACAGAATCCTATCCTATCATGAATCGCAAATCTAATCACAATGGCACTGGTCAGAACAATCACAATTAGATATTTTTCCTAAATCGTGCAGCTCTATTATAGATAATAGAGAAATACAAAGTGAACATAATCGTGATAAAATCGAAAACATGATCTGGCCCCAAGAAAATTGTGATAATGATTTTTTGTCGCCCAGCCCTAATTACGTTGCATTTTCACAATAAAACACAAAGACGGAGCACCATTTAACAGAAAACATTTCAAAAGATGTATTATATTTTCCTTCGGGGCCCAGTTGGCTCGCGGCTGGGTTTGGGGATCCCTGATGAGATGGATTTGTTTGAGTGGGAATCACGAGAAAGACAAATATTATTTATGCTGCGTCAAGTCATCATCGGAGGTCAGATTTTTCGTGTTAAAACTTGTAAATTCACTCTCTCACAACTTGGAATCGCTATTTGTACCCTGTGTTTGGATAAAGTTAAATATCTGACTAAAATGTTCATGGTTCTTGTTGGGCTGTGCAATTAAGCATATTTATAATTCATGTCGTCACCCATTACAGAATTGTCAGTTAAATCAATGGGGATTTCCAGATGCTAAATATTAAACTTAGCATTACTTCCAAGTATTCTAACACTATATATTGATAAATGTATTTACCAGAAGTGAACCCAGCAGTTTATCAGGTTCCATGGATTTTTTTGTGCACTTTGTTACATCGTTTTGGCTGATGTTTCTCTATGTAAGTTTAAAGAACATATTCCAGGTTTTAACGATTTTCTAATCTTGATTTTATTTGGTGTATTAATACATATCGTAAATAAAAATTCCTATTTTACTCCAATCAAATTGTAGTTGGTGGAGAAAAGTTGAAAAATCAGTTTTGAATTACAGTAAGTAAAAAAATGATGACATCACAGTGGGGAGACTCGTTCCATCCAAAGGTTCTGCATAATTTACCCAAAATAAACAACTTATTGTACCCATAAAACATAAATTCAACAAGATAAAGGTGTTTACATATATCTTGATTTGTCGGACAAAGAAATCTGTCTAATTAGCAGAGTTTTAGCCCAGTGTACAAAGTAATTTCCTACTATGGTGTCATCATTTACAACCAGGAAGTGATATTACAAAACTAAAAAAACAGCTAAAAATGATAAAATGTATAATTATTTTCAGCAAAACTTTAAATATATTTATCTTACCTGTATTTCAGTTACATGAGTAGTCCAACCTGTCATAGGCACTTGAACACGCCAGCTGCAAACATGGCAGATTTCCATGGCAACGGCTGTTTTTTGATATTCCATCCTGAACTCAATTGTGATTTCAGTTAGTGCTCTATTCAATTGCAAACATGTTGTAATCGAAAAGACAATGAATGCATTGCCTTCTGTTCAGAATTGTGCACCTCACAACCTCGAGCAAAGGCAAACATTACTCATAAAATACATTCGATCTGTTCTTAATCCACAGAATCATTTAGTAAATCAATAAAAAGCCAAATAGTCGTGCTGATAATTTTAAAATGATAATGGAGCAGCTTTAAGTCCTTGTGTATTTTTGCTCTTTTTTGTCCGTCCGTTGTCTGTGAAGCTGCTCCTGCACTGAACCTCTGCAGCTATAAAGGCTCTGTGATGCTAATGTCGCTAACATTTACACAGCGCTAATGACAACAACAGCAAAAATAGACTCTCGAACAATACTTTATAAACTGTAAATGTAAAATTAACTGAAATGGATCAGATAATTGGCTGATTTGAGCACTTTCCTGGTCTGTATTATTTCATTGAGTCGTTACAGTGCATAAACGGTAATATTCTGCTCACTGTTTACTGACTTTACGATTGGAAAAAAGAAACTCGGACAAAACATCACTCCAAGTTCCAAGTTCTGTATTCCGAGGACAACTTGAATGCAACGTTAGAGTAGATTCTTTAAGTGCTGGGCTGATCTATTGAAGGGTTTCAGAATGGCACAACATTTGGATCGTTTTCAAACTTAATCTAACATATAAAGGGGAAAAAGTCCTCAAAATGTTGCATATAACAGGAAGCGGAAAGGATTTGTGGTGTAGAGTTGTCAAAAAGCTAAACTAAAACAGCCCAGATGCTAACTGATACAAAATTAAGGCTGTTTTCTCTCATGTTCCTGCACTTTGGAGCAGCTCCAGCGCTCGTTTCATTCACTTGTGTTTACTTGCGGTCCTGTTCACACGTGCCGCTCCTCTTTCTCCCCAAACACCACACCCTGACCACGTGAGAGGCATCAGCTGACGCACTTATCTCCAAAAGAGCCACGTTTGTACTCATGCCCACGCTTTGTTTCCTGCTGGCTACACATTTTCTGTCACCTGTGGCCGCTTATTGTGAGGACGATTGGCTGGTCCATTCTGAACATCACAGAGGCTTTACCTACAGCAGAGGCAGAAGAGTCTCACTGGAGTAAAGCTGATCCAGTTTGCCTCGTCAGGTGTTGGTTGCAAACATCTCTGCAGCGCATATTCTTATAAATATTTGTGATTCAACAGCTTTTTGACCTAATGTCAACACTTTTGCTCTCACTGTCCTCAGAAAAGCTCCTTTACATCAGCCTAACTTGGAGTCTGGAAACAACCTAAAATTAGATAGTAAATATCCATATTGGGGGAGAACTTTTGGGACTAGAGCCATCTAAAATCTAATATCTTCTATCTTTTTGTAGCTTATACCTCAGACTAAAGCGACATGGGTCCTCATGAAGTGTAATTTTCTACAACATTTCTGTAGTGTTTCTTGAATTGTTCAAGCTTTTTTTTTTTTTTTTAACATGTGGGGTTGTTGTTGGGGTGGTAAGTTAAATATAATTCATATATGCAACAGCTACAGGTTTTATACTGCTTTAAACAGGGGTTTGGGGGTCATTCCCCCGAAGAATATTTAAGAAATCAGACAATATTTCCCGTTCGCTGGTGCATTTAAACACATGTTCTAGATAATTTAAATACACAGTTCTTATTTGTAATTTTATAATGTTATTTATTTACTATTTAGCTTTACATGTACTAAATAGTAGCATTTGACAATCTCTGACTATTTTGTTGGTCTTTTTGTTGTTTAAGAGTACAATACATTATAATTCTGTGATACTGAGAGAATAGAGCAGTTTCCTTGAGTTTTTGATGATTGGGAAGGGCATCTTATTGGGGACCCCTTCCAGTTTGGGTGAGATGTTGCCTAATGGTTAGTCCGCCACTGCACACACACACAAGTACATGAGGCAAAAGGTAAGTAAAGATCCACTGAAATTGAGTCCTTGCCCCATGAGGAACACTTTTGTTTGTGTTTCGTGATAGATGGAAACTCCTCCCAGAGTAAAAGTAAAAACACACCGAACGGAGCTGGTTTTCCTGTCTCTGTCAGACGGGTCCGTACAGTATAATGAGTTCACCGCCTCCCGCTGCCCACCATCGAGCGCTTTGTTCCCGCCGCACAGCCTGTGTTTGGGTAAATGTCACCGAGAGTCCGTCCTCCCGGGGGATACTAGAGCCGCACTCACATCTGCAATGGTAATGACCGGGCGTTCGCCACAAAAGGGCTCTTATAACGGAGAATGAAATCTATAGTGAAGATAATTATTCTAAACAATGCTGTAGCTGCAGCGTAATTAGTCCTGAGAAGTGCATTCATCAAGAAACGCCTCTGAGGGAGTGTTTTTGAGCTCCACTTGTCAAACAGTAGCCGCTTGTGGAGAATGAGAAACAAATTGAAATGCATTTTAGTGGTCACAATTTGCAAATAGCAAAACGGCTGCGATTGTTGAGGTAACTGTGTCCCGGCTTCTTATTAAGGGTCTTCTCAAGGAATTCATTAGTGCTAAATAAGCCATGTTTTGCTTGGTCCTGATCCCACAGACTGTTCTTTTAAAAGGCACATATTCCAACAATGTTCCGTCATCAAAAACTTGTCAGTGCCCTGCTTCGTTAAACGGGAAACAGCCGTTGCTATCGTGTGCTAGCTTTGTTTTGCTGTGCATTCCAGGTCAATATATAAACCATCACCGGAAATAAGGCGGTATATCACAAGATCAAGTCAGTGTTTGGTGAGAAAGGATTATTTAAGTAACGATGATTGTTTAAACAGAAAAATGTGTCAGTTGCTATAAATTGTCTCTGTATTTTCAATGGCATGTCGCCTTTTGAAAGGATTCCCAACCGCAACTGAATCTCAAAATACTTTTTAAGGAAGGCAATATCAATTCAATTTACGTGTTTTGAGCAGGCGTTCATGGGGCACCTCTCTGCCGGTGCGAGGTCCTGCTTCATACAGTATTGAAGCACTAGAGGAGTTATTAAGCTATAATGCAGCGACACCGTGATTAGGCTGACGAAGATGAGGGGACAGCTTTTATTCCAAATGGACTTGTGGGAGACGGATGCACTTTTAATCTGTGTTACGTCAAAAAGTGGTGAGTAAACAAACATGTCAAGCTTCAGTCTAGTGGCCAAAAAAACTTTCTGTTCAGTCCTTTGTTATGTCTATTCACCTTATTCCGGAAGTTGCCGTACGCGCCGCCATCTTGTTTCCATTGTAGTTTACACGGGGCAGACAAGCTCAACAGAAAATAAGTTCTACACGGACTAAAAAGACGTTTTCAGGCCTCAGGAAATCAGTGCATTGATGTTCATCAATGCACTGATATTTTACACAAATCAATCTACTTTACATCAGGGGTTCCCAAACCTTTCTGGCCAGGACCCCCAAAATAGACCAGCAACTGACTCGGGACCCCCAAAGCGAAATGAAAATAATTTTAAGGCTCAAAGGATGTTAAATCAGGTTTAATGTTGGTTATTTCAATGGTTTATTGCTCATTAGACCCAATTTCCCTAAAAATACTGTTTATAATTTGGAAAAATAGAGCAAATACAGTGTCATATTTATTCAAATTAGATCTTGAAATCATCTCGCAACCCCCAGCTCATCCCTCGCGACCCCCACTTTGGGAACCACTGCTTTACATGATGTTTAAGCCATTTGCGTGAACTTGGTTTTCGTCAAACCGGAAGTGTGTTTACAACAGAAGCGCGGATCTGTAGCAAAAGGAAGCAATGCACGAGGGCTGTAGTCGACTAAAGACCTGTCCCATCGACCTATTAGTCCCTTGATTTTCAACCAGTGCGCCGGGGAACACTAGTGTACCTTGAGGTTTTTCCAGGTGTGCCTTGAAGAAATGTTCAATTTCAGTTTACATATTGACAGTTGTAGATGGAATTGAGTCATTTATCATTTTGGAGTGTCTCGAGCAACTTCTACACCAAAAACTAACGCAAAACCACCACTATTGACACTTTTAAAGAAGCAGACAGTGGCACAGACATTATTTACCATATTTCTTTTAACTAAAAGGTCTGGTTTGGTCATGTTTTAATTGTAGTTGGTGTGCCATGGTATCATGTCAACCCAAAAGGCGTGCCGCAACTGAAAAAAGGTTGAAAAACACTGTCGACTAAAAGGGGGTGTGGCCAAAATGCTTCAAAATTATGCAGTATTTCCATGTATCTGACCCAAACTGCACAGGAGTTCATGCAAAGTACAAGTAAACAGTGAATTTATATGTTAGAGATACAGATTTACTCCAAAATCTTCAGCTGACTCACTCCAAATATTCTTGTTTTTGCAGCATAATTTTGTTGAATGCAAACAAAATAATTAGTCGACTAATCAAAATGTAAAGAGGACAAAAGGATTACAGCCCTATAATTCACGCCCTACTATTTTCTATGAATGCATTCACCGGCCGGGCGCTCGTCTGCTGAACATTGAAAACACGAACCTTTTACCCCTCTATTACAGACAGGTCTCTGCTCCATGACAGACCGAAGAGTAAACTTTGAGTAGACGGACGAAAGCCTCAGGTGAGAGAGAAACGACGCTAAACTCCCCAATAACGTCCTCAAACACCATCCTCACGCTCCTCACACTTGCTTTTTATTTTTTTCAGGAATCAGCAGCAGATAAAAACTCTAATTAATAAATCCCCGCTTTTGGAAGTGACACAGTTCCTACCTTTTGATGACATCACAGAACTGACTTGGCACTACCTCCTTTAATTTTCCACTTCTATTTTGCAAAATGTCTTCACAATCTACAACTTCATGGATGTTAAAACTATGATAAATATTTACTGGGGTGCACGGTGGCAGAGCGGCTAGAGCTTCTGCCTCTCAATAAGGAGATCGTGGGTTCAAATCCCCATGTTACCGTGGGTTCTCTCCTTGTTCTCCGGCTCCTCCCACCGTCCAAAGACATGACTGTGTAGGTTAATTGACAACTCTAAATTGTCCCTAGTGAATGATTGTGAGAGTGAATGGTTGTCTGTCCTTGTCTCTGTCTCTCTGTGTTTGCTGCGACCAGTTGGCCACTGTCCAGGGTGTACCCCGCCTAAGGCCCAAAGTCACTGGGATAGGCTCCAGTCACCCGCGACCCCTAACGGGAATAAGCGGTAGAAAATGAATGAATGAATAAATAAATATTTACCACAGGTTCTATTCTAACAAACAAAGTCATAATTTGAAAACACATACAGACTTTAACCTTAATTCCTGATAATCAATCCTCCATAATTCCAATTAATGCCATGATTTCCAAATACAAATAGCTCTAACATGCTATCGATCCACCTTCTTTCATGTACCATTGACGGTGTCTGCAGGAGCACCTTTACCACTGCGGCGTTGTAACCTAAATTAGTGACAGTGATGAAACACGGAGAAGCAGACAACCATTTACTTAGAGCCAATTTAGAGACACCAGCTCCACGAGAGCATGCACACGGGGCAGGTAATGGATCTAGAGTCACCAAAATACATCAACTTCAACATTTGTGTATTTTCTTTTTGTGTATTTCTTGTCTGAGTCCAATAAAATCAATGCTGCTCTCCTGTTCTTCTGTCTGAAAACAACCAATACCTTTAATTAGTCACAGCCATGCATCATATCGACATGCACGGGTAATTTAGAGCGACACAGGGAGGACATGCACACTCCGCGCAGACAAATGCAGAACAAGCACTCGCCACGGCAACACGGGGAGTTACTGTTTTGATTAAAGCTTTTATTATGAGCAATTTCCCATTAGTTGAAAACAGGTCTGAACTCAGCAAACCCTCAGACATTTGTGTGACATTTTCTAAATTGAGGCGTGCTAAACCTCGCTCAGAATAACAGCTGTCACCTTTAGCGTCGTAGCATTAGCCTGAGAAGAGATAACAGTTATTAGGGCGGCTGTGACTGCGCCTGATCCAGGGAAACAAATACAGGTACTTCAATTTAAAAGGGAACATCTTCTGCTACTGTGACTTTTTTGAGCTTTTAACCCTGTTCTAACAATGTTCCATCATCAAAAACACACCTGGAGTAGCAGCTGACCCTTCTCACCTGGACATGGACTATCTGAGCCCCTCCCCTCGGGCAGGAGGCTACGGTCCATCCGGACTAGAACCTCCCGCCAGAAGAACAGTTTCTTTCCCTCTGCCGTTGGACTCATGAACACTTTAGAACACCTGCCACTTTAACAATAGTAATATAAAAGAGCTATCTATTTGCCCTGCTACATTTGCGCTACTGTTTAGCCAACTGTAGATTTCTGTATATGCTCTATAAAAGTCAAGTCTATTTTATCTTATTCAATTATTAATTTTATGCAAGCCTTTTTTAAATCTACATCTTGCTACTATTTTATTCATTGTTTTATGTTGCACCTTACGCTGAAGCAGGTTCCTATGTTTGTGAAGTTTGATCACTGACAATGGCAATAAAACGATCCTGATTTAGCTTCATTTATGCTAGTTTGAGAAACGTTGATTAGAAAATCCAACCTCCAAACCATCAAAAACACTTCCTGCTGAACTCCCTCGATCAATGACATACATTTTTTTCTATTTTAGACGTCACTTATCCGAGAATCTTCTGCTGTTTTAAGCTCTTAAAACATCACCATTAACTCATGTTTATGCTTGTGTAAGTGCCCTGCAGCCAGTAGATGGCGCCTAAACTCAGTAAGCATCAGGGCAAACAGAACCCAGATGTTAATTTTGTTTTTACAAACTTTTTTTTCCCCCTAAAATATGAGATGCCAAACTTATGGTATCGAAGAGCATGTTTAAAGGATAAAGACAAATGCATAATATTTTTCCTTTTAAATAAAAAAAAACAAATAATGTTTTTTGCTCATTTTATCTTTTTTTTTTTTTTACTATTAAAATTACATTTTACGTTTTTTTTTTCTTTTTTCTGGAAGGAAAAGATTTGTAGAAGGTTTGTATATTCTTGAAATCTGATTTTTTTGGGAAAAAACAAGACCCAACCCCTGATATTTTCTGTTAGATTGAATGGGAACAGAACCTCAAACCGTCCCTGCGGTGGGCTTTAACAGGTTTAAGGGGCACTGTGCAAATTCTCCGCCACCTGCTTGTCTCCAGAGACATGAAAAGTTAAGTTTAAAGCCAAACTAATATCAAATATCCCCCATCAGGAAAGTTACAGAGTGCAGCTTTCAGTTGAGGTCTGCTTGGCCTTTGATTGTGTTGTGCAAACTGTAGCTCCATTGTTTCTGTGGAACAATGTCATACATTCAGGTTTAACAAGCCGGCTAGCTCTTGGATTTGATTAATTTGTCTTTGCTTAACGGTGTTTGTTTTGAGCTCTGTTCGACCTGATATTGATGCTCTTTTGTGTTCCAGCATGACTTCCTCTGTCTCACTCTCCTCCTCGAGTGATTAACGCGGCTCCGAGTCCTCATCAAGCACAAGTCAATTAGCCCCTTTAATCCAATTATATCAGGGATCATTTTTCATCGGCTGCTGTTTCATTACTGATTTAAAGAGACGGCAGATTAGACCAACATTTCAACTCCATTACACACTCAGGTCCAAGTTTGTGCAAAAGATTCAAAAATATTAGTATGAACCCATATGCCAATAAGAGAGTCACAAATAAAGTCACTGGTGATTGTTGGATTCTCAGAAATGTACTAGAATATTTGGAAGTGCAGTAAGAGCAGTGTTGTAGCCTTCAAGGACACTTCAATTATATATTGACTTTTTTGAGCTTTTAAGAACGTTCTAACATTGCTCTGTCATCAAAAACATACCTGGCGTTGTATTTAGCTTGATTCGTGCTTGTTTGATGTATCCCGTTTTAAGTCCTCTCCCTTTTGAGCCTCAAAAAACACTCAGTTCTGAATTAGGGCTGCACATAAAGAACTTTATATATAATATATGTATATTATATATGTATATATTATAATTTATAGTTAATAGGGCTGCAACAAATGATTATTTTGGTCATCGATTAGTGACTATTCTTTGGATTCATTGATTACTCGTGAAAGGCTGTGAATGTGACAAGTTTTACTCGGTGTGACACAGATAAAGCTGAAATAAAGTGTCCTATGACGTCCTGCCGGAGAATAGTCACAGACATACGGTATTTTCATCAAAAACACAACATTTACACAATTCCCATGTCAGTTTTAGTGATTCTTGCTCTGTCTGAGTAACGATCTCTTTTCTCAGCTCTTAGCATGTGTTGGAGTCTGTGTATTGATCAGTTAATGATTATTTGATTATTTAATTAGTTGACAACTATTTATATCAGTGTTGTTCAACCTTTTTTGAGTTACGGCACACCACCTATTACTTAAACATTACCAAATTAGATCGTTTAATAAAAAACGTATGGTACATAATGAGGCAAAAAATGTTGTTGCAGCGTATCGTTGTTGTTATTGCGCTCTTTTTTTGATGCAGAAGTTGCTCAGGACACTCCAAAATGGTAAATTAGTAAATTAGTCAGTTACATTTGTTAATGTGTTGACTCACATGGGATATTTTTTCAAGGCACACAAGTGTTCCCCGGATTTATATGATTGATTAGATGTGATTTATCGATTAACTTGTTGCAGCCCATAGTTTGTAAGCACTTTTCTTGAGTCTCTGAACCAAGAGCCTGTTTTGCATTAACATTAGCAACATTAGCATGCTAACGGTGCATTTCCTGCTTCTTGTAGAATAAAACGCTCTATAAATAGAAGCAGAGAAAATGCTGTGGTCACATTTTCACTGAAGTGTATGCTTTTACAGTATATCTGTGCTGGGACAATACAGATTTTAATTTAGTACATGCAAGAAATTGGGTTCTGCTTTTTCAAAACAGTAAAAATCATAATTCAAATCCCTCATAGACTCCATTATTTTTTCCAGTGTAGCACCACATGCAGTCAAATCCACTTCCTGCTCTTGTTTTTTTTCGCACTTTTCTTCTCTCGTTCTGTCTCGCAGCGGTGTCTTTGCTCAGCCCTGCCCCCCGCCGAGCGCCCCCTGCAGTCCGCTCGCAGCACTCGCGCCGTACACTGCTCCGGCCTGTACTTCTCTGACCTCGGCTGACCTCCTCTGGATCGGACCATTTACGACGGCCGCACATCCTCTGTTAAAGTTTAATGAGACCAGAGGGGAGGTTGTTTATTCTGAAAACGCTCTGTCCTCCCTGGGTTTGTTTGGGAGTTTGGAAATGTTTTACATAAATTTCATGTTTTTTCCTGCTCTTCATTATGCGAGCGCAGCAGGCTCTTGACCAACAAAAGAACAGCATTTGAAAGAAGCCTCGAGGGTGAAAATAAGTTATGTTGCCTTGATTGGAACATTTACGAAAGCGTTTGAATGTCTGTCTGTATAAGCAGAGGTGGGTGCACGACAAGAATGTACTCAAGTAAGAGAAATGTCACAAAATAATAACGTAGTGCTCCAAGAAATGACTCGAGTGAAAGAGTATGTGGGGAATTACTACTCAAATAAGACTAATATAAGTATAACTGTCTGGATGTGACATTTGTTTTATAATTTTGAAGTTGAGTCATCTAAATTCCAGTTGACTGTATATTGTTCAATGATTAGCGAACATTAGAGCTAAATTCTACTGGTTTTAAGTGTTTGTGTTGGGAAAAAAGAAACACATTTGACAAACGATGGACAAAATACAAGCCTTAAAATTGTATTTTAGCTTCAAAAGAATCAAATTTATGGAATAGGATCTAATATATCTCTAGATTATTGTGGGCTCAACATTTCTGAGTATTTTCCCAGCAAAATCCATAAATCTGGATTGTTCCTTCATCAAAAATGAATATATTTTCATCATATTTTTGGATATTCTGAGGTGAAATCCCAATTTCTCCAGTGAAATCACATTATGTTGCACTTAACTTTTGCCTCCATTCTGAATTTAAAATGATGACTGAATAAAAGCTCAGATTAACGCTGTTTTGATGCTCTGTTGTAGTAATAATGAATAGCACACTCTTTTTTCTGAAGTCGCTAATGTTAGCCGATTTCCTTTAGCTCGTGCAGGTAAAAGATCAATAGTTTTCCATCAGAGACAAAAATCTGTCTGTTTTTTCACCAACGTGAAATCCAAGTTAAATAAACCATGCAATTTTAATATTAGTTCACAAATACTGCAATGTCTGAGGT
Organism: Rhinogobius similis; assembly: GCA_019453435.1. NCBI lineage: Eukaryota > Metazoa > Chordata > Actinopteri > Gobiiformes > Gobiidae > Rhinogobius > Rhinogobius similis. The sequence goes on from CM033625.1 coordinate 41,184,121, forward strand.
TTTCTCCATCTTTATGAGATAAATCCACTATTTTGAAGTTGTCAGCTCACTTGTTGTCACTCAGATGTGTTACAATCACATTAGGTGTCCTCTCAGGCGCCCTCTGGTGGTGCAATTATGCATTACAACAACATAAACAAGGCAGAAAATGTAACGTGCCAGTTAAATGGGCAGGAGCTCTTCACCCAGTTAAGCGTTCAGTCACGGCTAATCAGTTAAACATGAACACCTCTATTTCAAAGGGTGGACGACAAAAAGTAGACAAATTAAATCATATCTGAAGGAGCAGTGCAAGAAACCCAAACGTTCATTTCATATTGACAACATAAAGCTTTGTCTAAAAGTTATGTGTCAGATTTTGACAACATTTGATTGAGATGAAGCTAAAGAGATTGGACAGATATGTTTTTTTGAGGTCTAAGTTGATTGTTTAGAATCCAGAGAAATCAATGGCCGACAAACACTGCCAATGTTTTTGAGTCGATTGTAGTAAATTTAAATGATATAACTTGGACCCCAAACTCATCCACAGCCCTGTTTTTCTGGATAAGAGAGCAGCAGAGGCCTGTTTTTGTGTTCAAACAAAGTGTCATGTTCTTTCAGCCGCTGCTCGGCCCAAACTAAATATTGGCCTCTGTTGGCGATAAGTGCGAAGTGCAAACAGTGGCGCGCTGTAACTGATATCTGCTTGAGAACGTCATGGAGTAAAATGAAGCATCGTCCTTTGTTTTGGAGTGTGGAGAGTTTAGACACGCATCCATTCAATTAGGTACAGTTTATTGATTAATTTGTTTCAGCCCTAGACTTCAAACTAAATATTACTAACAAATATTATTGCCGTTAGACAGAGGTCAAACAAACGTCACACAAACGATATGCAGAAGTCACACAGACGTTACCCAGAGGTCACACTAAAGTTACACAGAGGCAGAGGTCACACAAATGATACAAAGAGGTCAGACAAACGTTACACAGAGGTCACACAAACGATACAGAGGTCACACAGACGATACAGAGGTCACACAGACGATACAGAGGTCACACAAATGATACAGAGGTCACACAAACGATACACAGAGGTCACACAGACGATACAGAGTTCACACAGACGATACAGAGGTCACACAAACGATACACAGAGGTCACACAAACGATACAGAGGTCACACAGACGATACAGAGGTCAGGCAGACGATACAGAGGTCACACAAATGATATAGAGGTCACACAAACGATACAGAGGTCACACAAATGATACAGAGGTCACACAAACGTTACACAGAGGTCACACAAATGATACAGAGGTCACACAGACGATACAGAGGTCACACAAATGATACAGAGGTCACACAGACGTTACACAGAGGTCACACAGATGATACAGAGGTCACACAAATGATACACAGAGGTCACACAGACGATACAGAGTTCACACAGACGATACAGAGGTCACACAAACGATACACAGAGGTCACACAAACGATACAGAGGTCACACAGACGATACAGAGGTCAGGCAGACGATACAGAGGTCACACAAATGATACAGAGGTCACACAAACGATACAGAGGTCACACAAATGATACAGAGGTCACACAAACGATACACAGAGGTCACACAAACGATACAGAGGTCACACAGATGTTACGCAGAGGTCACACTAAAGTTACACAGAGGCAGAGGTCACACAAACGATACGCAGAGGTCACTCAAACGATACAGAGGTCACACAAACGATACAGAGGTCACACAGACGATACAGAGGTCACACAGACGTTACGCAGAGGTCACACAAACGATACAGAGGTCACACAGACGATACAGAGGTCACACAGACGATACAGAGGTCACACAAACGATACGCAGAGGTCACTCAAACAATACAGAGGTCACACAGACGATACAGAGGTCACACAGACGTTACAGAGGTCACACAAACGATACAGAGGTCACACAAACGATACAGAGGTCACACAAACGATACAGAGGTCACACAAACTATACAGAGGTCACACAAACTATACAGAGGTCACACAAACGATACAGAGGTCACACAGACGATACAGAGGTCACACAGACGATACAGAGGTCACACAAACGATACACAGAGATCACACAAACGATACACAGAGATCACACAAACGATACAGAGGTCACACAAACGATACAGAGGTCACACAGACGATACAGAGGTCACACAAACGATACAGAGGTCACACAGACGATACAGAGGTCACACAGACGTTACGCAGAGGTCACACAAACGATACAGAGGTCACACAGACGATACAGAGGTCACACAAACGATACAGAGGTCACACAGACGATACAGAGGTCACACAAACAATACAGATGTCACACAAATGATACAGAGGTCACACAAACGATACAGAGGTCACACAAATGATACAGAGGTCACGCAGACGTTACACAGAGGTCACACAAATGATACAGAGGTCACACAAACGATACAGAGGTCACACAAACGATACAGAGGTCACACAAACGATACAGAGGTCACACAAACGATACAGAGGTCACACAGACGATACAGAGGTCACACAGACGATACAGAGGTCACACAGACGATACAGAGGTCACGCAGACGTTACACAGAGGTCGCACAGACGATACAGAGGTCACACAAACGATACAGAGGTCACACAGACGTTACACAGAGGTCACACAAACGATACCCAGGGGTCACACAAATGTTGCGCAGATGTCACTGAGACATTGCACAGACGTTACGCAGAGTTCATACTAATGTTACGCTGAGGTCACTCAGACGTTACACAGAGGTCACACAGGCATTACACAGAGGTCACACAGACGATACAGAGGTCACACAGACGTTACACAGAGGTCACACAAATGTTACGCAGAGGTCACACAGACGATACAGAGGTCACACAGACATTACACAGAGGTCACACAGACGATACGCAGAGGTCACACTAATGTTACGCAGAGGTCACAGAAATGTTATGCCGAGGTCACACACCATCACATGCAGCACACATCTCAGATTAAAGAACAGTTCATCTGGAGTTAAACCAACAACCACTTCAAACTATAACGTTACCCATGATGACATTTTTGACCCTCCAACAACCAGCTGTGTTCAAGGGAGGGCTGTCACTAGCGATTATTTGAGTAGTCCACTAGTCAAAAGATTATTTAAAAAGTTTAAATATACAATATCGGCTGGCCTGGGAACGCCTCGGGATCCCCCCGGAGGAGCTGGAGGAAGTGTCCGGGGTGAGGGAAGTCTGGGAGTCCCTGCTCAGGCTGCTGCCCCCGCGACCCGGCCCCGGATAAGCGGAAGAAGATGGATGGATGGAAATATACAATAGAAATACATTTTCAGTCATATAAAGGTTGAAATATGGAGCCTGCAGACTTCTAAATATTTATGAATAAAGTGTATTATTGATGAAAATTGAAAATAATCTATTCTCTTTTGACATTCTGATCAATAAATGTCATGGTCTTTGTTATAAAATCGTGCGTTTCAGAGTCTGTATAGTTCATTTAACGATTTGTCCGTTATCAATTATTATAGTTGATTATTTTTTTAATAGTCGCAAAGGAAATATTCACTAATGTAACTTCCCACAGCATTGCATTAAACGTGTCTATCTCCATGGAGACAAGTCCAACTAGGCCGAGTTACAGGTCAGGCCTGTGCAGAGTGAAGTAAAAACTAAAACAAGCTGTTATTGAAAAACAAAAAAAAAGTAAGATATATGCGTCCAGGCAAAGCTATAACTTGAAAACAAGCTGGTGGCAAAGTTGCATACTGCACCTTTAAACAGAATTTAATGATATTCAGTGACGCTTTGTCTTTATTTTAGTTAAATTTGACATATTGCATGAATTCAGCCCTAAATTACCCACGAGCAGCTTCCACGTTTGTATACAAAGCACACATTAATATAACAGGACTCAGTAGCAGACATAAACTGCTAAATGTCTCATGTTGATTGACACGGCAGCTCTTTAAATGTCTCTAATTGCTCTAACGCAGCTGGATAATGGGATCATAGTCAGACTGTTGCTTCATTTGCAATTTATAACTAATTTAGAGGTCTAATTGCTGTGACTATTGTGTCTTTCTTTGATTTTCACCCACCTTTTCCTCTCCTAACCCTGCATTTAGAGTCCAGACACTTAAATTAGCATGTTTAACCTGTAGGGGGCAGCTGTCGGAGCCGTCTTTTCGGGTTTTCCTTGTAATTTCAAAGTCAAATGTGCTCTTCTGCATAAACTGCACTGAAATGTTTGTCTTTTGGTTATGACTTGAGCAGTTTTCGGCCGCACGCTGTGAGCGCGAAACAAAAACAGAACACTGGAAACAAAACAACTGGAGGTTATTTTTATTTTTAATCTCGAGACGAAATCCTTTGTTACGCTTCGTTCATTCAATACGTGTTTCTCTAAATGGGGAAGTCGAAGGAGATACTTGAAAGATGAATATATATGCCATCTTTTTTTTTTTTTTTTCTTTTTAATTTCCACTGCCATTCAGAAATCATTTTCTATCTGACTTCATGAAAACCACTTTGGTTTAGTTGTTACTATTTTTTTCAGGGACTTGGTTTTGAACAATAAAAGAAGTACATAATTATTTTACATTTTCATCATTTTAAACTTCAGTATTTATCTAAAACAGTTTTGTAATAGAAAAGGGCCTCTGACTTAAAACTGCAGAACTGATAAGCTCCGCCTCTTCATAGGGATAAGCCCCGCCTCTTCATAGGGATAAGCCCCGCCTCTTCATTGACATTTCAGGGAATTTTCATTGAAATGTTTGTGAAAAGTGGTACATGACAATGTAGAACCACCATGTTACTAAACAGAAAGACCAGACTGCCAAAAAAAAAAAAAAAAAAGTAGCACAGAACATCTAAAGAAACAAAATCATGGCACATTCAAATCAAAGTAAGAGTCCCATTTTGACCAAACTCTTTCAAAGAGGTCCATTGTCAAATTAACATTACATGAGGAGTTTGTAAAACAGGAGCAGGACACAGCTTTACTGCTTCTTGTAGTTTTATCAATCCAATAACTTGATTTTTCCCTGAAGTGCAGCTGAAGCCGTTTTCTTCATGCAGAGGTTAACAGGAGGATCAGGATCCAGAAGAGAGCGTCCGGCCGTCCTGTGTCAAGGCAGATGATCGAGGAGTGGAACACAGGTCCAATTTTCTCACTTGACAAAACCTTTTTTTTTCTACAACCCAGTTCAGTTATCATCCGTGCCTCAAAGCCTGAAACTTAACCACATGATCTGTTCCTAAACCTAACCCTAATCCTAGTCTTACCCTAACTGTGAAAAAAGATATTCTGTAAAATAAACATAACAATTTGGATTCTAGAACATGTCGTGTGATGTCTGCTGGAGCTGCAGGGTCACTGGGACAGTGTGAGGGACAGTGAAGTGATGCAGCTGATCCACTGAGGACCAGCGGGAGAATGTCCCCACTGCAGGCGGCTCAGCCACTGCTGCTCTTTGTCTGGTAGAAAGCTCCGGAGCTCAGGTATCGTCCATCAAAGATGGAAGGCATTTGAGCTCCAAGGTAAAAAGCAAAGTAGGACCTGGACATTATTCGGTCCAGGTCTTGGACAGACTGATGATGCATTGTGTGCTCATGGCCACAGGTTTACACAATAATGCAACAGATTGTGCAGCAGATTGGACGGATCATCTGAGTCACAAGCATAAGGATTTTAGCAAATAAACTGCCTGGAAGAAGAAACCTACACAATCGATCAGAACGCACAGAGCAACAATTCACAAAACATGACTATAATCCACAAAAACAAGATATTAGTGACAAAAAGTGTCTAAAGGTGACAAAAACAGGCCCCAAACGACTAAAGTGTCACAATCATGACTAAAAATTACGAAAGCCGACTAAAAGCAACAAAAACAACACAAAGTGACAAAAACTCTACTCAAAGTGACAAAAAGGTGGATTAAACGCAACAAACCATCAAGTAGTAGTTTGTGGAGAAAAGAAAAATATGTTGAAAATGACAGGAAGTAAAAACAAAGTAAAAGATAGTCGAGAGCATGTTTAAAGGCCAATAACAACACAAATAATGCAGAATATGTGTCCTTTAAGGCCTTGTATTCGAGGTAGAGTCAAATTAATTTAGCCCCAGTGCAGTAAATTATAAACGCATGTAAAGTTGCAAAGTCACACAAGACATAAATGATGCAAACGCCTCGTATCCCGGCTCGGTCCTCATCAGCTGAAAACCTTAAACCGTCCGGACGTGGCTTTTGTGCCGGCGTCAGTGCGTCCTCTATATTTCACAACTTTCCAAAAATGCGCCCAGGATGTCGTGAGACCGAAGCCTCCGAGTGAAGGAGCGAACGGCACGCGAAGCCGCAGGGAAGAAATAAAGCTCGACCTTTAGCCAAATGGCACAGTCTGCAGTGAGTATCGCAGAAACGGGCCAGACCTCGACTTTAGAGCACATTATACACCGTAAAGTCTGCTGCAGAAGACCAGAAAGGAGGGGAAATGATAATTATTGTGACGTGATTAGAGAAGGCAGAGGGATCAGAGTCTAATAGATGTTAATGTGAAGAGTGTGATGTATCAGGAAATCATTTTATGCCTGAATAATTGCAGGAGACACAGGTTAAAGATTGGGTCAAACGCAGAGAACGTGCAGATTTCCTGAAGGAGGAGAAAAACGTCTGCTTTAGCCCAATACTGCGCCGGATAAACAGCAGAGGGCGCAAGTATTTACCAAGCCAATACCTAATTCGGACTTTATTTGGTGAGATAATACTTTTAAATAACGGTTTTGCACTAATCAAGTCAAAAAAAGTTGAAAAATCTGTTGAAAATGATAGAAAGAAGAGCAGAGTTCCAAAACACGATCACACTGCGACTCCGGCCAAAAGTCTGGGACAATTTACAAGCGAGAAACACATTTTCTAATCCTTTAAACTTTAATTCAGCAAAATAAAGCTGTTCTCGTATATTTTAATTGCGAAGTAATCATTTCTGTTACGTTTTGGCTCAGTGTACAACATGGTTTCTGGATAATTATTCAGTAATTATTGCAGTACTTTTTGGGACTCGTTTCAACTTTGGATGGATGGATATTGTCACAGATTCATCTTATTTTAATGAAGGATATTGTGTTTCTTTACCTAATCCTTCTTGGGCACCACTTTACAATAACTACGTCTTATTTTGCCTTAATAAAGCGTTAACAAAGACTTAATTAATAATGAATATATAGTTAATTAAACATGATTCAGGATTAGTAACGACTTAATTTAGGTTAAGGTTAGAGTTAGGGTTAGAAATTAGGGTTAGAGTATTTGTTAAACAGTTACTAAGCCTGAATCATTCTTAATAAACTAATTGTTGATTATGAATTAAGTCTTTGTTCGTGCTTTATTAAGACATGAATAAGTGTAGTTATTATAAAGTGTTACCCCTTCTTGCTAATAGCCAAACAATAGAGACAAATATAAGTTTTTTGAAGGAAAAACCTATAATAATCAGATTTTTAAATTTACATTTATTTATTTATTTATTTTTTACAATTTAAACCAGCCTTATGCCATGTTAGAACTAAACGATCAAATGCAAATAATGTTTTTATACAGAGAGTTGAAAGTATATAAAATCTTTTACATTTTGTGTGTATTTTTGTTTTGTTTTCCCTTGTTTTTTGTCAGTGGAGCTCAGTCTTAAATATCATGGATGTGTTTTATACTGCTCCTGGTGACAAAAAAAAAAAAAAAAAAAACTCCAAATGGTAACTTCTCATTGGTGACTTCTCATGTCTCATTGAGTCTCTTAAAGTGCTGATATAACTAAAAAACTAAAGTGATAACTAAATTGTGCACAGCGTTAGGCGCCATCTGCTGGCTGCATACACAGTACGTGTCAGGGCAAACAGCAGAGAAACTGTTCATTTAGTGCATAAATAATAAAACATTTCTTTTGTTTCAGAACATGAGATGCCAAATTTAAGGCACTCAAGAGCACGTTTAAAGGCTAATAATGTGAAAAATGCATGATATTTTTCCTGTTAAAACTTTGAACAGAATTGTACAATTAAAATATGAACGGCAAATCTAATCTCTATATGTCAGGTGTGATATTTTGTAGAATCGAGCCCTAATCAACACAAACACTTGCCGTCTTTCATTCAGCTCTACATCACAGGTCTGTTGAGCGTTGTATAATCTCAAACACTTGCTTCAGTCCTGGTTTAGTCCCTCGCTGCTGTTTGTTTTCCTCCCTGGACTTGTGTCGGTCTCGTCAGACTCGCTGAAGTCACACACGGAGAACCTGAGATTGTTCTGTTTTTAATGCGCGACGCGTCAACAGAGCAGAGATTAGACAAAGCCCGAGCGCAGACTCCACGGCAGCTGAGGGCGCTGAATATTCATGAAACCACCAGTGCCAAATGTGAACGTTCTGAACCAGAGCAAATCGTCGGTTTGATTCCTGCTCACGTCGGTGCAAAATGGTCCGATATTATGTTTTACTAGAAATCAGCTCTACTTCCTGTGATTTTGAACTTTTATTTGGCAATTTCTCCACAAACTGTAACTTCAGATGTAAAACTTTAATAAATATATTCCACAGGTGCCCTTCCACCAAACTAAGTCATTAGAAAATCGTCGTTAGAAAATCGTCGTTAGAAAATCGTCGTTAGAAAATCGTCGTTAGAAAATCGTCGTTAGAAAACCTGTTGTATAGACTTTAAGAGTCCTTTAAGACAGTGTTTCTCAACCAGGGGTACAGGGACCACAAGTGCTACATGAGCAGAGTCCTTTCATGCTCATGCCCAGGCCGCCGTGAGTACGCGAGGTTTAGCGAGGGTCCATTTGAAGGGGCATTGTTTATATGGGCACCGATCTACTTTACTCGAATCGATTTTTAAATTAAATGTATCCATAATGGGAGGCCACGACTGTTGTGTGTTTGGATGCAGTCGTCGAGGGAACAAAGAATAGAGCGAGTGTGGTTTTTATGAGTTCCTGCGCAGGACTCACGGAAAATCGTCAACGGAAAAACATCTTTGCGACGCGGCTTCCCTGTCTGGGAGTGGCATCCACAGACTTTAATGTTCTTGGTGAGCGATTTCAAAGTCAATTCACTTTCACTTCCTTCTGACTTCATCCACGACATCTCGCAACCAATACATTCTAAATAATCTGTATAATCGATACGGTTTCCAATACTCTGTTATGTTAACCGTTGAAACAATTGATTGACAATGACTTTTGGATAGAAGTCGAAACATCTCGATCTTGACAACCCCTGAAACCTTTTCTGCGATCGTAGTTAATGTTGTTCATAACTCATGCCCCTTCAATTGCACACATTGTCGCACGGGATTTTCAGGAAATCTCTCAGGATTTTGAACAATGTGAAAGGACTCTATTACCAGATGGTACTTAAAATGGTTTGAGGTTTTAAAAGAAGATGAAATACACTTTTATCTGAACAGAAAAGGGTTATTAGTTGCAGATTTAGCATCTTTTTGAAGTATCTTGGACCATAAATATAATTAAAACTAAAATATAATAGCACTAATTAACAACATGTGACTAGTAAACCCATTTATTTGCCTGAAACTCACGTTAAAGGGTACTCTGAGTGTGAGACAAGAAAATTGGAGCCACTGCCTTAAGAGACTTGAATTCCTGCTCAACTATCTGACTTTTGATACTTTTGACAACCCTAGTCTGAGCGTAATTTGTTGTTTTTTACACATCGATTTCAGCAAATATTTTCCCTTTTCTAATCTCTGCGAAAGAAGAAATTGCACCACGATGTATAAATATTTTGGAACATTTGAGCAGATCAAAATGAAAGACCAAAGAGCGTCTGAATAAAGGTGCTCATGTTTGTGCTGGTGGTGTCTCTAAAATGTTGACTATGATGATCTGCTTTTTTTTTTTTAACAGATTTTCCCGTTGATTTGTGTTTGTGTTTACGGAGCGCGGGCTCATTCACTCTGAGCGATTGGATAACCCGGCGGTTTATATGCGTCGCCATTACGTCGTCCCGAGTTTGACAGCGATCCTTAAATCAAACGGGACGCGCTCGCTTCGGCCTCTGATGGAGAAGCTCGCTCGGTTTTACAAATGAAAACGGAGATGCAAAAGAAGTGTTTATGAGAATGAATGGAGAGAGCGGCTCCTCCATCACTGACGGGTTGGAAAACAACTTTTTAAAACGACCACCGTGATTAAATGTTACTCGATAGTGCGTTCGTTTGAGCTTTTGGCCAGAGCTGGTTTGTATTTATTGCTGTGTTCTTATCAAAATCTACCTTAAGTTCTGTTTTTTGTTTCTTTTTGTTTGTCTAATTCCTCGTTTAATCTATGCTCGACGTCCTTTCTGAAGTTCTTGAAGTTATTTGTGTGCTCAAATTGCTTTTTCTGCACAGCTCAGTGACTTTGATGAGCTTGCACTTGTTGTTGGCTCGGTCTAAAGATGTCAGATAATTGTGACTAAACCGATCACAATAAAACTGTAAGACTTAAAAATAAGCATGACTGTTTTAGAAGCAAAAGAAGACTTTAAAGAGCCATAATTCTGTATTATTTGTGTTGTTATTAGCTTTAAACATGCTCTTGAGACCCTTTAGTTTGGCATCTCATGTTTTAGATCTGTATCTCTGCTGTTTCCCACGACACTTACTGAGTTTTGACGCCATCTACAGGCTACAGAGTGAATTACACATGTTTAGATAGATAGAAACAAAGAAGAGGTGAACAATATTCTCTGTACATTTTTGTATCTAATCTGTTGAAAAAGGATCTAAGAAATTGAATTGTGGCTCTGCATATTTCTTTATTGCACACTGAAATGGAAACAAATCCGGCAGTTTTTTGAGTCTTTACTGTGATGCCAGGCAATTGTAATCGTGATTAAATGGCACAAAGGCTAAGAACGAGTTTGGTGATGATTTACGGGCTTCAAAACAGAAGATTCTTGGACATAAGTGACATCAGTGATCGTCAATCCTAAATCATCGAGGGAATTCAGCAGGAAGTGTTTTTGATGGAGGAAGAGGATTTTCTATGATTCACCAAACTAGCGTGAATGCAGCTAAATGCAACTCCGGGTATGTTTTTTATTACAGAACAATGTTTGAACATGACAAAAAAGTCAGTTAGCATATGTCCTTTAATTCCATCTGTTTTCCAAAAAAGTAAAGCTTCATGTGAAGGACCTTTTCATCTGGCCACTTCCTTTAACTTTACTTTATTAAGACATTTTCAGTTCACAAAGCTGGTCACATACTACAGGAGTGGTGCTAAAGCAAACCAAATGTCTTTATAAAGTGCTTTAAAACAACAAGACCAAAGTGCTGCGCGCAAGACAATCAAACACGATCAATGGGACAACAGCTCGTTTCGGTTAAAAGCCAGTAACTTATAAGTGCGTATGATAGGTTTTTATGATTTTCTAGTGCATTAATACCTCTTGTAAATATAAATTATAGTTTTACAACAATCAGGTCATTATTTGTGGAGAAAAGTTGAAAAATCTGTTGAAAATTACAGGAATTAAACACATTGATGACATCACACTGGGGAGACAAAGGTCATGCATAATTTACACAAAATAAACTACTTTTTTGACATTTTAAACATTGATTCAACAAAATAAAGGTGTTCACACGTATTTCTCTTTGTCAAATGAACACAATTTGTGACATTAGCTGAGTTGTGGTTGCTATGGTAATTTCCTAGTGTGATGTCATACTTTACAACCAGGAAGTAAAATTGAAAACCTAAAAAAATTGCTAAACTGGGGTAAAATTTGTGAAGATTCTAGCAGAAATTGAAATATATTTATCTTAACTGCATTTTAGTCAAATGAGTCGTTCAACCTGTCATAGGCCCTTTAACTTAAAAGCTTTCAGTGAGTCGGCCTGTCTCACATACAAACTATTCTAAAGCCGAGGACGGGCAGAAAAGGCTCGACCTCCTCTGTTTCCCGTGTTTGCCACAGTCTGGATCAGCTGAGAGCGCGAGACGATACTGAGGAGCTAAACATGTCACAATATTTGGTCATGATATTTGTAAAAGTGTGATGTTTCTGTTCAAATTTGACGACATGCAGCGTTTCATCTGTTGATTCTGTTGAAGTCTGCTCAGTCTGTTTCTCAGTTCTCCGTGTGATTGTTATAATTTGATGCAGTCATGCTTTGTTTTGAGACAAATGATGTGTTTAGTTTGTTAAAGTCTGCTCTGGGCTGATTCCTGTGCCTCTGCTAGTGATTTTTACACGACTTTCATGGTGACTAAGGTCTTGGGGTGATTCTTTTGTTGTTTAAGGAAATTCTAAGATACTAAAGCCTTGTTGCTTGTCTGTGTCATGCTTTATCCAGGCATGAATACATTTAGTAATTAAGAAGTGTTAGCCTTTTAATATTGAAGATGGTAACTACACGTTTAACAGCCCCATTTACTCATGAACAAATAGTTTCGGTAACACTTTATAATAACTACACTTATTCATGACTTAATAAAGCATGAACAAAGACTTAGTTCATAATCAACGAATAGTTTATTAAGAATGATTCGGGCTTAGTAACTATTTAACAAATATTCTAACCCTAATTTCTAACCCTAACCCTTACCTTAATTAAGTAGTAACTAATCCTGAATCATGTTTAATAAACTATATTATATTCATTATTAATTAAGTCTTTGTTAATGATTTATTAAGGAAAAATAAGATTTAGTTATTACGAAGTGGTACCATAGTTTCTTTTGATTCAGACTGTATAACTACCCTAACTTATAACTATAACCCTTTAATTCAGGTTTATAACTACTTAATTATTCTTCATTTACATCATTTGTTCAGTCTTTGTTCATACTTTGAGAGTAAAGTACTTTAAGAGTAAAGTGTAATTGTTATAAAGTGGTAAGTTTTTAAACCTGTTAACCTTTAAAGGACACATATTCTGCTACACTGACTTTTTTGAGTTTTAAACCATGTTCTAATAATGTTCCGTCATCAAAAACACACCTGAAGTAGCATTCAGCTGCTTTCACGCTGTTTTCATGAATGTTTTTTAGAAAATCCTCTCCCTCTGAGCGTCAAACACACTTCCTGCAATCTCCTTCTATCCGGGACATATATTCAGATCATCTACGTACGTGTCGTGTTTCCCAACCAGGGGTACAGCAATTACCAGGGGGCACTTGGGGCGGCAGTAGCTCAGTTGGCAGAGTGGGCGCCTTCTGATCCGAAGGTCGGCAGTTCGAATCCCACTCCAGACATGGAGTAGTTGAGTGGTCAGATCCTCTGACCTGCAGGTTGGTGGTGCGATTTCAGCTCCTTCAGATGAATACTGCTGTTGTGTCCTTGGGCAAGACACTTAACCCACCTCGCCCTCAGTGTCTGCATACACTGGTGTGTGAATGTGTGAGTGAATGGGTGACTGGTTCCTTGATGAAAATAAGATGTAGTTATTATAAAGTGGTACCATAGTTTCTTTTGATTCAGACCGTATAACTACCCTAACTTATAACTATAACCCTTTAATTCAGGTTTATAACTACTTAATTATTCTTCATTTCCACCATTTGCTCAGTCTTTGTTCATACTTTGTTAAGAGTAAAGTGTAATTGTTATAAAGTGCCTTAAAAAAGGTAGAAAAGCGCTGTATAAATGTGACCATTTACCATTTTATTTACTTGGAATGGTTTTAAATGAAGATGAATTGTACTTTTATCTGAATAAAATAAGAGTTATTAGTTGTAAATTTAGCATCTTTTTAAATATAGTTGTAATAATTGACAATATGCGACTTTTAAACCCATTTATTTGGCTGAAACTTAAGTTAAGTGGTACTCCGAGTGTGAGACAAAGCTTGGGGGGTAATCGAGACAAAAAAGGTTGGGCACCACTGATCTACGTCACTTATCAGAGAATCTTCTGCTGTTTTTAGTCCTTAAATCATTGCCAGACTCATTCTGACCATTTCTGCCTCTAAACACGATAACTACTGCAGCAAATCCGCATCATAACGTCTTTTTAGCGCTTAATTCACTAGATTGTATATTGCACTGGTGCCATCTGCTGGCTGGAGGCACTCAGTAAGTGTCATTTAATAGTATATAACTTTTTTTCCTTTTTAAACATGAGATGGTAAATTTAAGGCACTCAAGAGCACGTTTAAAGGCTCGCAGCATTATGAAAAATGCAGAATAGTTTTCCTTTAAGCTGTGCCAGAATCCTCTCCGTTCCTCTGTGTCATTAATGTGTTCTGTGGGAATTAAAACGGTGTTAGTGAAACGCTTTGCTAATATACCGTGTCCCTCTGTAGCCCGTGTGTTTTGTTGGAAGCAAATCAAAGGCTAATTAAGCTCAGTAAAACAAACTGCAATTTACATAATGAGAACACTGCCGGGGGCTGCATGGAGTCTGTACCTTAGATATAATAATACAGGAGAATGTAATGTGTTCAGAGCGCGATGGAGACAGAAAATCCACTCTTAGAGTAAACGAATTACTTTTGCGTCTTACTCCATGAAGCGGATTCATACGGCTTCGCAATAGAAATTACACAGTGATTGTAACTGTAATTTTATCAAACAAAAGTGACTTAAAATGAACTTAATTAGAATTAAATAAATATTGCAAGAATTACTATATCGACTTGTTAAATAAATGAGACCTAGAACAATATGTTTTGGGGCTCAGTGTTTATCGTCTGTGTATTTTCTTTACATTGTTGGGGATTTTTTTGTTAAATTATTGTAAAACAGGCATGTCCAAACTAAGGCCCGGGGGCCAAATGCGGCCCTCAGACCAATTTTTCTTGGCCCTTAGTCTTCCTGGTGAACTGGCCCACATTGTCCTGATAAGTACTATTTACAGCACATTTCAGATTTTCTACAATTCCAACCTAAATAACTAACATTTTGGTGCAGTACAGACCTGATACTAAGGCATTGAGACTGAATGTAGATGTGGTGGAGCTTAAAACATCAGATAAATGCAGCTTTTTTGAACCTTTCACGATTGATTTGTGGCCCTCTGCTTGGTCTATATTTCAATACGTGGCCCTCGATGGAAAAAGTTTGGACACCCCTAATATAAAACAATAAGATCTGAGCTCTAGAGAGTTACAAAATAGTTCTAATTTGTCTCATTTTGGCTTTTTATTTGTTGCAGTTCATGATTTTTAATGATACCGTACGTCTAAAAAGGGGTTCGCTGGGATCATTCTGCTTTTGGATTATTGTTTCAGTGTCATGAAGTCTCAATATTAATGTAAATGTAACGTGATGCAAATATAAATTATAGTTTTACACCAATCAGGTCGCTGTCTGTGGAGGAAAGTTGAAAATTACAAACTGATGACATCACACTGGGGAGACAACGGTTATGCCTAATTTCCACAAAATAAACTTCTTTTTTTGACCCTTTAAACATTGATTCAACAAAATGAAGGTGTTCACATGTAATTTTATTTGTCAAAAAAAAAAAAAAGAAATAAATCTGTGACATTAGAGGAGTTTTGGCCCAGTGTGAAAGACGTTTTCTTGGTCATTTCCCAGTGTGATGTCATCATTTACAACCAGGAAGTAAAATTAAAATATAAAAATAGCTAAACTGGGGTAAAACTTATAAAGATTTTAGCAGAATTTGAAATATATTTATCTAAACTGCATTTTATTTGAATGAGTAGTCCGACTTGTCATGGGCCCTTTAATGTGAGCGGTGTAGATGGTGGTGGTGAGTCTGCCTCAAAAGGTCGTATACAACTCTAATTCATTATTATAATTAAAATGCCATAGAAGAGTCTCTTAAAGTGTGAAATGTCCAGGTTCTCTGCTCGTAGATTTAAAAGCTCTTTATATGACACACACTTTGAACTCTTCTTCAGGCCTCGCTTTTGAAGCTCTTGGACAACAGGACTATTTGTGTTAATTATTCCACTTGTCCTTCAGAACACCTGATTTACACTGCAAGGACACACTAGATAAGGAGGACTAGACCAGGGCTAAACCAGGACTAGACCAAGACTAGACCAGGACTGAACCAGGACTGAAGAAGGCCTGAACCAGGACTAAATCAGGACTAAACCAGGACTGAACCAGGACTAAATCAGGACTAAACTAGGCCTGAACCAGGTCTAAACCAGCACGGAACCAGGACTCAAACCAGGATTAAACAAAGGCTAAACCAAGGACTAACCCAAGACTAAACCAGGACTGAAGAAGGACTGAACCAGGTCTAAACCAGGACTGAACCAGTTCTAAACCAATCAGGTCGCTGTCTGTGGAGGAAAGTTGAAAATTACAGGAAGTAAACAAATTGATGGCATCACACTGGGGAGACAAAGGTTATGCATAATTTACACAAAATAAACTTCTTTTTTTGACCCTTTAAACACTTATTCAACAAAATGAAGGTGTTCACATGTCATTTTCTTTGTCAAAACTAAGACCAAAACTAGACCAAGACTAGACCAGACCAGACCAGGACTAGACCAAACTAGACCGAGACTAGACCAAGACTAGACCAAGGACCAGGTCATTTCCCAGTTTGATGTCATTATTTACAACCAGGAAGTAACGTAAAATTAAAATATAAAAAATAGCCAAACTGAGGTAAAATTTAGAAAGATATTCCATGTTCTCTGCTCGTAGATTTAAAAGCTCTTTATATGACACACACTTTGACCTGCTCTTCAGGCCTCACTTTTGAAGCTCTTGGACAACAGGACTATTTTTGTTAATTATTCCACCGGATTTTGACTGCAAGGACACACTAGATAAGGAGGACTAGACCAGGACTAGACCAGGACTAAACCAAGACTGAACCAGGACTAAGCCAAGACTAAACCAGGGCTAAACCAGGACTAAATCAGGACTGAACCAGGATTGAACCAGGACTGTACCGGGACTAAACCAGGACTAAATCAGGACTAAAACAAGTCTAGACCAGGACTGAACCTGGACCAAACCAGGATGAAACCAGTTCTAAACCTGGACTAAACCAAACAGGACTAAACAAAGACTAAACCAATACCAGGACTAAACCAGGACAAAACCACAAAAAAAAAAAAAACAGTGATCAAGAAGCAAACATTTTAACTGAATAACTGGGACGTTTCTGGTCCAGTTCCAGCTCCGGTCAGTGCTTTCCTCACCTCACATTCCAGTTTAATAACATTTGGATACAACATAATGTCAAGTTCAAATACAGAGGTTTATTTTTAAGAATTCCATTTCAGTCTTTATGTTGTTTATCTAAAGTGCTGCTTCTTTCCAAAGCTTAATTAGACTTTGATTTGCCTCCAAATAAATTCCAGAATATGAAGCGGAGCCAAAACACACCGACACAATACTCAGGCGTGTTTCACTAATGCACTTTTAATTTGCATCGTTTTCAATAACACATCTGTGACACTAAAGGAACTGACTGAATAAAGACCTGCAGAGCTCACACGCAAAAGTAATACAAGTTTGATTTGAGCAAACGTTAATCTTCAATATAAGATAACATTTCTTTTCATTAGAGCGGCACGATTTGAGAAAATATCTGATTGTGGTTTTGTGTTTTTTTGCGCTTTTAGTCATGTTTTTGTAACTTTAACCCACATTTTTTCCATTTTATTGTGTTTTTGTCACCATTACGTTGCGCTCTTGATGCTTTAAGTAGAGCTTCTTTGCTTTTAGTCATGTTTTTGTCACTTTAACTCGTGTTTTTTTCCATTTTATTGTGTTTTTGTCACTATTACATTACACTTTTGATGCTTTAAGTAGAGCTTCTTTGCTTTTAGTCATTTTTTTGTCTCTTTAACTCGTGTTTTTTTCCATTTTATTGTGTTTTTGTCACTATTACGTTGCACTTTTGATGCTTTAAGTAGAGCTACTTTGCTTTTGGTCATGTTTTTGTCACTTTAACTGACATTTTTTCCATTTGATTATGTTTTTGTCACTATTACGTTGCGCTTTTGATGCTTTAATTAGAGCTTTTAATTAGAGCTTTCGCTTTTAGTCATGTTTTTGTCACGTGTTTTTTCACTTCATTGTGTGTTTGTCTCTAAAAATTGGCACTTTTGACACTATTGGTTGCATTTTTGTTATTTTTAGTCACGTTTTGTCACTTTAACTCCCGTTTTTTCACTTTATTGTGTGTTTGTCTCTAATATGTTGCACTTTTTAAACTATTGGTTGCATTTTTGTTATTTTTTGCCATGTTTTTGTTACTTTAACTGAGGTTTTTTTCACTTTATTCTGTTTTTTTCACTATTATGTTGCATGTTTGATGCTTTTAGTGGTGCTCCTTTAGCTTTTTTTCTCATCTTTTTTCACTTTTAGTTATGTCATGTTAACTTTTTTCACTTTGTCACTAATATGTTGTGTTTTTGTCACTTTTTGTCATGTTTTTGTCACTTTGACTCTCCTTTTTTCACTTCACTGTACATTTGTCATTAATACTTCACACTTTTTTGTCAAGTTTTTGTCACTTTTGGTCATGTTTTTGTAACTTTAACTCACATTTTTTCGCTTTATTGTGTGTTCGTACCCAATACATTGCCCTTTGGATGCTATTAGTCTATTTTGTCACTTT
This sequence comes from Rhinogobius similis, assembly GCA_019453435.1. Lineage (NCBI taxonomy): Eukaryota > Metazoa > Chordata > Actinopteri > Gobiiformes > Gobiidae > Rhinogobius > Rhinogobius similis. The sequence goes on from CM033625.1 coordinate 41,202,728, forward strand.
TTGTCACGTTTTCGTCATGTTTGGTCATGTATTCTCACTTTAACTCACGTTTTTTCACTTAATTATGTGTTTGTCACTTTTATATCGTGCTTTTGATGCTATTAGTCACGCTTTGTCACTTTTAGTTGTGTTTTGCTGCTCTCACTCGCATTTTTGTAGCTTTTAGTCACTTTTTTAGTCACTTTTAGTCCCGATTTTATTCCTTTTAGTCACTTTTTTGTTACTTTCAGCCACATTTTTATTGCTTTGAGTTGCATTTTTGTCTTTTCAGAACACGTTTTAACAAATCTAAACAACAGGATAAGCAGTTTTTTTGCAGAATAAAACAGGATATTTCGTTTGTGGAGGAAACTATTGCACTTCATAACCTGCAGCCTTTGCTATTTGCTAACTACTTCCATTCAAATTGCGATTTGTTTTCGTTTAATTGCGCAGCCCCACTTTCCGTCGCCGTCTTAAACACCGCGCAGAGATATAGACTGGAGCGGTTCATTCCGTCTCCGTCGGTTGCGTTTGGAAATGGCTGTCACATTTTGCACCGCAGTGTGTCACGGTGATGTGCTAATTACAATCTGAGCCGCAGCACGGAGCGGAGGCTTGTATTAAGTTACACGAGGAGCAGGAGACGAGCGCAGACCGTCCAAGACTCCGCGGCGGCTCAGGCTGATGTGTGCGACTCAATTAGAGCGCCAGGACCTGCTACAGACGCACACGGGGGTTTAAAGTGCACGTGACAGGACGATTTTAGGATTTGGACTTTATTCAGTGTATTAATACCACTTGTAAATATAAATTATACTTCTACATCAATTAGGAAGCTGTTTGTTGAGTAAACAAATTGACGTCATCACACTGGGGAGACAAAAGTTTTGCAGTTTACACAAAAGAAATGGCTTTTTTTGAGCCTTTAAAGTGCCTATGACAGGTTGGACTTCTCATGTACCTAAAATACAGGTAAGATAACTATATTTAAAGTTTTGCTAAGAATAATTATACATTTTTATCATTTTTAGCTATTTTTTAACTTTTGTAATATCACTTCCTGGTTGTAAATGATGACATCACACTAGGAAAATACTGAGCTAAAAATCAGCTAATGTTAGAGATTTTTTTGTCCGACAAATAAAAATATATGTAAACACCTTTATTTTGTTGAATTAATGTTTTAAAGGTAAAAATAAGTTGTTTATTTTGGTAAATTATGCAGAACCTTTGGATGGAATGAGTCTCCCCAGTGTGATGTCATCAGTGTTTTACTTCCTGTAAATTGAAACAGATTTTCAACTTTTCTCCACAAACTACGACTTGATTGGTGTAAAACAATAATTTTTATGTACATTACGAATGAATACACCAAATAAAATCAAAATTAGAAAATCGTTAAAACCTGTCATATGCACTTTAAACATTAATTCAACAAAAGTAAGGTGTATGTTTCTTTGTCAAATGAAAAATCTGCGACATTAGAGGAATTTTGGCCCAGTGCACAGGATGGTTTCTTGCGTGATGTCATCATTTACAACCAGGAAGTAAAGTTAAAAACCTAAAAAAATAGCTAAACTGGGGTAACATTTGTAAAGATTTTAGCTGAATTTAGCTGTCATTGGCGTTTTAAAGGGCATATAAGCTTTTGTACAACATTTTATTCAATGTTTCCTCATCAAAAAGTGGTAGTTGCAGCTTCATTCAGGCTTGTTTTTAATCCTGTTTACGAGATCCTCTTCTCTTCCCTTCCTCTGAACCTCACAAAAACTCTGTTCTGATTGTCCCAGATATAACGTGAAAGCCTCATTAAAATGAACACAAATCCTGATGAGGGAACGCCTGACTAAAAGAAAGTAATGTGCGCCGGGGCTGCACAATTAAACAAAATTAAATCTGAATCGCAATTTGAATGGACGCAATTAACCAATCGCAAAGGCTGCAGCTTTTAAGTACCATAATGTCCTCCACAAATATCAAAATATCAAATCAAATCAAAAGTACTTTTATCTGAATTAAAAAGTGTTATTAGTTTATGTTTGTTTTTTTGTCGCTTTTATTCGTGTTTTTGTCACCTTCTGTCGTGTTTGACATTTTTATCACCGTATCGCCCAGTCCTAGTACACTGGACCAGAAATATAATTAAAACTAAATATTTAACAGTAATAATTGACAATATGCAACTACTAAACCCATTTATTTGCCTGAAACTCAAGTTAAGGCGTTACTGAAGACAAAAAAAAGACAGGGAACCACTGGCTGAACTACTATAAAACATGATTTTTGAGCAACAAAACAACCACAGTGAAATAAATGCTGCACAGATACATTTACGAGCAGGTAAAGACCACCAGAAAAGTTCGTCAGTGCACCTTTTTGGCTCTCCTCTGCTCTCTGCATAGCTCCTTTAATTAGAAATGTGCTGCTTTTCCTGTGATTGGGTTGTGAGCATATGGTTTTAGCGTCGCGCTCCTGCCCCGGGGGCCCACACGGCTCGCTCTGTCCCCCAAACGCAGCACACTTTTGGGGCCGTGACATCTCCGAGCAGCTGCTGAGGTGGAGAGGTGAAGGCGAAGGAACCGATAAATGAGTCTTAGATAATGAGGCCGCCATATGCCTGGATAAATCCACGTGCATTAAAACGACAGGCAGGCGGATTATTCATGTGGACGGGAGCTTTGATGCACTGTTTGTTTGCACATGAACCCAGGGAAAGACATTTTTCAAGTGTACTACAGAACTTTTAATGTTATTATCTTATGTATGTGTTGCGATCAGATTTGTGATTTATGTTTTAATAATAGAATTCTGACAAACTGATAAAATAGTTGATTGTTTGAGGGTGTTTTTGTTGCTTTTTGACATGTTTTTGATGATTTTAGTCATGTTTTTGTCAATTTAACTCATGTTTTTTCAATGTATTGTGTGAAACCAGTGAAAGAACATTTTAAAGTGTACTATAGACTTTAATGTTCTTATCTTACTTATGGGTTAAAATTAGATTTGTGATTTATGTTTAAATAATAGAATTCTGCTCAAAGTTCACATTTTAAACACAACCAGGAGAATTGACAAAAGACTGAAATAGGAACTGACAAACTGATAAAAGAGTTGCGCGTTTGAGGGTGCTTTTGTCAGTTTTAGCTGTGTTTTTGACTCTTTTTGACATGTTTTGATGCTTTTAGTCATGTTTTTTCAATTTATTGTGTGAAACCAGTGAAAGAAAGAACATTTTAAAGTGTACTATAGACTTTAATGTTCTCATCTTACTTATGTGTTGCGATTAGATTTATGATTTATGTTTTGATAATAGAATTCTGTTCAAAGTTCACATTTTAAACACAACCACAAACACAATTAGGAACTGATAAACTGATAAGAGTTGAGCATTTCAGGGTGTTTTTTTACGCCTTTTGACATGTTTTTGTCAATTTAACTTATGTTTTTTTCAATTTATTGTGTGAAACCGGTGAAAGAACATTTTAAAGTGTACTATAGACTTTAATGTTCTTATCTTGTTGCGATTAGATTTGTGATTTATGTTTCAATAATAGGATTCTGTTCACATTTTAAACACAACCAAGAGAGTTGACAAAAGACTGAAATAGAGAAATAGAAACTGAAAAACTAATATGAGAGTTGAGTTTTGAGGGTGCTTTTATCGCATTAAGTTGTGTTTGTAACTCGTGTTTTTTCAATGTATTGTGCGAAACCAGTGAAAGAACATAATAAAGTGTACTATACACTTTAATGTTCTTATCTTGTTGTGATTAGATTTGTGATTTATGTTTAAATAATAGAATTCTGTTCAAAGTTCACATTTTAAACACAACCAGGAGAATTGACAAAATAGGACTGAAATAGGAACTGACAAACTGATAAAAGAGTTGAGTGTTTGAGGGTGTTTTTGTCACTTTTTGACATGTTTTTGTCGCTTTTTGACATGTTTTTGTCGCTTTTTGACATGTTTTTGTCAATTTAACTCATGTTTTTTTCACTATATTGTGTGTTTGTTACTAATATGTCATGCTGTTGATGCTTTTAGTAGCATTTTTGTCGCTTTTTGTCACTTTTTTTGTCACGTTAAGTAATGTTTTTGTCAGTTTAATTCACGATTTTTTCACTATACTGTATTTGTCACTAATACGTTGCACTTTTGAAACTATTAGTTCTGCTTTTGCCGCTATTGCTCGTGAGGTACTATGTGTTCTTATCTTACTTAGTGTATGTATATTTCAGCATAGAATAAGAACAAATGGTTGTTATGGACGAGTTTTGAAATAACTACACTTTTTTGCAGGTTTCAGTGTATTGATGGCTTTACATTGTTGAAAGCGGTCGGTGTGAAATATCGTGAAATATAACAAAACAAGATTGAAAAGTGACTAAAATTCCAGACAATAATGCTAAAATCAAAATTAAATTAGAATTGATATGTGTGAATTTTTGCGTCGCTAATGAAACGCACAATCAAGTCGGAAACCAGTAAGTTATCAGAACACGTATTAAAACGGATAAACTAGATTTGAGCTTTGTAGATGTTTGGCTGTATCTGTATGCACTGCACTCGCTCTAGTCTCAGAAATGTGACAATTCAGCTGAAACGCAGCGGCTCAAACAGCAGTGGTGCACCGCAGTCGGTTTATGCTCGTCCACAGAATCACAACGGGTTCATGAACAGGTGAAAGGATGGGGAGTTTAAACATGGAAATGAGTTAAAGTATCACAAAAACACACACACACACACATAACAGCATAACAGTTTAGAAATGTTTTTAAAAGCCATTTGTGTCTTTCTGTCTTCTCCTGTCTTCTCTTTGCGCCTGCCTGCAACCTGTCCCCTCCTGTTTGTCTGCTCCTGTTTGCACCTGGCATCTTATTTTCTCCTGCCTGCTCCTGTCTTCTCCTGTCTGCTCCTGTTTGCACTCTGCTCCTGCCTACTCCTGTCTGCTCCTGTTTGCACTCTGCTCCTGCCTACTCCTGTCTGCTCCTGTTTGCTTCTGCTCCTGCCTACTCCTGTCTGCTCCTGTTTGCTTCTGCTCCTGCCTACTCCTGCCTACTCCTGTTTGCTTCTGCTCCTGCCTACTCCTGTCTGCTCCTGTCTGCTCCTGTCTACTCCTGTCTGCTCCTGTTTGCTTCTGCTCCTGTCTACTCCTGTCTGCTCCTGTTTGCTTCTGCTCCTGCCTACTCCTGCCTACTCCTGTCTGCTCCTGTTTACTTCTGCTCCTGCCTACTCCTGTCTGCTCCTGTTTGCTTCTGCTCCTGCCTACTCCTGTCTGCTCCTGTTTGCACTCTGCTCCTGCCTACTCCTGTCTGCTCCTGTCTGCCCTTGTCTGCACTTGTCTTCTCCTGTCTGCTCCTGTCTGCTCCTGTCTGCTCCTGTTTGCTCCTGTCTGCTCCTGTCTTCTCCTGTCTGCACTTGTCTTCTCCTGTCTGCTCCTGTCTTTTCCTTTCTGCTCCAGCATTGCTTCTGTCTGCACTTGTCTTCTCCTGTTTGCTCCTGTCTGCTCCTGTCTTCTCCTGCCTACTCCTGTCTTCTCCTGTCTGCTCCTGTTTGCACTCTGCTCCTGCCTACTCCTGTCTGCTCCTGTTTGTCTGCTCCTGTTTGCACCTGGCATCTCATTGTCTCCTGCCTGCTCCTGTCTGCTCCTGTTTGCTTCTGCTCCTGCCTACTCCTGCCTACTCCTGTCTGCTCCTGTTTGCTTCTGCTCCTGCCTACTCCTGTCTGCTCCTGTTTGCTTCTGCTCCTGCCTACTCCTGCCTACTCCTGTCTGCTCCTGTTTGCTTCTGCTCCTGCCTACTCCTGTCTGCTCCTGTCTTTTCCTGTCTTCTCCTGTCTGCTCCTGTCTGCTCCTGTCTTCTCCTGTCTGCACTTGTCTTCTCCTGTCTGCTCCTGTCTTTTCCTGTCTTCTCCTGTCTGCTCCTTTCTGCTCCTGTCTTCTCCTGTCTGCACTTGTCTTCTCCTGTCTGCTCCTGTCTTCTCCTGTCTTCCCCTGTTTGCTCCTGTCTGCTCCTGTCTTCTCCTGTCTGCACTTGTCTTCTCCTGTCTGCTCCTGTCTTTTCCTTCCTGCTCCAGCATTGCTTCTGTCTGCACTTGTCTACTCCTGTTTGCTCCAGTACTGCTCCTGTCTGCACTTGTCTTCTCCTGTCTGCTCCTGTTTGCTCCTGTACTGCTCCTGTCTTTTCCTGTTTGCTCCTGTCTGCACTTGTCTTCTCCTGTCCGGTCCAGTACTGCTCCGGTCCTGTCTCGTCTTCTCCTCTTTGCCCCTGCCTGCTCCTGTCTTCTCTTTTCTGCTTGTGTCTGCTCCTGTCTGCCTCCACCTTTCTGTCCTGCCTGCACCTGTCTGCTCGTGTACTGCTCCTGTCTTCTCTTTTCTGTTCCTGTCTGCACTTGTCTTCTCCAGTATTGCTCCTGTCTTCCCCTACCTGCTCCTGTCTGCACCTGTCTTCTCTCTTCTGCTCCTGCCTGCTCCTCTGTTTTCCTGCCAGCTCATGTCTGGCTCCTCCTCTCTGTCCTGCCTGCACCTGTCTTCTCCTGTTTTCTCTTTTCTGCTCCTGTCTGCTTCTGTCTGTCCTGCCTGCACCTGTCTGGACGTGTACTGCTCCTGTCTTCTCTTTTCTGCTCCTGCCTGCATCCGTCTTCTCTCTTCTGTTCCTGTCTGCTCCTCTCTGCTCCTGTCTTTTCCTGCCAGCTCCTGTCTGCCTCCACTTGTCTGTCCTTCCTGCTCCTCTCTTCTCCTGTCTGCTCCTTCTGTCTGCTCTTGTCTGCTCCCGCCTGCTCCTCTCTACTCCTGGCTGCTTATGCCTACTCCTATCTGCTTGTGCCTGTTTCTGTCTTCTCTTGCCTGCCCCTCTCTGCTCCTGCCTACTTCTGCCTGCTCCTCCTGCCTGCTCCTGTCTGCTCTTCTCTGATCCTGCCTGCTCCTCTCTGCTCCTGTCTGCTCCTCTCTACTCCTGCCTGCTCCTCTCTGCTCCTGTCTACTCCTGCCTGCTCCTCCTGTCTGCTCCTCTCTGCTCCTCTCTACTCCTGCCTGCTCCTCTCTGCTCCTGTCTGCTCCTCAATACTCCTGTCTGCTCCTCTCTGCTCCTGCCTGCTCCTGTCTGCTCTTCTCTGCTCCTGCCTGCTCCCCTCTGCTCCTGCCTGATCCTCTCTGCTCCTGTCTGCTCCCCTCTGCTCCTGCCTGATCCTCTCTGCTCCTGCCTGCTCCCCTCTGCTCCTGCCTGCTCCTCTCTGCTCCTCCTGCCTGCTCGTTCCTGCTTCTGTCTGCTCCTTCCTGCTCCTCTCTGCTCCTGCCTGCTCCTCTCTGCTCCTGCCTGCTCCTCTCTGCTCCTGCCTGCTCCTCTCTGCTCCTCTCTGCTCCTGCCTGCTCCTCTCTGCTCCTGCCTGCTCCCCTCTGCTCCTCTCTGCTCCTCCTGTCTGCTCCTGCCTGCTCGCCTGCTCCCCTCTGCTTCTCCTGTCTGCTCCTGCCTGCTCCTGCCTGCTCCCCTCTGCTCCTCTCTGCTCCTCCTGTCTGCTCCTGTCTGCTCCTGCCTGCTCCCCTCTGCTCCTGTCTGCTCCTGTCAGCTCCTGTGTTGAGTAGAGCGCTGTATCGATCCGTTTGTCAGTCGTACATGAGCTGAGGTCATTAGCGACAGACTGTGCAGTTCTCCTCTGAGGTAACACTTAAAGAGAGATGTAAGTGCTGAGTAATGCCAGGGTAATGCCAGGGTAATGGGCAGAGTAATGCCTGAGTAATGCCAGGGTAATGGGCAGAAAGTGGCAGAGGATCCAAACACGGCCAATATGTGGGTCTATCCTGGACGATGCACATCATTTAACAAGGGCACATTTTTAGGCGAACAGGAAAGTCGCTTCCATTACACATAAGTCATTTATTGTATTTATTCTGACACAAAGGGTTTGGGATGAAGTGTCTTGTGTAATTGCCTTTATAGCAACTGATGTCAAAATTGCTTGGAGATGTGTATGTGTCTGAACCGACTGTTAAAGCTGTGGTACACAACTTTTTTTCTGCATAATTAGTCAATTTGGCTTCCCCAGAAAGTGTATTATAAAAGCGATAAAATAACACCTCTATACGCCATCTTCATTGTAATTAAGCATTTTATCTTTCCAAACTTGTAAGAAACGGCCATGTGACTATCTGACAGTTTGGGGCAAGAGCTGATCAGCTGAGCAGGGAGGATACCCCTGCTTCACTCGTGTGTCTGAAATCGCCGTTCTAAAGCTGTGGTAATGCAAAAAATCCATGCGCGTAAAAACTACCGGAAAATTCGGACTATTGAGCACCTGAGTATAAGCCGCACCAGCCAAATTTACAAAAAAAACCAAAACTTTGTACATATACAGGCCGCACGGGTCCATAAGCGGTGTTCATGTTTAACATGACACATTTACACAGAAAGATGGAACGCACAGAGTTTTAATTGAACACACATCTTTTTCCAAACAGTACCTGTAACACGGCAGTCCATTGAGTTGCTCTTCACTCGGCGCCTCCGACGTCTCACCATTGATTCATTGATGAAGCTCACGTGCAGCAGCTCTGTTTCCTTCTTTGGCTCCACATCGACTATTTTTAACTTAAAGCTGCGTCATATGCATTTCTTGGTGTGTTTTCTGTGATGATGGTGTGCGCGTGATGCAAACTGACTGTTCAAAACAAAGTCAAACTAGTGTATTCCTCCACACACTCTCTCTTTCACCCGTCTGTCAAACTCTTGCTTTTCCTGCTAGAGCGCCCCTAGAGGCCGTTCCTGGAAAAATAAATAAATTTAAAATTTGCCACATCACTATAAGCCGCAGGGTTGAAATCATGTGAAAAAAGTAGCGGCTTATAGTCCGAATTTTACGATATATGAGCCAAAGGCTTTGTGAGAGCGAGGGATGAGTTAGAAAGATCTAAAATTAGGTACCGCAGCTTTAATACTCAACAAAAACAGAGTAGAAAGCTAAAAGGATATAATATATTCATCTGGAGTGCAAAATCTGCAACATAACATAAGACAGTTTACTGTAACCTATCCTTGATTGACATGTTGCACTCTGAATTGAGGTCTGCACATTTATCAATCTGGAAAGGCTCTCACTGAAAGCCATCAAAACATTCAAGCTAATACTTCACACTGATTGGTCGAAGTGTCACAACAGCGGAACAAGAAGAAAGAAAAGCACAAATATCTTTCCCATTCACAAATGCACAAAGCGCCTCTCTGCAGATTAAAAACAGACGAAAAATAGCTCGCAATTCTGTTAAATGAAGCTGAATGTGTCCGTCTGTTTGTTTTGGTTCGTTTGGGCGCTTCACCTTTGGCCTCACTTAAACCACAAAGCTGCCCTTGGCTTGAGGCTCAATCAGTGGAGTCTGTCAAGATGGATTCTCACAAATTTCACGAGAATTAATCTTTCTGGCCAGGTTAATTTCTCCTTTCATCTCAATTCAACACTCCGGGGCAATTCAACACTCCCGCGCCTCTACTTACATCTGCTGAAGGATTGCATGGCTAAATATGCCAGAAATGGATGAATCTGAACACGTACTTTGTCACAGGGATATCAACAAGTGCAGCTTATGAGGAAAACAACATTAACAAAGCCCAGGAGCCGGTGAGCGTGGAGGTGAGGTACAGGCGACCTCACATGTGGCTTGCATTTTAATTGGGCCGTTGGCTGAAAAGGACGTCGTTATTTTGTACAAATGAAGCATGAACTCAACCAGGGGCGGCATTTTCCCTCCCGCCTGGTCTGAATGCGACTCAAACAGTCACCTCTCGCGCCGTTCAGACAGTTACGGTGTTATGATTATTGTGTGAAGAAAAGACTTTACCAGATTCATGACGATTAACACCACGACCAAACAATGAAAGGAAATTGAGAATGAAAGTTTTGTCTGATTGATCACCATTCTTATTGCGACCAGCCTTCAAACCTTCTGAATTATTAAAGAAGCTGTACCTTATTTTTACTGTTGTGGAACAGGAAAAACGGAAGTATTTGTACATTCCCAATTTTTGTACATGTAATAAAGTAAAATCTGCTTTGCCCCAGTTCAGATACACTGTAAAAGCATCTGTTCCTGTGAAAATGAGAAAATAGCACTCTCTCTGCATGTACTAACAGAGCGTTTAATTCTATCAGGAAGTGTGTCGTTGGCATGCTAATGTTTGTTAGCTTTACCAGGACGAGAAAACTGGCTTATAAACTCATCAATGTGATGCTGGGACTGCATTAGGAAAGTGAGTGGTACATGAGACTGATGTGAAGACTTTAGGCTTGCTCAGTTTTCTCGTTTCAAAACAGTTATAATCAGGTACAGGGCATTTAAAGGGAACATAATATGCTATTGTGACTTTTTAGAGCTTTTAACCCTGTTCAAACAATGTTTCATCATCAATTCATTTATGCTATTTTGATGAATGCCAGTTAGAAAATCTTCTCCCTCTGACCGTCAAAAACACCCTCGATCAAAATAAGTTTTTTCAAATTTTTGACATCACTTTTCCGAGAATCTTTTGCTGTTTTAAGTCCTTCATCGCCAGACTCGTTCTGAGCATTTCTGCTGTATAAACAACAAAACAAACTAGCTCTCTCGCTTGCATTCATGCTTATGCGTGTGTAAACGCTATGCAGCCAGAAGATGATGCCTAAACTCAGTAAGTGCCAGGACAAACAGAATCTGATGGACGTCCGTTTTGTTTTTATAAAAAAAAGTTTGTGTTTTTTGTTCTAAAACACGAGATGCCAAACTTAAGGTACTCGAGCATGTTTAAGGTTAATAACATTAAATGCATAAACCTACTATTTTCCTTTAAAGTAAAGTTAAACAGATAAAATAATAATGAAAAAAAAAAAACATTAAGGTTTAATTATTTAGAGTTGTTAAAAATTTAAACAGGCATGAACCCATGGAGAATGAGACCTCTTTTTCAAGGGTGACCTGGGGTGAAATGAAAATATAGCAGCACACAAATCAAAACAAAAGAGACGTTTAAGAAAATAAAAACGGAATTTTCATTTAAAAGCACATACATTTTTTGTACAATTCCTTCTTTTCTTTTTAGAATCAAGCACAACCCCTTAAGCAGGACTAGTTCACCCAACCTCAAATCCGAAGGGAGTGGGTCCTTACACGAGGTATAGACAAGCCATAAATGTTCCACGAGCGCAGCTTAATAACCCCCCGCTCTCTGCACACCCCCCGCTCTCTGCACACGGCCCACAGGGAGCTCGGCCACAACCACAAATTGTTTTATAGATTAAAGTCAAACAATGCGTGGACCTTTTAGGACCAAAGAGGGACTAGACCCAAAGAAGGAAACCCAGCCTCTGCAGAGATCAGTGTGAGCCGAGTACAACAATCTCAAAGTGCTGTGATATTGAATTGAAATGACTCATTATATGAAATTCTGTTGGTTATTATTTTAGCAGGGCTGGAAGGAAACCAATTACAAATACTGACATCAGTGTAATTTGGGGTTAAAACAACTTAATTAAGCTTTATTTATCAATCACGTTTTGTATAAAAGGTTGATCTAAAATGCTAAATTGTGCAAAAAGCAGTATCTTCTAGCTTACAGTCGTGTTCATTCATACTTAATTTTTAAATTGTGAAAAGAGGAAATGGGTATTTAAATTCCTCATGGCTCGTTTGAAAGTGATAGTTTTACAATTAAATGAAAACAGCGTGCAGCGATCTATTTTCTCAGAGTCTCAAGTAAAAATTTCAATAAAAATGTATTTTGAGAACGCAAATCATGCAAAATGGAATTCAAAGTTCAGTATTCAAAGTATTCAAAGTATTCAAAGTATTAAAAAATACATTCAATGTCAATACAAAGTTCTGCTTTTACAACACACTTCTCTCATTAGAAGAGAAACAATGGTTAATGTAACTCTGACATTTGGCAGCAGCACTTGGTTTCCCACTTGTGTTAAGAGGGCATGATATAAGCCTTAGCTTCCGTCTACACTTTTCGGCCTTTCTGTCTGTCAAGTGTTATTGTTTCTGGAAAAAATGTCCAAATATACAGTCCTGATTAAAAGTTTTTTAAAAAGTCACTTTTTGCATCTTTGGATCTTAACAGGGTTCCAAGTAGAGCTTCAATAAGCAACAAGAAATGGGAGTGAGACAAAAAAAAAAAAAGAGTGTTTCCAGGAGGTGAGAGGGAACATTTCAAGTGGTGAAGGGCATCTACTGTCTGGAACTGTGGCCCATTTTTGTAAACTTCCCTTGCTTTCCATCTCCAAAGGTTCCCAGTTGGATTTAAATCAGGGGAACACACAGGACGGTCCAAAAGAGTGATGTTATTCTCCTTTGTCCTGGGGCTTTGTGAACTGCAGCGTTGTCCTGTTTAAACCCAGTGGTTCCACAGACGAGGGCCTCAGTCATGAGGGATGCTCTCTGCAACATCTGCACAGAGCCAGGGGCCCCTGCACCACCTGGAGCTCCATTATTCCACTGAAGGAAAAAGCACCCCAGATCATTATGGCGCCCCCTCTCAGTGGCGCGTAGAAAACATCTCAGGTGGATCTGCTTGTCATGTCAGTAACATTTAAACCATCAGGATCATCAAGCTTCTTCCACCTTTCAGTGTCTCATGTTTGTGTCTCTTGTAAAGTCCTAGCTGCAGGTCTGTGACGTTCAAGGAGACGAGATCTGAAGACATTTCTTGTTTTTGAAGCCCTTCAGTGTCAGATGCGTCTGATGGTTTTTGGGCTGCAGTTTGCACCAGTAACGGCCTAAATTTGAGGATCGTCCTATTTCTTGACGGACAGCCAATCGGATTGTCCGACTCAGTGCTGCAGTCATTTTTTTGGGTCTTTCACTTGACTTTTTTGTTCCTCAGGGTCTTTTAAGAAATGACCGTCTTACTGCGTCCCTCCTCGCAAGCTAATCTGACTGTTGTGTCATCATGTGGCCTGTTCTTTTGTACTTCTCACTTGTATCATGAAGATTATCTTTTAACCTTGAGATCCACCTCTTCCTCCAGTTGTGTAATGTCAAAAATAGTCTACAAATCCTTTCAAACTTTTAATTGGTCAAAAAATCTCTTTATTATTGCTTGCGCTGAAACAAAAACATGCTGCATACCCTATACATTTCCATCCCCAGTCAGTCAGAAAAAAACTCTCTTTTCTCTTCAATAAAACTTCCCCAGGCCCACAGCGCTTCACAAAAGGGAGGAATATCTGGGTTTATTTGTAATGGATACGGCCGCTTCTTCAGGCTGTCAGCTCGATCGGCACTATCTCTTTCACACTGCAGAATTATGCCTTATTTTCAAATCAATCCCAGCTTTTCGCTCTTTCGGCGCCGATTGATCCGCTCTTTGTTGGGCCTGAGGAGCGGAGCTGGAGCGGGATAGACTCTTTCGCATCTTTTGGGTGTTTTTTTAAAGTTTTTTTTGTCGCGGTTGGTGGCGATTGATGCAGGAAGTGTAAGAGAACGAGGAAGTATTGATTTGGAAATGCGATCGTGTGAGATGTGTCCGCTCGGATGATACACTCCGCTGGGTCCTGCTGGGCCGACTCACTGGGTTTTACAGCTAGTGTCTTATGCATTATTCAAAGATGCGCTACGGAACTTTTCTGGTGCCTCTGCTATCTGCGTATGTCCATGGATATTAGGGTTGCAGTTCTTTAGTCGCTTTAGTTGATTAAGGCAAAACACTACAGGCGAAACCCTTTTTTTTCAATTATTTGTTTATTTGGTCAGTTTGTTCTCTCAACATATCGGCCTTCATGTGGAAATAACAAACTTGTCCAATCTGCTCCTAAAGATGTTTTATTACTTAATTTAATCCATTCCATCCATAGATTTCTCTGGGACATTGTAACTTCAAAGACTGTTTTCTTAAAGTGGATTTTTCTCCCACAGAGACATAAAGATCAGCCTTAAAGTAGATCCTACACACTTCAAACTGTACAGTCTGGGACTGAACAAGATTTTGATGAAACACACTGAAGGATTTGTTGATATCTAATACTAAAACTGATTTAATGAAGTTTTAAGTGTAAAAAATGTAGGCGAAATTTGAATTTTTAGGTCAGTTTTCAGTCAGATCTAGTTTACTCAAAAACTAAATCAGAAATCCAAAATCCCCTTTAAGTGTACAAAATGAACAAAGGCCTCTAATTTAAACCTGATTCTGTCCATTTTTCAGCTTTGAATGCCCCAAATGTGTGCAGTTTTGTATGATGAACATAACATGATGAAAACCTTTTTTTCTTACATTTATGTGAGTAAACTATTATGTGGAAAAGTTTCAAATTGAGTTCTTTAAATTTAAAGTTTTCCCTGTAGTGTCTTACCTTAATCGGTTGATTTTGTCTTAGTTGACCAGAATTTGTATTGATTGACAATTTATTTTATTTAATTGATAAGGATTTTTTGGGACAACAGCAAACATGTCAAGATATGCTGAATATTTTGGAAGTGATCGTGAGCTGAATCTAACTTATCTAACATAAAAACATTACCAGGACGAGTGCAAAAATGCTTGCTCGTGCATGAAAATACGTGCAGTTGTGGTCAAATACATGTCAGAAATACGTCATAGTTTTGGGAGTTTTTTGTTATTGCTTTGCTTGGAATGTTCCAAAGTATAGCATTAATCTTATATATCTTGCATTTAGGTCTATTGCAATTAGAGAGACCATTTTTGGCTCCTTTCTGTGTCAGGTTTTCTTGAGGTCAGAAAGGTTAAGGATACAACAGTTTTGCTTTTAAATGAGACCCTGTGGCAGAGGCAGAAGGGCGCACGATGATGGAACGAGCGCCACGCACTGTCCTGTGTGTCTTATCACTTACAGCATTTAATGTGAAATAAAATCTGTTCTACGTTTCAAAACCTCAGTAGATTTCTTTAGAAGCAACACAAGACACAGGGCAGGAGTCTGGACACAGATTTGAGGCTGGACAGTCATCTGGAGCGTTGGTCCAGAGCAGCTGCAGCTCCCAGCATGCACTGGAGGCGGAGCACAGAGATCAGCAGCACGTGAACCACTCACAACTGTGCCACAGGTGTACGCTTATCAAAACTCAGAGATATCAAACTTACACCAGATTACTGGAAATTACATTTGTTTTGTTCAAAATTCCTGCGGAAAAATCCATTCAGTGCTCTGTTCATGGACCCTGAATGAATGGATTAATACAAAGGTCAAGGTAAAAGCACCCAATGTTTTACTGCAGATGGAGGCAGGGGGTGGTATCAGAAATCTAAAGCTCTTGGGCAGCACTGGATTTTAAACATTGTGCATGTTTTGGTTAAGGTTTTTTTCTGCTGTGTTTTCATTGCTACAAATCCCTTGAAAACCATGCATTCTCTCCACCGTGCCTCCATTATTTTGAAGAGGTTGTGGCAGATTGGGACTCAGACTCATATCTTTTAGGATTGTCAGTAAATACAAAAATAATGGATACTTACAGAACAAAATATGCATGCTATTTGGTCTGGAACTGCCTTTGAAAATGTGGCAATGTTTACCTGCAGATGATTGAAGACAGACGCTAAAAAAAAACTATAACAGCGGGCAAAATAGTTACAGGACGTTTACGATATGGAAAAACTTTGAAAAGACAAACCTGTGACAATGTCTGAAAAATGTCTTTTTCAGACATTTTTCACTGTCAAATTTGTTTGCCTGTGAAATTCGTCAAATGCGTTGTGCTCAGCTAACCATGAAATGCAAAAACGGTGTAATGGATATACACATTTTGGATGCATTTACATGTATTTATAGAAAACAAACAAAAAAACAACGTGCAAGAACTCGCAGCACAACAGCGACTGAAAAAACAGAGACTTTTATGCAGAAGTAGTCAAAGTTGTAAAAAGATATTTAATAAGGAGACATCTGTTTTAGAAAAATGTAGATGAGAATTCATGCAGTATTCACAAGATCAAGATTAACATTCGAGGAAAGACTGAAATATGAACAGCTTAATCCCATGTATTTCAGAACATGTTTAGAGTTTGTTCTGGACAATGTTTGATGTTTGCAGACCTTTACACAGTGGCAGACTTATCATTAGGCAACAGGCTACAATTACCTTGCCCCCAATAAGACGCCCTCCTCCATCATCATAAACGCATGGCTTTGGAACCGTTCGCTCAGTATCACAAAGTGGTGCAGTGTAGTTTTAAACAAGAAAAACACCAACAAAATTGTCTGAGATTTTGAAATGTTTTAATTCTGCCCAAGCCATCCCTCCTAATAGATATAAATAGTAAATAAAATATAACATTATTACATTACAAATTAATATTATGTATTTAAATCAGATGAACATGTGTTAAAACGCGCCAACATATGGGAAAAATGGTGGGATTTCTTAAATGACTTACTTTATTCGGTGTATTAATACCTGATGTAAATATAAATTATGGTTTTACACCAATCAGGCAGCTGTTAGTGGAGAAAAGATGAAAAATGTGTTGAAAATTGTAACAAATTGATGACATCACACTGGGGAGACAAAGGTTATGCATAATTTACACAAAATAAACTACTTTTTTGGATCCTTTAAACATTGATTCAACAAAATAAAGGTGTTCACATGTATTTTTCTTTGTCAAATAAAAAAAAATCTGATATTAGATGAGTTTTGGCCCAGTGTACAGAATGGTTTTGATGTCATTTACAACCAGGAAGTAAAATTAAAAACCTAAAAAAATGGCTAAACCGGAATAGAATTTGTCATGATTTTAGCAGAATTTGAAATATATTTATCCCAACTGCATTTTTGTTAAATGAGTAGTCCAACCTGTCAAAGGCACTTTAAATATTCTTCTGGGGAAGGACCCCCCAAACCCCCCTGTTCAAAACTATTTAGAACACGTAAGCTTCATGAAATGTATGAACCTCTCTCTCCTCCATAGGTTAACAAAAACAAACAAAAAGCTTCCATCGAGAACAGTTCAAGAGACAGCCCTTTATTCTCTTTTTTGATTCACTGCTTGCTGGACTCCTAAAAATTGGAAATGGATCTACCTTGTCTCTGAGCACGATTGACACATTTTTTTAAGAAGAGTGCACCAGGAGAACCCACTTACCCTGATGGAACTTTTGCGGCAGCTACACCTGAGACGCCTGGAACAACTGACAGATTCTGGAAGTTCTGTCCATGGAAGAAGTTGAGGACTTAATTATTTTTGGATAGTGGGGTTCGTGCTTATTGGACTGGGTACTGCCTCAAACTATTGCAAAATTTCTAAGACACCTGCCTTCAAAGCACCCCAGCCGCTGTCTGTGAAATTAAAGAGCACCTGTGCGACACGAGCAGCAGCTGAAGGGATTAGAACAGAGAGATGCAAACACCGGAGAGCTGATCCGCAACATCTCAGCACGGACGGTGGACATGCAAGAACATGTGGACAACATTCAGGTTACTACATGACACGGAGGCTCGTAAGTGACGCTGAGAACCAGAACTGATTGATGACGATTCGGACAAATTGCCGAATATCAAAAATGGATTATTATAAATGTTCTCCTCCTCCCGACTAGAAGTCTTGCAGCAGCTGTTCCCTTATTCTATCCTCACTCCCTGCACCCAAGGACAAGGCCACAGAATTCATAAACATCAGCAACAGTTTCACCAAAACATCTTAAGACGCCTTCCTGCCTCAACCCCCCGTCTGCCATTTAACATCAGTAAGAACTTTTCCCCCTTTTCTTTTCTAAAACAGTTACTTGCATCTTTTGTATGGATTACTTACAGAATACAGCTACCTGCTATGTATGTCTACCGTTTATTGTTTATTGTGTGTTTGTTGTGACCGCAACTGTAGTTACAACTGTATGTAGTGTCTGTTTATTGTTTATTGTCTATAAATGTAATTGGATGTTTTGTTGTAACAGCAAATGTAGTTTCAATGGTTTGTAAAGCGTTGAGTGCCTGTGTGGGAAAGCGCTCTATAAATAAAAATCATCATCTTCATCATCATCACAACAGAAAAGAAAATCACACTTGAAGAGGAAGAGCCTGTTCTTAATTTTGCCTTGGGCCCCAAAATTCCTTGGTCCATGCAGACTTTTTGATTAACTGTCAATTCATCTTTCATTCCTCCGAACATAATGCAAAACAAAACGGCGGAGGAAAAATAAAGTTAGTTGGCGAGATGGTAGTATTTTTCCTTCCGTGAGAGTCTGGACTTCTCTGTGTTTTGTCTTTGCGCCACAGAGAGCACAGAAGATGTTCTCTGCAGGAGGCTCGGGACGCAGCAGAGGAGGAACATAACTCACTTTTCTATCAGCTCTTTTGTGAAAACTATGTCTTCTTTTGCAGAGAAATACAGCCCTCTCTTCTCTTTCCTTCTTGTTTTTCTGTGCGGATATGAGTTCAACTATAATTCAAGAGTAGAAATGTTGAATTGTTGTGAATGTACTTGGCTGGATGCCTGTCTTTGGCGCTTTGAGAGAGTGATGTGATGAACGGAGAGTATTAGAGCTGTGCGTTTAATCAAATTTTAATCGAAATTCAGTCGTGTCTAATCGTCAGTGATATACTACAAGTTCAATCGTATGTCAGTGAAAGTGTGAGTTTTTGAAGAAGAGTTCAGACTTTAGATTGAGAAATTAGTTTATGCAGGTTTAGCAACTCAAATTTACACTTTATTATGTCAAAACTATTGGCCTCTAATTATTCAATTGTGCTGGGAATGACCAGAATATAATATAATATTCAAAAAGCGAATAAAACATGACATTTAAACCATGCAGATGTGTGTATGTCTGGATACAGCGGGAGACAAGGACTGCACTCATTATTTGCTCTTCTCTTTATCTTTATTTATATATTGTTATGATGGATACATTATTTTTTGTCAGAATTGTTTTACATTTAATGCCTGGAGGAATTTAATTTAATGATTTTTAACGCATGCCTTATTTTTGCCTAAATTAATTTAATGACTTTTAATGCTTTTCAATGCCCCGCGGAAACCCTGTGTTAAAACTCTCTGTGGTGCTTGTTCTGGAAATTAACATTGAAAGGCATTTATATTTGTTTATTTGTAATAAGCCAAAATCAAATTGAATTTAAACTCAAGATCGAACAATAAGAGTCCAAGCTTCAATTTCAATCATGATTTAAAAACATATACAATACATACAAACGATACACACATTTAAAGACATATTTAAATGTTAGATAAGTAGTTTAATGAACCAGTTCTGCTGAGAATTCACTCCAACAGGGCATCTGACATAGTGCAGCTTTCAAATGTCTGTGATTTTAAATGGAATAAGAGTTTGAAAAGTTGAAAGTGTTTTAAAGGACACATATTCTGCTACAGTGACGATCATGTTCTTACAATGTTCTGTCATTAAAAACACACCTGAAGTAGCATTCAGTTGAATTTACGCAGTTTTGAGGAATGTTTATCAGAAAATCCTCCCCCTCCGAACGTCAAAAACACATCCTGCTGAACTTCCTGGATCTGGGACGTATTTTCAGACTTCATACGTCACTTATCCCCGCTGTTTTTAGTCCTTAAATCAACACAGACTCGTTCTGAGCATTTCTTCCGTCTAAACACAATAACCGCTGTTACAAGCTTGATAATTACAAGTAGCACATTTGCTTGTAGAGATATAGCTAAGTGCTGGGCGCCATCTACTGGCTGGATGCACAAAGTAAATGTCTTTCTAGACTGCCAGAGAAAACCTTTAATTTTTTAATAATAAACCTTTTTTGTTTGTTTCAAAACATGAGGTGGCAAATTAAAGGTACTCAAGCGCATGTTTAAGGGCTAAAAACAATACAAAAAATGCATGATATTTTTCCTTTAAACTGAAGAAGTCATGATGAGTCTTCAAAGTCTTTACACTTCAAAATCATTACTAATTCTGACTAGACATACATACCTAAGTAGATTTGCAAACTAACAATTATTGTAGCATTCAACAGTGAAATTATTCTTTATATTGAACACTGACACTGTTTAAACCAAATAAAGGTTGAAATCTGGTGACTGAAGGCTTCTAGAGAATAATAATATTATTGACACAAATGTGAAATTGTATTTGTTTGGATTCAATACCTTGTCGTTAACCACTGTGTTTGTTATAAAAGGTAGTATTGTATGCTTTTTCAAAGAGTGAAGGCTGCGTGTGTACTAAACGCAAAAATGACAATTATTTAACATGTTTAGGAGCTGCACATCATCTTTAAATATCAACAGGATATTTCTGATGTACAAAAATGTCATATTGCATGTGTTTTAATCTGTAGAGTCCAGTTAACAATAAACAATTAAGATTATTTAAGTGATGATTATTCCAATGAACCAATGCAGCTCTAACATATTATTCAATGGAACTCTAACCTTTATTTATTAAGAAAGCAACACAAAGATCTATGTCTGGTCCATTTGTAATATCTTTTTTGTCATTTCTATTCAAGTGGCAATGCTTTATACTAAATTGTCTGCGTGTCCCTGAAGTGTTTTCACATCGAGCAGATTTACAGCCCACAACTGGCTGCTGATCCTCAGGTCAAAAAAACAAAATACTTATTCCCTAATTACAATCAAGACAAATTGCTTGTCATTTTAATTTGTGCCCGTGGTTCCCAGCGTGGCTCAAAACTCAAAATGACTACTCTCGCCTTTTGAACCTGAATCAGCCGAAGCAGCCTCTGGAGGTGAGCGGCGCCACAGAAAAGCGAGCCGCGCCGAACCATCTGGGAGAGGATCTGACTAGAATTACTCTGAACGCTGCTGAAATTGTGTTTGTTTGCTGTTTTACTACTATATTTTAATCAAGATTCAGTGCACATTATCAACACGTCCAGGAGAAAGAAAACTGAAAACTGACCTGCTAAACAAATACAAGAGTCTGTTGTAGGGTTGTAAAAGGTATCAACACAGAGATACTAATCAATGCTAAAATTAGAACTGAAACTATTTAGTCTTTTGAACAGAACAAGTATCGATCCTTAAAAACAATTCCACATGTATTGGACAGAACTTGACGGTTCCTGAATGGTTTTACAACAATCTTGAGTTATATCAGAACCAAGAGCTTCTTCATACTTGATCCGATTGAAGCAAACTCTGATGAGCTTTGTTATTTTGTTGAGAATTGAGCCCACTTTGGTCCTGATGTGGACTTGGTTTGGTCCTGTTCTAGTCGTTGTATAGTTTCCGGTTTAGTCCTGGTGCAGTCGCAGTTTTGATGTGGTGAAAGTGCAAGTGTGAATTCATTGCTTTATGTTGCACCTACGCCGAAGCAAGTTCCTATGTTTGTGAATTTCACTGACAATGGCAATAAACTGCTTTCTGATTCTGATTCTGAAGGGATCCTTACTCAGAAAATAGTGTAGAAACGCAAATATAGGTGTGTACAGGTAGCAAGAATGTGAATGTGAAAAAAAGCATGTGGTGCTGAACATTAGCCCCATTAACTTACCTCCCACTGAATCAAAGTTGCTACTTCAAACTATAAACATCTGTTGTAGTTTCTACACCTGACACTCTGCTCCTACAGGACGCACTACCCCCTCTTGGTGAGTGGTGGTACTGCGCCCTCAGTCTGGTCTGTTTGACACAACTGACATTTTTGGAAACTTAGATGAGTGGAGAAACATATTCGCTCTTAAAACCTGTGAGACATTTACTTAGGTCTATTTTGCGGTTTATTTTTTCTTGATGTCTTTTGTTGCCCTCATTTTTTACTAATTTGAAATGTATCTCCTGTGCTCGCTCTGGACATATTCAGTTTTTGTTTTGCTTTTTCTATATCTCTCTATATCTTCAGTTCATTTTGACCCCATCCCCCATCTTTTTAATTTTATTTTTTATTTCATCGCTTTGAAACTTTCATGGGGTTAGGGTTAGAAAACATCACTCAACATACAAGTTATGCAAATTGTTTTGATAAAATAAGTTTTCTTTCCTGATATGAAAAAATATATTGCTCTTTAACCATGTGCTTAGCTCAATTGAATACAGCACGAGAGTTAATAAAAACAAATAAAATAAAAGGAAAATATTAACGTTTGTTCAGTTTTCTTTTGCTTTGGCACGCTACCTGGACAACTGAGGGTGGTGTGTTGAAATAACCAATGTATATGTATTTTTAGTATCATTGTGGTATTAAAATTAGTATTGCTTGTAAACCTTTACCTTAGTAACAAATTTGAGTTTGAAATGTTTCTATCTTGACAACACTACAGCAACTAGAAACGAACAAAGAAGCAAATAACTTCCTGCCCTGATATGACGTCTTGTAACCCTGGTTCATGTCTCTCTTGCAGATGGACTGGCTCACACTTTGAGGAGACGCTGAAGCCTGTTATGTGAAGCCCCGGCGTTGCAGTCCCTCCTCGCACCAGCGGGGGGACGCGGGGGGCGGGTTTTCCGGGTCAGCGATGCCTCGCCCGCTTGCGATGACAATACAAACCCTGTTCATCTTGGGCGTCCTGATGTGCAACCCTGTCGTGACGTTGCCGGCCAGTCGCGAGCGCTTGGAGAAGGCCCTCGCCCAGGCCAAGGGGGACAAACTCGGGCAAGACAAGCAGCAAACCACGGCGTTGGGCGGCGGACAACCGGCGCCGAAAGCCGAAATCAACACTCAGCAAAGCACAAATCGGACCGCGGCGAATCGAAACAGGACGAAAAGCGGCGGACGGTCGCAAGAAATGTGGCGCGAGCAAGACACGCTAAACCAAATCGACGAAGGCCCGACCAGCGACGTGGCGGTGTCGCTGGAGGCTATCGACGAGTACGCGTATCCGGACTACCGCGGGAAGGGTTGTATGGATGAAAATGGGTTTGTTTTCGCCATCGGAGAGGAGTTTACGCCCGGGCCGTCCACCTGCCCCTGCCTCTGCACGGACGAGGGGCCCATGTGCTCCAAGCCGGAGTGTCCGAGAGTTCACCCGCGCTGCATCAAAGTGGACACGAGTCAGTGCTGTCCGCAGTGCAAGGAGAAGAAGAACTACTGCGAGTTCAGAGGGAAAGTCTACGCCTCGCTGGAAGAGTTCAAGGTGAGTCCAAACCGGGGTATTATTCTGTACTGGAGTGGTTTTGTGCGGCTGAGAGTGGATCTGGTGTGCTGATTTATTAAGGTTGTGTTCAAGAGTAAATGTTCCTGGGGTTTTTTTGGAGGAGAGAGTTTGAAAATGAAATACACAGACAAAATTTTGTGCAAAATATTAACAAGGTACAGAATTATATTAGAATTTCAAGTCATATGCAGTAATTTTAGATGGAAGATTCTGTTTTTGATATCCAAACTTATGGTGCAAAAATGTTGAACTTTATCTTTTTTGTTAAAGATTGGCTTCAGAAACTGGCTTCATATTAATCTTACGGCTTAGTCCTTTCAAATGACAACAGTCGCGTCTCAGATGATGAATAATGGCACCACATTCTGAGGCTATTTCAGGCTATTTCAGCTATCTCATCCTGGAAACACTTTTATCAAAGCTTGTCCAAATGATATCACTTTTTGGACTCTTCCACTAAGTTGGTCCAAAAACGATGTGGGTTTTAAGCTTTTTTGGCTTTAATGGCAAGGCAAGTTTATTTGTAGAGCACTATCATATACATTAAAATCACAGAACAGATACAAAATCATTATAAAAACTATTTTAAAAGAGGAGAGTGCACTGTGCAATTTTTGTAGTGAAGGGTACACCACTGTGTTGTCTCCATGGAGATGAAGGTTAGTTGATTGTCATATTACATCGATTTATCTGGCCCAAAGAGGATGTTTTTATGATCAGTGGTACAATTTTCCATTCTGGGTAAACGTGTGATTGCCTTGGTAGTACGTGCATAGTTTAAAGGGGCTATATTTATGTTTTTACCTTCTATAGAAGTTGTGCAGATGGCATCACAATATTCTGAATTTTAGCAATGAAAATGCACAAGAGTCAATGGTGAGTGATGATATTTTCTCCTGTAAGAGTTTAAATCACAAGTAAATTGGGAAAGAGCAGCTACATTCTGACAACAGCTATAAAAGTCTACACCTCTAAAGAAATAAAATCAAGTAGAAAATGAGATAAACACTGATACAGATTTTGGGACCACACACAGTTGAAGTCATTACATTTCTCTCCTTAAATATCATGTTTCTGAGTCAAAGTGTTGTGGAAAATAATTGTTATGCAGCAGTGGAAGTGTTCTTTATCTCCCCCTGCCGTTAGCAAACCAGCCTGCTAAGCTCTGCACAGTTGGAGCAACAAGAGACCTTTTCTACAACGGAGAGACTACTTTCAGTGTCATTTTTTACCGTATAAGGTTCATCTGAGCAAAAGAACACATGGATAAAAACATAAGACAAAAAGCAAAGAAACCGTTGCGCTGTCCATAAATCGTCATTTTAGTGGGCGTGGTCTACAATGGAGGGAAAATCAGTTGATTCTAGGGCTGTAGTCCTTTAGTCGATGGTGTCTTAGTCCAGTGGTTCTCAAACTTTTTCAGTCGCGACCCCCCAGAATAACAATAGTTTACATTCGCGATCCCCAAACACAAAAAATAGGCGACACGCAAAGTGATAAATTAGCCTTATATCTAATGTTTTACTTTATTTTGAGAATATAGACCTAGAAAAATGACTTTAATAGGCCAGCAAATAGGAATCTACATTCACCACTGCATTGAAGGGTGTCAAGCCTATTGTTTAAATTCTTCCCCATCATTTGGAGACCCCCAGAAATCATTTCACGACCCCAATTGGGGTCCCAACCCCTAGTTTAAGAACCAATGTCTTAGTCGACCATGATTATAAAATGATTTACATGGCTAAAACAAGAAGATATGAAGTGAGTTAGCTGACGATTTTGGAGTCTTAACGTATAAATACACGTCTCCTAGTACTTTTCTGTATAAATGGTTGTTTTTGTATTAACTCCTCTACAGTTGTGGTCTTTTCAGTACAGTTTGGTTCACATAAATGGAAATACTTCATAGTTTTGATATATTTTTGCCACACACTCGATGTGGTTGGTTTTTAGTCGAGAATTTCTTCAGTCGACTACAGCCCTAGTTGATTCAACAGGAAACTCAACATTTTCCCTCCTCAAATACTTTTCCAGGCAAACTATGTCTATTTCAAGCACAACTAATTCAAGTCGAGTCACTGTGACGTCTTAACAGATGTTGTTGATGTTGTTGGCATCAGAATAAACGGATAAATGCTACTGCACTAACATCGTAGTACCTTTTAGCTACATCTGCAGTTAACAGTCATGGATAACTACAAATTATGGCCGTTCGATGACTTTCTTCTGATCCATGCCTTTGTGTCTGTATTTGGCACAGTATCACTCACCGTTTGCTCTTGTAGTTGTTGCAGTGGGTGAAAGTGCAGCTCTGACACATTACAATGAATAGACGGTTTTCCCACGCTGAGGTCTGAAAGTGGGTGTTCCCTTGGATGACGGCTGTATCTAAAGATGATGTTATTTTGCCTGGAATGTTCCATACAATTGAACTATCTTTTCACAATAAAAATGCCTCTAATGTAAAGGAAAAAAATATTATGCATTATTTGTATTGTTATTAGCCTTTAAATGTGCTCATGAGAACCTTAAAGGACACATATTCTGCGACATTGACTTTGTTTTTAGCTTTTAACCATGTTCTAACAACTGTTCCGTCATCAAAAACACACTTGGAGTTGCATTTAGCTTCATTCATGCTGTTTTGAGGAATGCTCATTAAAATATCCTCACCCTCAGATTTCATACGTCATTTATCCGAGAATCTTCTGCTGTTTTAAGTCCTTAAATCAGCACCAGACTCGCTCTGAGGATTTCTGCCTCTAAACACGATCACTGCAACGGCTTGGCAAGGGCTTTTTATTTCTTGAAAGTGCTAACATTAGTAAACTGTGCAAGCATCATGCACCATGTACTGGCTGGATGCTCTCATTGTATACAACAGATAACTCCTTTTATGGGCCATACATTTTTTGTTTTGTTTTGTTTCAAAATATTATGTGGCAAATTTAAGGCACATAACAGCATGTTTAAAGGCTGATAACAATATGGAAAAAGCAGAATATTTTTCCTTTAAATTTGCCATCTCATGTTTTGAAACAGTAATAAAAAAAAAGGTTTATCATGCACTAAATTAACAAGTTTTCTCTGCTGTCTGCCCTGGCACTTAGATGGCGCCTAACACTTACACAATTTAGTTTTGTTATCACTTTTAGAGACTGCGTGACATGTGATGATCAGGCTAGTAGTTGCAGTGAAGGTGTTTAGACGCAGAAACACTCAGAACGAGTCTGGCCACGATTTAAAACAGTCGAAGATTCTCTGATAAGTGACGTATAAAATCAGAAAAAACATCAGCGATCGAGGGAGTTCAGCAGGAAGTGTTTTTAACGCTCGGATAAGAAAGGATTTTCAAACCAACCACTCAAAACGGCGTGAATGCAGCTAAATGCAACTCCAGGTATGTTTTTGATGACAGAACATTGTTAGAACATGGTTTAAAAAGTCACAAAAAAGTCGCTGTAGCAGAATATGAGTCCTTTAATAAATGTTTAAACCATACTGTGGAACATTCCAGGGAAAGAGACAACATTTCCATGATACAAGCAGGCGCCGAACCGTTGACCAGTAAAGTTCCATAGCTCATTTCATTCGTGTGGTTATTTTAGACTTCCAAACACTGGCTACACCTTGTTTTAAATCCCCAAACACTGTGATCGCTCTTTTGTAGTATCACTGCTATTGACCATTAGAGCCACTGAACCCCCACTGCTGCAGCTCTGCCTCATTATGGAACAAGTAATACGCTCTCTCCATCCAACAAGCAGCTTTTAGACAGCCCAGCGTCTACTTAGCGAGGAAAAATAACACCCTTTTCTGTTGTTCAAAATGTCCGTATTAAGTGTCTGCATAAGAACAAAAACGCACTCTTATCCACGTTCGTTTGAGCTAATCTTCAGCGTCATTATCGTTCCGAGACAAGTGCTTCGGAGTCGCAAATGGAAATCGTGACGTCGGGGTGAAATTGTCGTGTTTTTGTCTGCGGACGGTTGATCTTTTTCCCACTTTAGAAATGAAATAAGATTCAGATTGGATGAGGCTCTTTTAGCAGATCACAATAGTCAATCTCGGGCAGCAGGAGATGGTTTTATTTTGATGAAAGCTCAAGCTGCCAGATGCCACCACACTCTATTTCGCTGCTGTGTGGGACCTGACGCAGCCTCCCGTGGAAACGCGCCGAACAATGTTAATGATTGAACCGCGAACATGCCGCGCGAGATGGATGTTCATGGGAAATTATGTTCTCTCGTCGCAGATGTATTGTTTTTCTTTTTAAATTTGCTGGAACGTTGCATGGTTTTGCCACCTGCTTATCTTGTAGACATGTTATCGCTCTGTCTTTTGCTGGAAGGTTTTACAGTATGGGATTAAACGTATGTAGCAGAGTCAGATCTGTGACGTGGCAACCGATAAAAACTGCAATTGAATAAATGCAAGACTGTACATTCCAGGAAATCACACCACGGCGAGATGATTGGTTAAGATGGAGCGCAGATTCGGGCGAAAACAAGACGACAGAAAGCAAATATAAACAGAATAATCATTTCTCACCAAACCGCCGTATTCACACTGATGCTAACTTCTACTGAGCCCACAGACTTAGCAAAACAAAGCCAGGGCACGTTATCATCAGAAGTTTCCTGTTTGATTTGAATAAAAACTGCTAACTCTGTACTTTTGCAACCAAAACCTGTGAAAATGCGTTGAAAAGCGACAAAAATGCGCTGACAAACGCCAAACACGACTCAATGCACCAAAACGCGACTAAAAGTGACAAAAACGTGACTGGAAATGACAACGACAGAAAGATGCGTTTAAATATGACGAACACAACTGAACGTAACAAAAATGCAACACAAAATTGTGTTTGAAATGTGAATGTGAACAGAATCCTTTTATCAAAACATAAATCACAAATCTAATCACAATCGCACTGGTCAGAAAAGTCACAATTAGACATTTTTACTAAATCCTGCAGCTCTATTAAAGTCAATACAAAGTGAACATGAACCGTGATAAAATCCAAATCATGATCTGGCCCCATAAAAATTGTGATAATCATTTGTTGCCATATCGCCCAGCCATATATTGAACTCTAGGCTAATACCTTTAGCCACATCTTACAGCCACACAAACTTGGAAAACACGAAACGTCTTTTTGTGAATTGCTGAGCTCGACCGTATCATTAAAAAGTATGATTTGGATTGGATTTATTAAGAAAACATGAGTTATGTTTGGGTGACGTCAGTTGTTGGTGCAGCAGATGTGGAGCAGGCCCTGAGCAGGAGACACACTCTGGATGTAAAAAGAGCTCCAAGGTCAACCGTTCTGGGGACCCTTGCCTCGCCTGATAATTTGCTATTTTAGACATTCAAAAGTCAGTTTTACCTCTGGCTTATTTTTCCTAACATGTCTGACAAAAATGAGTCAAATTCAAACTGAAGCTGTTCTTGGAGCCCAAAGTATTGTCTGGACTCTTTGTGAAGCTGAGACTCTGTAGTTTTGGCCTCTGATTCTGATTTACTCTAATTATGAATGTGAACAAGCTCTGCTCAGAGGAAAATCAGATTTAAAATTACGGCTAGATATTTTTGGTCAGATATATGAATGAGTAAAGCTGGTGTCTGGAGGATGGTCTGATTGACACTAATTTGGGCATTTTTGTTTTTTTGTTTTGTTTTGACAATTCCTCTTTCAAAGCTGAAGCTAATATCCCTTAAAATTAGTTTTAGGGACTTTAGTCAAAAAGTCCAGTCAAAAGCCATATAAAAGTCCTATTATTTTTTCTGAATTTTAGGGTTCAAATTGATCCAGATTCATCCCAGAGTGTTTGATTGGACTTGAGAGGGTTACAGCTTTCTTTTCACGTATAACATTCCCAGCAGCTGATTGTTTATTTTTGGACAATAAGGAATAAATTAAGAATGAAGTAAGAAAAAGACGGTGGGCCTTCGGAATTTTATGGGGTTAAAATGTTATTTATTTATTGCACTTGACTTCCTTTTGATGTGGTAAGCCACTTTTGTTGCCAAAGATCACTTCAATGCAGAAAGTCCAAATTCAGAAAGTTTCACAAGTTTCAGATTTTCACAATTTGGTATTTCGATTGTGATTTGCGATGTATGTTTTAATAATAGGATTCGATTTTAAACGCGCAGAAATGACAAAAAGACTGAAATAGGCCAATGAACTGACATTTATCTATAATAAAATAATCAGAAACATGTTTTTATAAAAAGTAAATTACAGCGTTATCAGTTTTTATGCAGAATACGACTACAATATTTGGTTTTTGGAGGAGAATATGGCACTTAAAAACATACATTTACTCATTACGTCCATTTAAATTTAGATTTGATTGCGATTAGCCTTGCAGCCCATTTAGGAAACCCGTGTTCTTGTGTGAATACTGGCAAAACCTTCTTGAACATTTCTTTTTTCTTTAGTTTAGAACAATCTCTCGACTTAATGCCATGTCCATTAGTGCACGCAGCAGTCTTATTATAGACTATTATAAATGTGTCGGTCGTCGCTAACGATAAACTCCACATGCCACGTGAATAATAAGGTCGTACAACTGCACTTTTTATGCAAATTCGCCAAAAATGTCAACACACCAAGCACACGATGCATGCAGCACCTTGACTTTCTGGCCAGCTCAGGAGTCCGGGCTGGTGAGAATGTTCCGGCGTATTAAAGCCCTCTGATATTAGCATTAGCGCGTAAAAAGCAGAGCGCTGCCTCCTCCGTGAGTCCATTAAGCGCTCGCTCATTTCTGACACGGCCTCGTCCTCTCGCCGACAGAAGTGCTGACCAACATCCCACGCTGCAGGAACACTCTGCCGCCTCTCGTCTTCTCTTCATCCTCTCTTTTTCTCCCACTCTCTCCCTCGTTTTCTCTATCACTTTCCAACTTTTTTCTGCGCTATTTCGTTCCTCTTTCACGCTCTCTTGCTCTCTTCTTTTCCTCTTTTTCTGCATCTTTTTTTTCTCTCTCTCTTCATCTTGTTTTCTCCCTGTCTCTTTTTTCTCCCTCCCATCCACCCTCCTCACTCACTACCTTTTTCTCACCCCCATCCTTGCTCCCTCTTTATTGTTCTCTCTCTCTTTCTTCATCTTCTCTCTCTCTTCCTTTCTTTCATTATTTCTTCCATTCTTTCTTTCTCTCTCTCTTTCTTTGTCTTTCTTCATCTTCTCTCTCTTCCATTCTTTCTTTCTCTCCCTCTTCCATTCTTTCTTTCTCTCTCTCTCCCTTTCTCTCTTTCTCTCTATCTTCCATTCTTTCTTTCTTTCTCTCTTTCTCTTTTCCATTATTTTTCTCTTTTCCATTCTTTTTCTCTTTTCCATTCTTTTTCTCTTTTCCATTCTTTCTCTCTTTTCCCTTCTTTCTTTTTTCT
This sequence comes from Rhinogobius similis, assembly GCA_019453435.1. NCBI lineage: Eukaryota > Metazoa > Chordata > Actinopteri > Gobiiformes > Gobiidae > Rhinogobius > Rhinogobius similis. The sequence continues at coordinate 41,233,129 of CM033625.1, forward strand.
TTCTTTCTCTCTCTCTCTCTCTTTCTTTCTCTCTTTCCTTCTCTCTTTCTTTCTCTCTTCCTTTCTTTCTTTCTCTCTTCCTCCTCCTTTCTCCTTCTTTCTCTCTTTTTGCATCATCCCGTCCCTTTCCCTCTCCTTCTACCCCCCTCTCTCCCCCTCCTTTTCTCCCGTCTTCTCTCATTTTCTTGCACCTTCTGTTTTTTCTTCCTCTTTTGATCTCTTTCCACTCACTATCTTGTAACGCTCACATTTTCCTTTTCTCTGTCTCCCTTTGACTCTTTTCACTCCCCCCTCTCTATCTCCCTCTCACCCACTGTTTTTCCCCTTTCTCCCTTCTCTTTTTCTCTCTCCCCCTCTCCCTTTTTTCATTCTTTCACTCCATTTTACCCGACCGTATCCCTTCCTATTCCTTCTAATGTCTGCTCTCTCTTTCCTACTTTTTCTTACTTCTCCCTTTCTCCTTCTCCTTTCTCCTCTCTTCTTTCTTTCTTTTTCTCTCATACTCTCCCTCTTTTTTATCCTCTCTTTCTCCTCTCATTGACTTATTCACTTGCACTCTCTTATTCTCCCTCTCTCTTTCTCCCACTTTCTCATTCTGTCTTTTTTCTCTCCCACTTTCCTGCTTGCTCCGCCTCTTTTTTGTCCTCTTTTTCTTACTTCTTCTCTCTCTTTCACACACCGTCTTCTTTTTCTCCCACTCTCTTCCTCCTTCTCTCTCTCCTTCTCTTCCCCTCTATCATTTCCTTTTCGCTCTCTTTTTCACCCTCTTCTGCTTTCTTTCCTCTCTTTCTCGCTCATTCAATCTCGATCTCCCACATTTTCTCTCTTCCTTTTCTCTTCCTCTTTCCTTCCTTCACACCTCTCATATTTCCCTCTCTTTCTCTCTTGACCTCCCTTTTCTACTTCTTTCTTTCTTTTTTCTTTTTTTCTTTCTTTCTTTATTTCTTTCTTTCACTTGACCCATTCCTACTCCTCTTTTCTCTCATTCACTTGTTCTCCTTCCTACTCTCTTCCTTCATTCCCCTTTCTCCCTCCTTTTCTCTCTCCTCCTCTCCCTCTCCCACTATCTTGCTAGCTCTTTCTCTCTTTCACCCTCTTTTCCTCTCTCACATTAACATTTGCTCTCTCTCTTTCTCCCACTCTCTGTCCTCCTTCCCTTCACTTGTCTCTTTTTCTCCCTCCCTCCCTCCCTCCCTCCCATCCACCCCCCCTCACTCACTACCTTTTTCTCACCCCCATCCTTAATCTCTCTCTTGTTCTTTCTCTATCTTTCTTCATCTTCATCATTCTATTCACAATTCGAAATCTCAACCCCCTCCCCCACCCATCTCACTACAACAGACATTTCTGCCAATCACACCCCGGGTCCCCCCACCTCCCCCACTGGCCTTTCACTACACAGGGACAATGTAAGGAAACAGTTTCGGAAGTCCAACCCCCGGAAAGCTGCTGGACCAGACGGTGTCTCCCCCGCCACCCTGAGACACTGTGCGGACGAGCTGACTCCTGTCTTCACAGACATTTTTAACACCTCCCTGGAGTCATGCCATGTCCCAGCCAGCTTCAAGTCGTCCATCATCGTCCCTGTTCCCAAGAAGCCCCGGATCACTGGACTTAATGACTTCAGGCCTGTGGCTCTGACGCCTGTCGTCATGAAGTCCTTTGAGCGCCTGGTCCTGCCCCATCTCAAGTCCTTCACCTCCTCCGCCCTGGACCCACTGCAGTTCGCCTACAGAGCCAACAGATCTGTAGACGACGCCATCAACCTGGCCCTCCACTTCATCCTGAAGCATCTGGACTCCCCAGGTAACCTACGCCAGGGTCCTGTTTGTGGACTTCAGCTCTGCATTCAACACCATCATCCCTGCTCTGCTCCAGGACAAGCTCTCTCAGCTCAACGTGCCTGACTCCATCTGCAGGTGGATCACTGACTTCCTGACGGACCGGAGGCAGTGCGTGCGGCTGGGGAAGAATGTCTCAGAGACTCGGACTATCAACACAGGAACTCCACAGGGCTGTGTACTTTCTCCTCTGCTCTTCTCCCTGTACACCAACTGCTGCAACTCCAGCCACGACTCTGTAAAACTGATCAAGTTTGCAGACGACACCACCCTCATCGGACTCATCTCGGACGGCGATGAGTCTGTCTACAGGAGGGAGGTGGACCGGCTGGTGTCCTGGTGCAGCACCAACAACCTGGAGCTCAACGCCCAGAAGACAGTGGAGATGATCGTGGACTTCAGGAAATTCTCAGCCCCCCTGCCCCCCCTTGCCCTGACAGACTCTCCCATCACTACCGTGGACTCTTTCCGCTTCCTTGGCACCACCATCACTCAGGACCTCAAGTGGGAGCCGACCATCAGCTCCATCATCAAGAAGGCCCAGCAGAGGATGTACTTCCTGCGGCAGCTGAGGAAAGCCAAGCTGCCGGGCGCAGATGATGGTGCAGTTCGACACGGCCATCATCGAGTCCATCCTCACCTCCTCCATCACCGTGTGGTACGCTGGAGCCACAGCCAGGGACAAACAGAGACCACAGCGCATTGTGCGCTCTGCTGAGAAGGTGATCGGCTGCAGCCTTCCATCTGTCCAGGACCTGTACGTCTCCAGGACTCGGGGACGAGCAGGTCGGATCACAGCTGACCCTTCTCACCCTGGACATGGACTATTTGAGCCACTCCCCTCAGGCAGGAGGCTACGGTCCATCCGGACCAGAACCTCCCGCCACAAGAACAGTTTCTTTCCCTCTGCTGTTGGACTCATGAACACTTTGTAACACCTGTCACTTCAACAATAATACTATTTAAGAACAATCTATTTGCACTACTCATTTGCACATTGCACTATCTGCCAACTGTACATTCTGTATATAGTCTATCTTAGTCTATTTTATTCTTAATTTTATGCATGCCTTTTTATATATTTTTTATATTTTATCCTTTGCTTTATGTTGCACCTACGCCGAAGCAAGTTCCTATGTTTGTGAATTTCACTGACAATGGCAATAAACAGTTTCTGATTCTGATTCTGATTCTGATCTTCTCTCGCTTTATCTTCTCCCTCTCTCTCTCTCTCTTGTTCTCTCTCCCTCACTCCTGTCACTCTCTCTCTCTACTACCCATCTCTCGCTTTCTCTCTCTCTGCTCTCTCTCTTTCTCCCACTCTCTCCATCCATCCCTTCCTCTCTATTTCCTCTCTCTCTCTCTTTCTGTCTCTTTCTCTCTTTCCTTTGTGTTCTCTCTCTCTCACGCTATCCCTCCTCTCTTTGTTTCCCTCCCTCTCTCTTCCCTCTCTGTCTTTCCTTCCCTCTCCCTCTCGCTCTATTCCCCCTTTCATCTCTCTCTCCCTCCCTCTCTCTGTCTCCCCCCTCTCTCTCTCTCTCTGTGTCTCTCTCTTTCTCTCTCCCTCTTTCTCTCCCCCCTCTCTCCCTATCTCTCTCTCTGTCTCTCTCCCTCTTTCTCTCTCCCCCCCTCCCTCTTTCTCTCTCCCTCTTTCTCTCTCTCTCCCTCTCTCTCCCCCCTCTCTCTCCCCCCTCTCTGAGCAAACATGGAGTAAGCAGATTTATAATGGTCGAGGTCAGCACTCAGCCGTCTCTCTCTCTCTCTCTTCATCAAACACCAAACTCGGTGATTATCTCTGGAGCAGGTTCGACACAAAAAGCGCTGATTTACAGAATACACTTTGTTCATGCATTAAACAACATTTGTCATAAACTTCAAACCACTTTCATGCCGTAAGATGTGGCAATGTCTTACCGATTGGATTGTTCTTCCCAAACCCAAAGATTCGCCGTCCAAGCTCTGCTCCAAACGTTATATATATTGTTGTTTTGTGTCTTGGCTGTTTGCATGTGGTTTGTGAAGAGAATATGTTTATTTTATTGTTGGCGTTTTGGAGGTTCATCTTTTGTGTTTGCTCGATTCTTCTGTTAGAATTTGGAGGATTAGCCTGATGTTTGAGCAGGTTTTTAGTTGAATGATACCATAGATTAAGGAATTTGTGAGTTCAGTACATGGGCCTGACTGAATATTTTCTTGGAAACCGTAGAACAAATGTTGTAAATGCCAAAGTCTAATTTGTTCGTAAGAGTTTGTCATGAATGAGGCCGGTATTTACTTCTTCCTGGGGCTGGCCTCCTGCAGGTGCCTAGAGTCAGGACTAAACATGGGGAATCAGCATTTCAGTTTTTTGCAGCTAAAATCTGGAACAGTCTCCCTGAAGATGTGAGACAGGCCTCCACTCTGACAATGTTTAAATCCAGGCTAAAAACAGTTCTGTTTAGACGTGCATACGACTGAAAGATCTATCTGCACTCTTCTCTTTTAAAGCACTTTATTCTAAAATTATTTAAAAATGATTCTGTGTGTCTTTTTGTGTTTTGTGATTTTAATGCAACTTTTCCTGTTTATGTAAAGCACTTTGAATTGCCCTGTGTACGAATTGTGCTCTACAAATAAACTTGCCTTGCCTTGCCTTTGTCTTGTAAACACAAGTCTTTATTTATGAGATCGAAAGCAACTGTTGAGGACGTGTGTTTGCAGTGACCTCAGGCTGTCTGTCGTCTTGGGTCAAATGCTTTTGAGATACAATTATTTTGAGAACGCTTCTGTGTTTCTAACAATGTACAGGAAATGAATGTCCTCAGTCTTTGCCTTTTTGTGGAAAAACAACAGCAGGGAACAGGAAAGATGTTTGGCTTAAAGTTGAGTTTGAGTCTGATGTTGATCAGAACGAGCCTGAATACACTTTAGTTTGTACAAGAGTATTTGTTATTGTGGCATTAGTTGTATCACTAAATGGCGACACGATTATGTGAAACAGTTGCAGCTCTACTTCAAGATGAATCTCAAGTTAATCTCTAACTCACAGTTTACCTGGTTTATATCTGGGTTGGACCTGGTTTTGTCCAAATTTTCTCTTTTAATTCTGTTTAAATCCTGGTTTAGTTCTAGTTAATTGTCACATTATAGGGGAATCATTTAAGTAAAGTAAAAAATAAACATAAAGCTGCAACTAATGATTGCTTTAATTGACTTGTTGAGCCGATAACACTGTGGGAAGACACTCCCACAAACTGCAGCACTTCACAAAAATATCATAAAAAAGATACTTGAACCGAAACATCGCCCATCTTATCAAATACCAAATAAAGTTTGAATGATGGTGATTGAAGGCTTCTAGATGGCGAATATTTATGGATAAAGAGTATATTTATGACAGTGAAGGTCTTTTGAGTGTGTATTTGAGTCTGTATACGCCAAACAACAATTACAAATATCAAAATAATGACTATGATTTATTTTCTCGTACTCTCTCATTTGAGGTATGCACATTTGGTCAAAGAGCAATATATCAAGAAAAAAAATACAAAAAAAAAGTGCATACATTGTATGTTAGGTGATGTTTTGGACCACCCATGAAAGTTTCATAGTGATGAAATAAAAAATAAAACAAAAAATCAAGATGGGGTCAAATGGATCTGAAGACAGTGGGAGACAATTCATTGTTGCAACCCTATTTATAATAAAGGAATGTACATGATATAGTGGGAGATTTATGCCTTTTGAAGCGAGTTGTGATTTTGTTCACTGACAATGACCATAAACACTAGGGCTGTCGTCGTCTAAAGAAATTCTTGGTCGACTAAAGACCTCAGTCCTATCGAATGATTAATCGACTAAAAAGGGGGTGTGGCAAAACTATGAAGTATCTCTCTGTATCTGACCCAAACTGCACCAAAAACACAACTGCACTGGAGTTCATGCAATGAAATAAGCATTTATACAGAAAAGCACCAGGACACAGTGTATTTATTGTTCCGGCGTTGGTCTGGGCCAGTCTCGTCCTCTCTCTGTTCTGTTTTTAGATTAAATGTAAAAATCTTCAGCTAACTCACTCCACATCTTCACTTTTCCACTGTTTTTGTCATGTAAATCCTTTTAATCTAAATAAAATAATGAGTCCACTTCGACGAAAACACCATTGACTGATTAATCGACTAAACCAGTGGTTCCCAACATTTTTTGTCTCAAGTACCCCCTAAGTTTTGTTTTACACTCCGAGTACCCCTTAATTTGAGTTTCAGGCACATAAATGGGTTTACTAGTTTAATATAGTCAGTTATTACTATTATATGTATTGTTTTAATTATATTTATGGTCCAAGATACTCCAAAGAGATGCTACATTTACAACTAATCACACATTTTTACAGATAAAAAGTACATTTAATCTTATTTTAAAACCTAAAACCATTCCAAGTACCCCCTGGTAATTCCTCAAGTACCCCTTGGGGTCCCCGTACCCCTGGTTGGGAAACACTGGACTAAACAACTAAAGACTACAGCCCTAATAAATACGTTCTGATTCTATCGCCGAGTACCTGGAGGCTGCTTTTTCTTCCTGCACATCACAGTGACCCTCTAACCTCCGCTGCACATTAAAAACACGCTCCACGCCTCGTTTCATCTGCTCTGCGAGACGTTTTACCTCCTCTGCCCCTGCGTTTACCGCCGCCTAATTCCCCCCTTTATGTCGGAGCGTATCCCCAGCTGGAGACCGGAGCTAATATAGGATTTTCAGTCTCTAACTCTGCGTATTACAGACAGCTTTTAGTCCGGGATCAGCCGGTGCAAGAGCCTAACACGAGCGCCTCCTTCACACGACTGGATGTGCCTCTTTTGTTCTACGGACGAGGCTTTGAAAGAGAGCAACAGGCAGGAGAGAGAGCGCCTTGATTGCGAAGTTCTCAGGCTTTTGTGAACGCCGTGCTTCAGCTGCTGTTCTTTCTTTCTCGTTCGAGTGGCGTGCAGAGGCGGCGCGCAGGTAATCAACGCAACCAGAGCTGAAATGACACCAAATTGTACTGGAAGCAGGATTTTAAAGGTTGATATCTGCGATGAGTTACAAGCCAGTGCAGTATTTGTGGTGATACCGGGCTTAAAGGAACAATATTCTGCATTTTTCATCTTGTTATTGGCCTATAAAACATGCTCTTGAATGCCTAAAATTTGGCATCTCATGTTTAAAAATAAAAGGTAGAGGCGGAGATGTTCAGAGCGAGTTTAGCGATGATTTAAGGACTAAAAAACAGCAGAAGATTCAGGGCTATGTGACGTCAGTGATCATACATATAGAAATGTGGCATTTTATGTGTAAAAACAGACAAAATTGCACGTATTTGGGACATTTCAATCTGAAAAATGAACAAAACCTGGTGTAAATTTTTTGTCCATTTTGTATAGTTATAAGAATATTACCGTGAGGATTTTGTATTTTTTGAATAAACTAGATTGAGATTGAGTATTGGCCCAAAAATTCAAATTTAACAAAAAAAATTTAACTTAAAAACTTTAATAAATTAAGTTTTGAATTTGATATCAACAAATCCTTCATCAAAATCTTGTTCAGTCCCAAATTGTAACGTTTGGTGTGCAGGAGCTACTTTAAAGGAAAAATATTATTCATTTTTCATATTGTTATTTAAAAATCTTGAGTACCTTAAATTTGCCATCTCAAGTTTTGAAATAAAGCAAAAAAAAAAAAAAAAAACATCACTCAATAAATTACTCAATAAATGATGGTTTGATCAGCCTTTGTGAAAAGACACTGAGTAAATTCAGCCACTAGATGGCGCTTTAGCACTCACATAATGTAGTGAGGTTAGCCATCAACAAACATTATGATGCAGGTCAGCAGGAGCAGTCATCGTGTTTAGAAATGCTCAGAACGAGTATGAGGATGATTTAAGGACTTAAAACAGCAGAAGATTCTCGGATAAATGATGAATGGAGTCTGAAAATACGTCCCAGAACCAGGAAGTTCAGCAGGAAGTGTTTTTGACGCTTGGAGAGGGAGGATTTTCTAGTGAACATTCCTCAAAACAGTGTGAATACTACTTCAGGTGTGTTTTTGAAGACGAAACATCGTTAGAACATGGTTTAAAGCAAAAAAAGTCACTGTAGCAGAATCTGTGTCTTAAATAAATAAACGTAGATACAGCAGGTGGGATCAGGGATCAGGGGCGTGGGACTGGGGAAGTAAAGGGGGCTGTTTCCCCGGGGCCAAAGTTAAGGAAGGACCCTTGTTGGAGAAATGTACAATCTACAAACTTTCACTTTTTTAGAATTCAATATCAACAAGTCATTCAGTACATTTCATCAAAACCTTCAGTCCCAGATACATGTACAGTTTGATGTGTGCAGGAGCTGCTTTAAGGCTGATCTTTATGTCTCGAGGGAGAAAAATGCATTTTAAGCAAACGGCCTTTGAAGTTACAATGAATAAAACATCTTTAGGAGCAGATTGGACAAGTTTTTGTTTCCACATCAACGCCGATATGTTGAGAGACCAAAAAACAAAAGCCTGTCGTGTCTCTTTTAATGTAGTTGTATTCCCAAATGCAAACATGTACAGTTCAAAGCCACAGATTGTAATTAGTTCAATCAGTCAAATTCACGCCCAGAATGCACTGACTTGAGCTTTCAACAGTCACTTTACAATTTGCCGCATTGTTCATTCACGTTTATCACACTCGGCTCTCGCTGAGTTAATTCTATACATCGTTCTTCACCTTTGCCACAAAATCAAACTCGCAATCCAAGCTCGGCGTGACAGCTGCTCCATTCAACCACGTACAATAATAACACCGTGTCAAATTATCACTGAGCTTTACGGCGTCGAGTGCGGTAAAAGTGAAGCTGAACATGTCATTCGGCGCGTGCATTGTGTTTAAACCCGGCCTCCCGTGCAGTAAACGACCTGTGATTTGTGATTGCCGGGTTCTGGGCCCATTGTGCGGAGCGTCAGCAGAGGCGGAGGTCCAGCCCGTCCACAGCGCGCCGAGAATTAACCTTCCACCCCTCGTTAAAGGGAGGCGTGCGGCTGGAGAGACGGGGACGCCGCGCTAATGCACTTTCTCCGCGCGCCGAAATTGCTTCCCGCCCACGGCAAAACGCTCCGGAGTTAAGCCGGGACCGGGGTGTTGGCCGGGGCGTCTCTGCTCGGGGTTTGCTGATGATCGAGGAGGTTTTCAGCAATGTTTTGGCCATAGACCCTTTAAAATGTGATGAAAGTCCGGAATGGAGGCAAAATGAAGTTGACTGTAAATGTTTGGAAACGCTTTAGATTAAGGTTCCTTAGTAAACTATTTATAATGCATTAATAAGCACTTGTTATGTGTTTATAAGCACTTATAAGGCATTTACAAGCATTTATTAGCGCGATAATTGAAAATAATGTGATATGCAGCTCATTGATGCTCTGTACATGTGGTTTATTCACTCAAACATGTTTTGGCTCATGGATTATAAACATGTATGAGGCGTTATAAGTGCATAAACGAACTATTAGTGCTTATTAACATCTTATAAATAGTTAACTAAGGAACCCTAATCTAAAGCGTTACCATTGTTTCAATGATTCTCTCACATTAGATCTACTGGGTTTAAGTGTTTGTGTTAGAAAAAAGCAACACATTTGAATTTCCAGGGTAGAAAGGTCAGTTAGTTTGCTTTTCTATAACAAACAATGAGCTTTAAAATTGTATTTTAGCCTCAAAAGAATCACATTTTTGGCATAGTATCCAATATATCTCTAGATAAAATATGAGTTCAACATTCCTGTGAGTATTTTTCCAGTAAAACCCATAAATCTGGATTGTTCCTTCATCAAAAATGCAAAGAGTTCATTTTAATTTACTAAAACATAATGTAAAATACAATAATAAATGTGTTTAAAGCAGCTCTGATGTCACTCACATGTGTCTGAGGCTTTTACTTTTCCAAAATCATCTACATTGTTGATATTTTGTGAGATTCTGAGGTTAATCCCAGTTGCAGTGAAATCACATTATGTTGCACTTCACTTTTGCCTCCGTTCTGAATTTAGAATGTTTTTCTTTTAAAGGGTCTGTTTGGTGGCTTTCAGATTCTAGAATGCGCCCCATTTTGTATTAAATATTATTGGGTCATAGAATGTCGCCTGAGACCCAGCAATATGGTTTTCACTTTTCTTTTAAGTTAATTTGGTTGATTGATTGATTGATTGATTCATTACTTTTATTTCAAATAAATAATAACAAAACATTTAACAACAGTAAAAAATTAGAATGTAAAATAAGGGAAAAGATAATCAAATCAAATCAAATCAAACTTTATTTATAAAGCACTTTTCATACATAGCATGTAGCACAAAGTGCTTTACAGTGCATTAAAAACATTCCCACACATGACCATTTCCCACCCCACCGCCTCCCACGAGCCAATCAACCCACCCACAGTCACATACACACCTGAACACACACACACACACACACACACACACACACACACACACACACACACACACACACACACACACACACACACACACACACACAACACATTCTTGTAAAGTAAGTCTAATGAGGACCTACAGAAAAACTGTTACAAATGGGGACCCCACTTTTCTGAAGTAAACAGAGGCACCAAAACCACTCTCCAATTTTTTTTTGGGTCCTAGGAGCCCAGAAAAAAAAAGTGAACCAAAATGTCCAAAGTTTTCTTCTTTGAGATTTTGTCTTGTCGTTGGTGATTTTTGGGGACATGCCCATTATGTAGTACCAGGTACAACCACCAGATGGCGATAGTAATTTTTGAGCTTTACACATATATACATATATTTTCACATTAATTATTATATATTATATATATTTTTACCCTTATGCTTTTTACTAATGTCTTTCATTGTAGGCACTAATACGATCTCTGACGGCAGCAGGTTTATACAGACTTTTGTGTAGAAGCCACAGGAAGAAGTTAGTTATAACCAGTGGAGCCTTGACATCGAAAAACAGTTGAACAAGACGTTTTACTGTAGTTTGAAAGGCTTTTTTGTATTGATATTGGATATTTTTAACATTTTCAATTATAAATATAAAATCAACACTCAGGTAATGAAAATGTTTAAAGCCTCTATTATGTCAGTTAAGAAAAAATGCTTGAGCATTTTAACTAAAGTAAAATGATGTTTCATATGCTTCAAGTGTCAAAATAAAATGGAATAAATAATATACCAACAATAAAAAGCTTCACTTTATGTTGGAATGATTTTTGATTTAAAATGTAAGTACTTTTGTCTTATTAATCTTTCTGTACGATAATTCTGGCATGAACAACATTAAAACAAGATAATAGTTTACTAATACATTGCCAAATAAAAGTTATGATTACTAAACAAACACTGGTACACAATAGGGGATACGAACAATCTGAGAAAACGTTTGAGTAAAACAAAAGAGTGAGAACAACTGTTGAAGAACATCTGAAGTATCATAGAACTCCTGACTTAATAACTACTTGATAATGTGGTTGCGCCACACATTATTCCTTTACATTTTCCTCTACTTTTGTTACTCCTACATCCAAGATAAGATAAGATAAGATAGAGATCCTTTATTTGTCCCACAATGGGGAAATTCCACTGTTGCAACACACAGTTTAGAACAGGAATGAAAGAAATAGGCGCATGCAATAAAAATAGGATAAATAAACATGGTAATAAAAATACAATATAAAATATAAAGTGCACACTCTTATTTACAGTAAAATGGCAAATAAAGTGGTTTAAGTGTATGTTATATACAGTAAGTGACTATAGTGAGGTAAAGTGTATTAATAGTATGTTAAATTATATTGCACATGATTATTGCGGGTGAATGACACAAGGAGGAAAAAAAACAAAAACAAAAAAAAAAACAATTTAAACTAGAGAAAACTAGAAAACTTTTTTTTTTTAGCTTAACATTTATCATAATAATTGTGTTATCCATGTTGTGTTTGGGGGCTTTTTAAAATACCTTACGTTCACATTATGACCCAAGTACCATTTTTATCGTTTACAACTTTCTCGTCTCAATACATCAATTCTATTTTTGACATACAATTTGACTCCCTGCCATGTCCTTGTTTGAAGTGCTCCAGAAGACATGTGGATACACTGGGTGCACTGTGCATGGATAGCCAGCTATGTGGTTTGTGACCATGAAACACATGAAACACACTATTTAAATTACATGACTTAAGTCTTAAAGTCTATATGACTTTTTTTTTTCTAATTATGTGGAGGAATTTTGACAAATTAAAGTTTGATATGACAGGGAGTAGAGCTGAGTTCTAAAACAGAATCCCTCTGTGATGTCATCAATCAGCAATGTGCCATATAGGTGCCAATACAGGGATAAGTGTTTCTGACAGTTTAAACGATTATTCAATAAAATAAAGATGTGGAAAGTCACTTACAAGTGAATGCATAAATGCAATATTTTTGTACATACGCATGCTTTATAAAAAAGACCCCAGTTTTGTTTATCACAGTGGAGTCAGACCACCATTTTGTAATCTGTAGTGCTCAAAACTGATGCAGACATAGACATTGTGAGGACCTCAAAAATCTGAATCTGTGTATCACACTGAAGTCAGAACATCATTTTGGTAATCTGTGGTGCTCCAAACCATTACAGACATAGACATTGTGAGGACCTTAAAAGTCTGGATGTGTGTATCACACTGGAGACAGGCCACCATTGTGTAATCTGCTGTACTGTAAACCGTTCCAGACATAGACATTGTGAGGACCTTAAAAGTCTGGATGTGTGTATCACACTGGAGACAGGCCACCATTGTGTAATCTGTAGTGCTGAAAACCGTTCCAGCCATAGACGTTGTGAGGACCTCAAAAGTCTGGATGTGTGTATCACACTGGAGTCAGAACACCATTTTGGTAATCTGTTGTGCTCCAAACCATTACAGACATAGACGTTGTGAGGACCTCAAAAGTCTGGATGTGTGTATCACCATTTTGTAATCTGCTGAACTGTAAACTGTTCCAGAGATAGACATTGTGAGGACCTTAAAAGTCTGGATGTGTGTATCACCATTTTGTAATCTGCTGAACTGTAAACTGTTCCAGAGATAGACATTGTGAGGACCTTAAAAGTCTGGATGTGTGTATCACCATTTTGTAATCTGCTGAACTGTAAACTGTTCCAGAGATAGACATTGTGAGGACCTTAAAAGTCTGGATGTGTGTATCACACTGGAGTCAGTTGTTTTGTGCTCAGACTCTGTGGACAAGGGCGTGTGAAGATCCCAAATTCTAATCTGAGTTTCACAATGGAATGAGGCCAACAACAGACAGCTTTACATTAATTTACAGGATAGTTAAGTGTGACATCATGGGTTCCACTGACACAATCAGCAGAAACCTCCTGATTGATTAAAGACATAATGGCACAGAAACATGTTCACACTGAATATCAGAGGGTAGAACTATTAGCATTTTGAATTTTATTTTTAGCTCCAGATTTTAAAAATTACAAAAATGTATAATTTTACCTACGTCTAAAATGATCTCTAGAGGAAAACCAGACTTAACCGATTACTTTTGTACAGTTCTGATGATGTTTATATTAAAGAGGGCATTCAAAATGTAGATGTTTTTTCTACACGTTCTGTAGACATTCTTGTTAATTATTGCTGATCATCAAACCTATACTGTAGTTTACATTAACAGCATTATTTAATATGGTGGTGGCATATTTGTCATGTGACTCATAAAGAACAATTGGATAAACACACATGAAACGTACTGTTTATATTTGTCACTATATTTATTTGCCATGTTTGTATCAATAAATTAAAAATCATGGCTTATGTTAGCTATTATTGAATTTAGTTTTGCAGTCTATAAAAATTGTCATCCTTGTTTTGGCCATCTTAAACTGTCTGCACACTACAGGAGTTTTGGAACGATTTTGCCCCTCCATGAATTAATGGGGGGCGTGGCCTGAGCAGCAATTCTTGTGAGATATTATTAGTTGTGGCTCTGGGCTCTCCTCATGTCTGTGGGTCAGTGCGGCTCTATTTATCAAATCTTAGGCTTTAACATGTTACACCAGGATCTATCCAGCAGCCAGTGCAGCATCAGCTGCAGCTGCACTGCTCCATTTACAGTTAAACAGGGAACATCGTCCACAGTCGTCCTATTTGGTCTTTAGTTCTTTATCATTTCAAAACTAACTCTAGGACTCAAGTGTTGCCTCTATCTGTCTGTATTTGTCTCTCTCTCTGTCTCTCTCTCTCGCTCTCTCTCTCTCTGTCTCTCTCTCTCGCACTCTCTCTCTCTGTCTCACTCTCAATGTCACTCTTTCTCTCTCTATCTCTCTCGCACTCTATCTCTATACTCTCTCTCTCTCTCTCTCTCTCTCTCGCTCTCTCTCTCACACTCTCTCTCTCTCTGTCTCACTCTCAATGTCACCCTTTCTCTCTCTGTCTCTCTCTCTCACTCTTTCTCTCTCTCACTCCCTCTCTGTCTCTCTCACTCTCTCTCTGTCTCACTCTCAATGTCACCCTTTCTCTCTCTGTCTCTCTCTCTCGCACTCTTTCTCTCTCTCACTCCCTCTCTGTCTCTCTCACTCTCTCTCTGTCTCACTCTCAATGTCACCCTTTCTCTCTCTGTCTCTCTCTCTCTCTCACTCTCTCTGTCTCTTTCTCTCACTCCCTCTCTGTCTCTCTCTTCTCTCTGTCACCCTCTCTTTGTCTCTCTGTCCCTCTCCTTCTCTGTGTCTCTCTGTCTCTCTCTGTCTCCCTTGGTCTTTGTCCTTAAGACTTACTTAAAATCTTGTGGTAATTAAAAACTACTTTATTAAGCGTTGTAGCTTGTAGCTGTTAGATGTAGGCCTAATGTTTGTGGCGACACAACAGTTTAAGTCGCTACATAATTACTTACTCTTCCTGAATCTACATAATATTATTAATACAATACTTAAGTAAAAACGTTGTAAGTAACATGTCAAAATATATAATAATTTAATAAATGTCATATTTAATTTAATCATTGTTTTTAAATCTATACTTAGTGAGGGTAAAAATTCGAGAGTTGAAAAATATAGTAAAATAAACTGCAGTACCAACAGAATCCATGTGGGGGCGCTGTCCTGTGGGGACCTGATGATACACACTACAAGAACAGGGTGTCTTATGAGGACTGCAGTACCTCAGTGTGTCCACTAGGTTCGCATGCACACACACAAAGTCTGGTTAAGGACTTTCTGGGGACTTTTTAGAAAAAGGGAGGGGGACATACTTTGGGCTGTTTCCTGTCGTTTAAAAGCATTGTGCCTCTGGGGACCTCAAATGAGGTCCTCACAAGGTTTTAGGTCCCCACATGACTGTGTGTAAACAAACGCAAGTCCCCACATGTGATGCTTTACAAACACACACACACACACACACACACACACACACAACACATTCTTGTAAAGTAAGTCTAATGAGGACCTACAGAAAAACTGTTACAAATGGGGACCCCACTTTTCTGAAGTAAACAGAGGCACCAAAACCACTCTCCAATTTTTTTTTGGGTCCTAGAAGCCCAGAAAAAAAAAGTGAACCAAAATGTCCAAAGTTTTCTTCTTTGAGATTTTGTCTTGTCGTTGGTGATTTTTGGGGACATGCCCATTATGTAGTACCAGGTACAACCACCAGATGGCAAGAGCTTTACACATATATACATATATTTTCACATTAATTATTATATATTATATATATTTTTTTACCCTTATGCTTTTTTACTAATGTCTTTCATTGTAGGCACTAATACGATCTCTGACGGCAGCAGGTTTATACAGACTTTTGTGTAGAAGCCACAGGAAGAAGTTAGTTATAACCAGTGGAGCCTTGACATCGAAAACAGTTGAACTAGAAGTTTTACTGTAGTTTGAAAGGCTTTTGTATTGGATATTGGATATTTTTAACATTTTCAATTATAAATATAAAATCAACACTCAGGTAATGAAAAAATGTTTAAAGCCTCTATTATGTCAGTTAAGAAAACTTGAGCATTTTAACTAAAGTAAATGATGTTTCATATGCTTCAAGTGTCAAAATAAAATGGAATAAATAATGTACCAACAATAAAAAAAGCTTCACTTTATGTTGGAATGATTTTTGATTTAAAATGTAAGTACTTTTGTCTTATTAATCTTTCTGTACGATAATTCTGGCATGAACAACATTAAAACAAGATAATAGTTTACTAATACATTGCCAAATAAAAGTTATGATTACTAAACAAACACTGGTACACAATAGGGGATACGAACAATCTGAGAAAACATTTGAGTAAAACAAGAGTGAGAACAACTGTTGAAGAACATCTGAAGTATCCTAGAACTCCTGACTTAATAACTACTTGATAATGTGGTTGCGCCACACATTATTCCTTTACATTTGTCCTCTACTTTTGTGACTCCTACATCCAAGATAAGATACGAGAAGATAGAGATCCTTTATTTGTCCCACAGTGGGGAAATTCCACTGTTGCAACACACAGTTTAGCACAGGAATGAAAGAAATAGGCATGCAATAAAAATAGGATAAATAAACATGGTAATAAAAATACAATATAAAATATAAAGTGCACACTCTTATTTACAGTGAAAATGGCAAATAAAGTGGTTTAAGTGTATGTTATATACAGTAAGTGACTATAGTGAGGTAAAGTGTATTAATAGTATGTTAAATTATATTGCACATGATTATTGCGGGTGAATGACACAAGGAGGAAAAAAAACAAAAACAAAAAAAAACAATTTAAACTAGAGAAAACTAGAAAACTTTTTTTTTTTAGCTTAACATTTATCATAATAATTGTGTTATCCATGTTGTGTTTGGGGCTTTTTAAAATACCTTACGTTCACATTATGACGCAAGTACCATTTTTATCGTTTACAACTTTCTCGTCTCAATACATCAATTCTATTTTTGACATACAATTTGACTCCCTGCCATGTCCTTGTTTGAAGTGCTCCAGAAGACATGTGGATACACTGGGTGCACTGTGCATGGATAGCCATGCAGAGGATAGCCAGCTATGTGGTTTGTGACCATGAAACACATGAAACACACTATTTAAATTACATGACTTAAGTCTTAAAGTCTATATGACTTTTTTTTTTCTAATTATGTGGAGGAATTTTGACAAATTAAAGTTTGATATGACAGGGAGTAGAGCTGAGTTCTAAAACAGAATCCCTCTGTGATGTCATCAATCAGCAATGTGCTATATAGGTGCCAATACAGGGATAAGTGTTTCTGACAGTTTAAACGATTATTCAATAAAATAAAGATGTGGAAAGTCACTTACAAGTGAATGCATAAATGCAATATTTTTGTACATACGCATGCTTTATAAAAAAAGACCCCAGTTTTGTTTATCACAGTGGAGTCAGACCACCATTTTGTAATCTGTAGTGCTCAAAACTGATGCAGACATAGACATTGTGAGGACCTCAAAAATCTGAATCTGTGTATCACACTGAAGTCAGAACATCATTTTGGTAATCTGTGGTGCTCCAAACCATTACAGACATAGACATTGTGAGGACCTTAAAAGTCTGGATGTGTGTATCACACTGGAGACAGGCCACCATTGTGTAATCTGTAGTGCTGAAAACCGTTCCAGCCATAGACGTTGTGAGGACCTCAAAAGTCTGGATGTGTGTATCACACTGGAGACAGGCCACCATTGTGTAATCTGTAGTGCTGAAAACCGTTCCAGCCATAGACGTTGTGAGGACCTTAAAAGTCTGGATCTGTGTATCACACTGGAGTCAGAACACCATTTTGGTAATCTGTTGTGCTCCAAACCATTACAGACATAGACGTTGTGAGGACCTCAAAAGTCTGGATGTGTGTATCACCATTTTGTAATCTGCTGAACTGTAAACTGTTCCAGAGATAGACATTGTGAGGACCTTAAAAGTCTGGATGTGTGTATCACACTGGAGTCAGTTGTTTTGTGCTCAGACTCTGTGGACAAGGGCGTGTGAAGATCCCAAATTCTAATCTGAGTTTCACAATGGAATGAGGCCAACAACAGACAGCTTTACATTAATTTACAGGATAGTTAAGTGTGACATCATGGGTTCCACTGACACAATCAGCAGAAACCTCCTGATTGATTAAAGACATAATGGCACAGAAACATGTTCACACTTAATATCAGAGGGTAGAACTATTAGCATTTTGAATTTTATTTTTAGCTCCAGATTTTAAAAATTACAAAAATGTATAATTTTACCTACGTCTAAAATGATCTCTAGAGGAAAACCAGACTTAACCGATTACTTTTGTACAGTTCTGATGATGTTTATATTAAAGAGGGCATTCAAAATGTAGATGTTTTTTCTACACGTTCTGTAGACATTCTTGTTAATTATTGCTGATCATCAAACCTATACTGTAGTTTACATTAACAGCATTATTTAATATGGTGGTGGCATATTTGTCATGTGACTCATAAAGAACAATTGGATAAACACACATGAAACGTACTGTTTATATTTGTCACTATATTTATTTGCCATGTTTGTATCAATAAATTAAAAATCATGGCTTATGTTAGCTATTATTGAATCTAGTTTTGCAGTCTATAAAAATTGTCATCCTTGTTTTGGCCATCTTAAACTGTCTGCACACTACAGGAGTTTTGGAACGATTTTTCCTCTCCATGAATTAATGGGGGGCGTGGCCTGAGCAGCAATTCTTGTGAGATATTATTAGTTGTGGCTCTGGGCTCTCCTCATGTCTGTGGGTCAGTGCGGCTCTATTTATCAAATCTTAGGCTTTAACATGTTACACCAGGATCTATCCAGCAGCCAGTGCAGCATCAGCTGCAGCTGCACTGCTCCATTTACAGTTAAACATCGTCCACAGTCGTCCTATTTGGTCTTTAGTTCTTTATCATTTCAAAACTAACTCTAGGACTCAAGTGTTGCCTCTATCTGTCTGTATTTGTCTCTCTCTCTGTCTCTCTCTCACTCTCTCTCGCTCTCTCTCTCTCTCTCTCTCGCACTCTTTCTCTCTGTCTCACTCTCAATGTCACTCTTTCTCTCTCTGTCTCTCTCGCACTCTATCTCTTTCGCACTCTCTCTCTCTCTCACTCCCTCTCTGTCTCTCTCGCTCTCTCTCTCACACTCTCTCTCTGTCTCACTCTCAATGTCACCCTTTCTCTCTCTGTCTCTCTCTCTCGCACTCTTTCTCTCTCTCACTCCCTCTCTGTCTCTCTCACTCTCTCTCTGTCTCACTCTCAATGTCACCCTTTCTCTCTCTGTCTCTCTCTCTCTCACTCTTTCTCTCTCTCACTCCCTCTCTGTCTCTCTCACTCTCTCTCTGTCTCACTCTCAATGTCACCCTTTCTCTCTCTGTCTCTCTCTCTCTCTCTCTCACTCTCTCTGTCTCTTTCTCTCACTCCCTCTCTGTCTCTCTCTTCTCTCTGTCACCCTCTCTTTGTCTCTCTGTCCCTCTCCTTCTCTGTGTCTCTCTGTCTCTCTCTGTCTCCCTTGGTCTTTGTCCTTAAGACTTACTTAAAATCTTGTGGTAATTAAAAACTACTTTATTAAGCGTTGTAGCTTGTAGCTGTTAGATGTAGGCCTAATGTTTGTGGCGACACAACAGTTTAAGTCGCTACATAATTACTTACTCTTCCTGAATCTACATAATATTATTAATACAATACTTAAGTAAAAACTTTGTAAGTAACATGTCAAAATATATAATAATTTAATAAATGTCATATTTAATTTAATCATTGTTTTTAAATCTATACTTAGTGAGGGTAAAAATTCGAGAGTTGAAAAATATAGTAAAATAAACTGCAGTACCAACAGAATCCATGTGGGGGCGCTGTCCTGTGGGGACCTGATGATACACACTACAAGAACAGGGTGTCTTATGAGGACTGCAGTACCTCAGTGTGTCCACTAGGTTCGCATGCACACACACAAAGTCTGGTTAAGGACTTTCTGGGGACTTTTTAGAAAAAGGGTGGGGGACATACTTTGGGCTGTTTCCTGTCGTTTAAAAGCATTGTGCCTCTGGGGACCTCAAATGAGGTCTTCACAAGGTTTTAGGTCCCCACATGACTGTGTGTAAACAAACGCAAGTCCCCACATGTGATGCTTTACAAACACAACACACACACACACACACACACACACATACAGATACACACCCATCTATGTGCATACACACGTATTTACACACACATACCCTAAGATACAATAGGCTGAGTGCAGATACACCAGTTGAGGAAGCACCATCAGAGGAGCCGTCTGCACCAGGAGCAGAGAGTCCGTAGCCACAGGACACAGACTCAGGGCCCCGAGGAGAGATGGGGCAAGCACCAAACCTCCACCAGGGGCCCATGAGCCAGGGCCCAGCAACCACAGACGACCGCCGCTCCCAGTACAGAGGGCCCCTCAGAGGAAACACTGGAGTCTAAAATAAATAAAATAATAAATAAATAAATAAATATGGGTAATTAATAAATAAATAGAACTAGAGTAAAACTTAAATAAATACATATAAAATAAGTAAACACAATAAATAAATAAGCAAAAAGATAAGCAATCAGTAAATATTGATATACATTTGAAAAGGAGTATTTAGAAGCTAAAAATTATGTAATCCCAGCCAACTAATTTTCATAATTTTCTTAATACATTATTCTACTGAGGAAAAAAAAAGAGGACAATGCGCTAATACAGTATGGGCTTGAGTTAAATAATATTAGTATTAATTACAGTATATTTTACTCACTTAAAATAACATTTGCCAATGGAAAAGGCTATTTTTTTCTCATTTCAAGAGAAAATAGTTGTGTTTTTCTTATTTTAAGTGAAGCAAGACAATCATGCTTTGTTTTATTGTAAGAATATACTCAAATCAAGAAAAACAATGCTCAGCTCAAGCGCTTATTCAGTTATTATCTTGTAAGTTTTTCCGATTAATTAACTGAAAAAAAGATTGTTATGTTTTGATGAACATAATTGTTATCTTGACTAAACAGTCTAAAACTCACACAAAAAGACCCTTTTATGACAAAAACAATGGCATTATTAAACCAAAAAGATCTAATTTCCACAATAAAACCCATCATTTGTAGATATGCTCTACCTTGAAGTCTCATTTTGTTGATAATGTATTCAAAAAGTCTCGGTGTACAATAAGAATAATCGTTTCACCAGTCGACCAAAAAAAAAATGAATTGCCGACTTGTCAAACACTAAAAGAATCGTGATTTTCAGCCCTAATGTCTTCTGTTAAACACAATTGACACTTTGATCACCACCACTTTCATCATTTATCACTGGATTTTCAATATTCTCTTTTTATTTAACTATTTGAGTTGCTGTATTGGTTTACATTGTTCAAGGAGTCCGTATGAGTTCTTTGTCCCTGAACCTAAAACCATTTGCTTGGATTTGTTTTTTTAAATTGACACATGTTTGGACATTATTTTCAGATTTATTTCCAGTCTGTACCAAAGTCTGACTCCATTTATTGGACATAAAACTTTCCATTTTCGCTCCGTGTCGTGGATCCTTGAAATCGAACGCTCTCACACGTTCTATCCACTCGTCCGCTCTTTAAACTTTTTTGTAAATTGCCTTTTTTATCACAATTCGCCACAGCGTTGTTTGTCAGGATTTCCCCGCTCCCTCACAAATTATAGAACCTACGTTGGGAGAGGTTTTTATTGCTGGTGAAGAGTCTCTCTGCAGCTTCAGACTTTATTTGTGCTGAAATAAAGTTTGCGCTGAGCACTTTTTGGCAGTGGTTTTCTCTAATCCACTACAGAGCAAAAAATGTAAATCTGCCCTGCAAAATGACTTGAATTGATCATTTTTATCTGGATTTGAGTCGTTTTGGCTCGATGAGATGTAATCGCTGATGTGTTTTAAAGGTATTTCTGATTGATCATGTGATAATTTGTCGGAAAACAAGACAATAAATACATTTGGCAGTGGTTTTATGTTTGTTATGTTCTGATATCAGTGTGTTGTTATCAATAAATGTAATGGTAAACGGGGCATCGGACTGGGGGGGGGGTAAAGGGTACTGGTCCCCCTGCTGCCGGGCCCTTCTTGGTTCTGCACATTTGAGCTTGTCTTTTGTTTTTGCGCACACACCGCCTTCACACACAACATGCACTGCACCTTGTAACTACTTTTTGTAAATATTAAAGTGTCCATGACAGGTTGGACTACTCATTTGACAAAAATGCAGTTATGATAAATATATTTCAAATTTTGTTGAAGTACTTTACAAATTTTATCACGGTTTAGCAATTGTTTTCGTTTTTAGTTTGACTTCCTGGTTGTAAATGATGACATCACACACCCAGCAACCACCCTGTACAAGGGGCCAAAACTCATTTAATGTTACAGACTTTATTATTTCCATCCATCCATCCATCTTCTTCCGCTTATCCGGGGCCGGGTCGCGGGGGCAGCAGCCTGAGCAGGGACTCCCAGACTTCCTTCACCCCAGACACTTCCTCCAGCTCCTCCGGGGATCGAGGCGTTCCCAGGCCAGCCGAGAGACATAGTCCCTCCAGCGTGTCCTGGGTCTACCCTGGGCCGCCTCGGTGGGACATGCCCAGAACACCTCCCGAGGAGGCGTCCAGGAGGCATCCGGAACAGATGCCCGAGCCACCTCAGCTGGCTCCTCTCGACGTGGAGGAGCAGCGGCTCTACTCCGAGCTCCCCCCGTGTGACTGAGCTCCTCACCCTATCTCTAAGGGAGCGCCCAGCCACCCGGCGGAGGAAGCTCATTTCAACCGCTTGTATCCGCGATCTTGTCCTTTCGGTCATTACCCAAAGCTCATGACCATAGGTGAGGGTAGGAACGTAGATTGACCGGTAAATCGAGAGCTTCGTCTTTCGACTCAGCTCTCTCTTCACCACAACGGTCCGATACAGCGCCCGCATCACTGCAGACGCTGCACCGATCCGCCTGTCAATCTCACGCTCCATCCTTCCCTCACTCGTGAACAAGACCCCGAGATACTTGAACTCCTCCACTTGAGGCAAGGACTCTCCACCCACCGGAGAGGGCAAGCCACCTTTTTCGGTCGAGAACCATGGCCTCGGATTTGGAGGTGCTGATCCTCATCCCAGCCACTTCACACTCGGCTGCAAACCGTCCCAGTGCATGCTGCAGGTCCCGGTCTGAGGAAGCCATCAGGACGACATCGTCCGCAAACAGCAGAGATGAGATCCTGTGGTTCCCAAACCGGACACCCTCCACGCCCTGACTGCGCCTAGAAATTCTGTCCATAAAAACTATGAACAGAACCGGTGACAAAGGGCAGCCCTGGCGGAGTCCAACATGCACCGGGAACAGGTCTGACTTACTGCCGGCAATGCGAACACAGCTCCTGCTCCTGTCATACAGGGACCGGACAGCCCTTAACAAAGGGCCCCGGACCCCATACTCCCGGAGCACTCCCCACAAGGCGCCCCGGGGCACACGGTCGAATGCCTTCTCCAGGTCCACAAAGCACATGTGGACTGGTTGGGCAAACTCCCATGAACCCTCGAGCACCCGATGGAGAGTATAGAGCTGGTCCAGTGTTCCACGACCGGGACGAAAACCACACTGCTCCTCCTGAATCCGAGGTTCGACTATCGGTCGGATTCTCCTCTCCAGTACCCTGGAATAGACCTTACCGGGGAGGCTGAGGAGTGTGATCCCCCTGTGGTTGGAACACACCCTCCGGTCCCCCTTCTTATACAGAGGGACCACCACCCCAGTCTGCCAGTCCAGAGGTACCGTCCCAGACTGCCACGCGATGTTGCAGAGACGTGTCAGCCAAGACAGTCCCACAACATCCAGAGACTTAAGATACTCAGGGCGGATCTCATCCACCCCCGGAGCCTTGCCACCAAGGAGCTTGCCAACCACCTCAGTGACTTCAGCCAGGGTGATGGATGAGTCCGCCTCCAAGATCTCAGCCTCTGCTTCCTCCTCGGAAGACGTGACAGTGGGATTGAGGAGATCCTCAAAGTATTCCTTCCACCGTCCAACCACATCCCCAGTCGAGGTCAACAGTTCTCCACCCGCATCAGAACGGTGTTGGTGAAGCACTGCTTCCCCTTCCTGAGGCGTCGGACGGTTTGCCAGAATTTCTTTGAGGCCAACCGATAGTCCTCCTCCATGGCCTCCCCGAACTCCTCCCAATCCCGAGTTTTTGCCTCTGCGACAGCCCGGGCTGCAGCACGCTTGGCCTGCCGGTACCTGTCAGCTGCTTCAGGAGTCCCACAAGCCAGCAAGGCCCGGTAGGCCTCCTTCTTCAGCCTGACGGCATCCCTTACTTCCGGTGTCCACCACCGGGTTCGGGGATTGCCGCCGCGACAGGCACCAGAGACCTTGCGACCACAGCTACGAGCTGACGCATCGACAATGGAGGCGGAGAACATGGTCCACTCGGACTCAATGTCTCCAGCCTCCCCCGGGATCTGGGAGAAGTTCTCCCGGAGGTGTGAGTTGAAAACCCTGCTGACAGAGGGCTCTGCCAGCCGTTCCCAGCAGACCCTCACGATGCGCTTGGGCCTACCAAGTCGTTCCGGCTTCCTCCCCCGCCAGCGGATCCAACTCACCACCAGGTGGTGATCAGTTGACAGCTCCGCCCCTCTCGTCACCCGAGTGTCCAAGACGCGCGGCCGAAGGGCAGAGGACACGACACCAAAGTCGATCCGCGACCTCCGGCCTAGGTGTCCTGGTGCCAGGTTGCACTGATGGACACCCTTGTGCTTGAACATGGTGTTCGTTATGGACAAGCTGTGACTAGCACAGAAGTCCAATAACTGAACACCACTCGGGTTCAGATCGGGGGGGCCGTTCCTCCCGATTACCCCTCTCCAGGTGTCACTGTCGTTGCCCACATGGGCGTTGAAGTCCCCCAGTAGAACAACGGAGTCCCCGGGTGGTGCACTGTCCAGTACCCCTCCCAGAGACTCCAAGAAGGCCGGGTACTCTGCACCGTTGTTTGGCCCGTAGGCCGACACAACGGTGAGAGACCTGTCCCCCACCCGAAGGCGGAGGGATGCGACCCTCTCGTTCACCGGGGTGAACTCCAACACGTGACGGCTGAGCTGTGGGGCTATGAGCAAGCCCACACCAGCCCGCCGCCTCTCCCCGCGGGCAACGCCAGAGAAATGGAGCGTCCAGCCCCTCTCGAGGAGACGGGTTCCAGAGCCCAGGCTGTGCGTGGAGGTGAGGCCGACTATATCTAGTCGGTAGCGCTCAACCTCCCGCACGAGCTCAGGCTCCTTCCCCCCCAGCGAGGTGACATTCCATGTCCCCAGAGCTAGTTTCTGTGTCCGGAGATCCGGTCGTCGAGGCCCCTGCCTTCGTCTGCCACCCAGATCTCTTTGCACCGGCCCCTTATGGATCCTCCTGCAGGTGGTGGGCCCACAGGAGGGCGGCCCCACGTCGCTCCTTCGGGCTGTGCCCGACCGGGCCCCGTGGGGAAAGGCCCGGCCACCAGACGCTCGCCGTCGAGCGCCCACCCCAGGCCTGGCTCCAGGGTGGGGCCCCGGTGACGCCAGTCCGGGCGACGTACTCGTCCGTTTTTGTATGTGGTGTGCCGTGGCATTTTTTAAACCCAAGTGTGCTGTGACTAGAAAAAGGTTGAAAAACACTGGGGTAGTGTGATGTCATCAACCTGTTTACTTTTCATTTTCAACAGATTTTTTCTTTTTTTTTCTCCACAAACAACTACCAGATTGATTCACCCAATAAAGTAAAAATGAGAAAATCATAAAAACCTGTCTTACGCGCTTCAACTTAGACAAAAAACTATGTAAATAAACTAGATGTTAAAGGGCCTATGACTAGTCATGTACCTAAAATACAGGTAAGATAAATATATTTAAAGTTTTGCTAAAAATAATTATACATTGTATCAATTTTAGCATTTTTTAGCACTTCCTGGTTGCAAATGTTGACATCACACTAGGAAATTACTTTGAACACTGGGCTAAAACTCAGCTAATGTCAGAGATTTTTTTTGTCCGACAAATCAAAATACATGTGAACACCTTTATTTTGTTGAATAATGTTTTAAGGGTAAAATAACTTGTTTGTTTTGGATGAATTATGCATAACCTTTGGATGAAATGAGTCTCCCCGGTGTGATGTCATCAGTTTTTGACTTCCTGTAAACAGATTTTTCAACTTTTCTCCACAAACCGCGACTTGATTGGTGTAAAACAATAATTTTTATGTACAGTACGTATTAATACACCAAATAAAACCAAAATTAGACAAGCGTTAAAACCTGTCATACGCATTTAATCACTGGATGCTTAAAGTGTCATAATAAATAAAGCCCGAGCAGCAGAACAGCGCGGGGCACACGCTGAGAACCTTCACAATCGCAGCCCTAAACAGTAAATAACAACAGTTTAAGTCCATATGTTCTCCATTCATTGTGTGGGAAAGCAATCAACCTCCTGAACCAGTTTCATGACCTGTAGTTTTATTTCTGTTTCCACAAATCTTTAATCCGGCCTGAGGCACAACAGAGACCGAGATAACGTTGTGTCTGAGAGAGAACGCTGGAAGAATGAGAGATGGCCTGGATTTGTGCATCGCGAGAAACTGAACAAATATGTAACTGTCTGGACTCAACATCTCACTTATCGTCTGGAGTTAATGGAATTGTAAGGACCAAACATAAAAACTCCTTCTTGAGTAATATGTTTGGAGTTTCGGTTACGTTTCCCACTGCGAGTGAGTCTTCGAGTGACAAAAGCTTTACGTCAACGATATTAAAATGATGTGTTTCTTGCACGGTTCCTTCAGATATTATTCAGTGTAGTCTTCATTCGTCCATGATCCGTCCATAGAAGAAGTTCAAACTGTAGTCATCTGGGCACTTTTTTTGAAATCGACGTGTTTTGACTTCCAACTAGACGTTATTTTCAATCTGAAGGTACTGAACATGCCGTTTTTTCCCCGTTCTGCCAAGGTCCGGTTCGCTAACCTGTCCCAAAGCCCTAAACATAAGCATATTAACTGTCCCTAAGCCTAACTTTACTCTAATTGTGAAAAAATATACAACATAAACATTTCTAGGGCTGTAGTCGTTTAGTCGATTCGTCGGTCGATGGTATTTTAGTCTACCAAGATTTTTATTTCTTGACTAATCATTTTATTTATACTAAATTATTACAAAATGATTTATATGGCACAAACGAGATGATATGAAGTGAGTAAGAGAGAGGTTTTGGAGTCTTAATGTATAAATACACTGTCTCCTTGTACTTTTCTGTATAAATAGTTGTATTTGCATGAATTCCTCTACATTGTTGTTCTTTTGAGTGCAGTTTGGCTCAGATACATGGAAATACTTGACAGTTTTGATATATTTTTGTCACATCTCCTTTTGTCGACTGATCGGTCGATAAGGCTGGTCTTATTTCTTTAGTCGACGACAGCCCTAAACATTTGCTAGCATTGCCATGAAAGCAAAGTGTTGGTCATGTGGTATAATTAGGTTGGGGGAAAAAAAAAGTGTTCTGGACTGTGAAGCTAGCATTTAAAGGACAAATATTATGCAAAATTGACCTTTTAGAGCTTTTTACCATGTTCTAACTTTGTTCCGTCATCAAAAACACAGCTGGAGTTGCATTTAGCTTCATTCACACTAGTTTGATGAATCCTGGTTAGAAAATCTCCCTCCAACCGTCAAAAACACTTAAAAAAAACTTTATTTCTGTCTCTGATCACAATCATTACAACCGCGTGACTGCTCAACACGGTTAGCATAACAAGCAACGTGTTTCTAAAATGTGTGTAATTGCCTCTGAAGCCAGTAGATGGAGCCAAAGCTAAGTTACTATGGCGTCTCCGAAGGCTGGGACAAATCTATATTCTTTGTAAAAACATGTAAAATATAAGATGTCGAAGTAAATATGCTCAAGCGCATGTTTAAAGGCCAATAACAACATAAAATAATGCATAATATTTGTCCTTTAACACAGTGTTTCTCAAACTGTGGTACGTGTACCATTGGTGGTACGCAAACTTCTTCAATTGTAATGTTTACTTCATTTAGAGCACATTTTATTCACATTTTTTGCTCTTCCTTTAGTCCATTTCTAGTTAAAACCACTGTGGCAATGGTGTAGTTCCTGGTTTATCCCTAATTTATCCCTGAAATAGTCCTGTTATTGACCCAATTTAGATTTGGTGGTACTCAGGAAGCCAAATCTTTTCTTTGGTGGTACTTGGGGTAAAAAAAATTTGAGAACCACTGCTTTAACAGATAGATGGATGGAGGTACTGGACTGAGAAGCTAACATTTTCATTTATAAAGTGTGTTACATACAAAAATGTTACAAACGTGACTTCCAGGTTAAGTTTGTGATTTATAAAAAGACAATTGGAGGTGGAAATGTGAGGTCCAGTCCACACAAACCCTGAACTCGGCCTGCGGGGGATTTCACAGACACAGCAGGAAACAATGTGTGCTCAAAAAGACTCTCACATCAAAGTGCGAGTCAAAGGAAGTGTGTTTTGTCTGTGCTCTTTCAGTCAGAATTACACATTAAGTTTATGAATTAATTATACCATACAATTGCTATATAGTTTCCCCGTTGGCCTTGTTACGGGATGTTTTAACCCTATTGTTCTCCGCTAGTCTCTCCCTCACAGCTGTTAAGCGCCTAATGGGCGTTTGATGCAGCAAACACACATCTAAACCTGGTCCCTGCTATTTTTATCCACCGCATGCCTCTCTCTCGTCGTGTTGGTGTTTACATGCTGGAAGTGCCGTGTTTACAGACGTCCCTCACATCAGAGCACGTCCTGCATATGTGAGTTTTAAATCGCACTAAATGCCGAGCTGATTGATGCTCTGGTGTAATTTCATTGTCTCTTGTAACATTCTTGAATCTTGGCATGGTTTCATGTCCCCTCACAGGTGGTGGACCTGATTTTTAACCTGGTCCTGCCGTATGAATTCTCACGATATTTGTGAGTCAGTCAATCTGTCAGTGTGTGCTGGACCAATCACAGCGCTAAAAGACAAACCTGAACAAACATGGCGGCACTGACAAACGTGCTTCGGCCAAATTAGACCCTCTAGAGCATGCATGTCCAAACTAATGCGGCCCGCAGACCAATTTTTCTTGGCCTTCAGGTTTCCTGCTGAATCGGCCCACATTGTACTATTTACAGCACATTTCAGATTTTCTACAATTATAACGTAAATAACTAACATTTAGGTGCAATACAGACCTGATATTAAGGCACTGAGACTGAATGTAGATGTGGTGGAGCTTAAAACATCAGACAAAACCCTATCTTTTTGAACGTTTCATGGTTGATTTGTGGTCCTCCGCTTGGTCTATATTTCATTATGTGGCCCTCGATGGAAAAAGTTTGGACACCCCTGATTTGTTAATGAGTATTTGATCAAATTTTGCACTAAAACGATAATCAGCAGATGCAGAGGAGACCAAATCAAGTCTATTTCCCTAAAAAATGTCAATAAAACGCAGTTTAATCATGATATAATTACAAATAAACATTATTAAAGCAACACAAAAATGACGTTTGCTCGCACGTATATCCATGTTAATATATGTTTTGGCCCGCTGAGGAAAAAAAAAGTTTGGGCACCCCTGATCCAACCCTAATTTGCAAAATGTCAAATCTGCACGTTTTCCACAAACGTACTTATTGAATGTATTTTGACAATAAAAACGTACAATAGCTACGTAATGCAAAAACGTAAATGATGTGTTTCTCTGGAGACTGTGTTGGCTGCAGAAGTGTAGCTCCTATGAATATATCTTTATTTTGAGACTCTTTGTGATTAAGTAAAGACAGATGACAGTGTGAGAGCCACGTGTGTCTGAAGTTTGCAAAACAAGCGAAGGTGAGCCAGGCCAGTGTTTTTACAGCTGTCTGCTTCTCAAAAGTGCTGCCATTTAATAACTCTGTGGCTGTTCCCCTGGTTTTACAGGTGCTGTTGTGTAGTGTTTATGGTATGTTGGTCAATGGCTGCTGTTTGACCTGTGTGTGCTTTTGAAACACAACAGTTTGACGTGGTACTGTGTGTCTGGAGGAGCATCACTTACAGCTGACACTGGCTGTGTGTTTGATTTTCAGGCTGAGGCTCAATAAGGCAGAAAGAGCAAATGCTTTGGTTGGATAAACAGCAGAGGGTGTATTTTTTGAGATTTTTCAGTAATTTAAAGTAGAACTAAGTAACATTTTTACCTTATTAAACGTCTTTGTAAGTCCATGTGGTGGTTGTAAATGTATTTCTGTCTCTGAGCGGAAAACCAGCTGCAACTTTCCTGACGTCGACCTGAAGACAGCTGCCCTGAGAAACACTGGCTCTCTTTTTTTTATTTTTAGCGACATTAAATGTTTTTATATGTGATTAAACTTCCTTATTTCAATAAAAAGGAAGGGGAAAAAACAAAAACAAAAAACATTTTACTGGGAGTGTACGTTCACAAGAGGCCTGCAGGGGGAGCTCTGTCGCTGAAGTTCCTGAGTTTTGCTTTAATAGTTAGTTACTTTCACTATTCACCTTATTCCTGAAGTTGCCGTACGCGCCGCCGTCTTGTTTCCGTTGTAGTTCACACGGAGCAGACGAGCTCAACAGAAAATAAGTTCTACATGGACTAAAAAGACGTTTTCAGGAAATCTGTGCGTTGTTGACTTGTTGTTGCTCGTGTTCATTAAACATTTTACACAAATCAATCTACTTTATGTAACATTTTAGCGTCAGACTTTTCCCTCGTTCGTCATTAGCTTTAACGGAGTTCTCGTCAAACGGAAGTGTGTTTACAACAAAAGTGCAAAAAACGGCAAAAGTGGGCGGGGCAGAATGAGGTCAATTCAATAACGCAGTTTCTACCTCGATTATGTTTTGGGAGAAGTAAAGGGTAGCTATAACTAATTACGTTTTTGAAGGAACTTGCCCTGATACTGATAATGTTAAAGTAATGGTACCCAATTATTATTATTATTATTATTTTGTCTTCTCTGAGCTTTTATATCTGCGACTTTTATATTGAGCTGTAACTTCTGTCCTATGGGTTTGATTTAGACACATTTCCACGCTGTGTATTATCGAGTCATTTTTAAACTCTTCACTCTCCCCGAAAATAGGAGACGTCTTCCTTTCTTTTCCGTCTGCATTGATTTGTCCATAAGCCCAGATTGGTTTTGCCGCTGTGTTCTCATCGACTCATAATGAAACTGAAGAATTGTTCCACTCGACTCGCCGAAGACGCCGAGTTTTCTGGAGACTTTTTGCCCAAGCGCCGACAAAGGAGGCAGATAGAGGGATTAATTAAAACTCACTGAGATTGCCCGTGAGTCATGATAATTGTAATATGTTTTGGAAGATTTAGGAGCAGTTTGAAGTGATTTGTCAGTCAATATCCTCTGGCTGTCTGGGTCACGGAGCGGAAAAGTGATGCGATGAGAGCTTTAACAATGTAATCTCCAAGAGTCTATTGAGCTTTGAAACTGGAGCTAATGACTGCAGAGGGAGTTAGACTTTTGTCCTAAATGCAATTGTTAACGTGAACAGGTTTAAACGATACAATATTGTGCTTTGTTTGTGTTGTTATTGGCGTTTAAGTCCTTGCTTTGCCATGTCATGTTTTATAACTTAAAATAACGCGTCAGTCGGTGTTCCCTCTTCACAATTTGGTGTCAGCGCTCCATCTATTGGTCACAGAGAGAATTACGGTGGGAGAAACGAACTAAAAAGGACATGCAGTTGTAGTCAGCGTGATTTGAGACAGACTTGAGTTCAGAATGAGTGATGATTTACTTAAAAACAGCACAGGAGACTCCAGATCTACCTTTGATGTCACAAATTTGAGAAATTTAAAGCTGAGTGTTTTTGTGAGGCTATGAATATGAGCAGGGAAGACAAGCTCATAAACATGATTAATGAAACAAGTTTGAATGAAGCTAAAAAGACGTTTTTGAAGGGGGAACAATGTTGAAACAAAAATTAATGTATATATAGTTTGCATATTGTGTTCTGTATCTATTTTCACACAGGGGTGAGTCACTAGGCCCAGTTACAGGTCAGGTCTGTGGAGAAGGGACCCTGCTCTCAGTAAGAATGCAGGTTTTATTGAGCAGTAAAAGTGTATCTCATTAATAAATACAAAATAGTTAGGTTTAATGCCATACTGTGAACCATTGGCAAAGAAATGACATCTTCACAGAGAAAAGCAGGTACTGGATAAACACGGCTCACTCAGATCGAAATGTGCAGAACTCTGAACTGAGTCTCCGTCCACAAATGCACAAAGCATCTCTGTGTGCACCTTTTATCAAAACAAAATGGGATGGATTTATTTCAAAACTGCTCAAAGGTGATATGTGTGTGATATGTGTGTGTGAAATCAGATACAAAACGATACTAAAACTAGAAATGAAACCAAATACTGATTTGAACAAGCATCGATGCACTACTTTCGTGATCAGTCTTAATGATCTTGAGCTCAGGATCATTAAACTGTAGCATAAACAGTCTAAGCAAATGTTTAGGGTCATAACCAATAGGGGGCGTATTTGATCAAATCTAAAATGCACCTGAATACCGGATGGTTTTGTCAAAGTAAAAGCCTCAGACACATGTGAGTGACATCAGAGCTGCTTTAAACACATTTATTATTGTATTTTACATCCTGTTTTAGGAAATTATGATAAACTCTTTACATTTTTGATGAAGGAACAATCCAGATTTATGGGTTTGACTGGAAAAATACTCACAGAAATGTTGAGCTCACAATAATTTATCATTTTATCTAGAGATATATTAGATACTATTCCATAAATTAGACTTTTTTGAAGCGTATATACAATTTTATTTGTATTTTTCCATTGTTTGTTATAGAAAAGCAAACTAACTTGACATTTCTGCCCTGGAAATTCAAATTTGTTTTGAATGTTTACCAACACAAACACTTAAAACCAGTAGAATTTAGACCCAGTGTTAGATAATCATTTAAACATTTTGATGACATGGCATTTTAAAGGTTGCATAAGTTACTTCTAAAGCCACAGCTGACCTGGGGCAGACTGACAGAAATGTGGCTGCCGTTAGAGAGCGCCGTCTGAAAACAACAGAGATGTATTAAGTTCACAGTGAAAAAGATGAAAATAGGGAAGCATTTATTGTTTTTGATCATTTTTTATTTTTTTTTAACTATTTGAACCAAGATCAATTCTAAAAGTTAAACATAGATTCACCCTTTTCCTTTCTCTAATGTTTGTAAAATATAAATACACAAATAAATGCCGTCATCAGCGCTGCATATTTGAATAAGGCAGTGTTTTTATTCCTCTCCAGAGCTTTGACAGATGTTAGCGCTCCAGGCTGTTGACTAAAGTTTAGCTCCGACTCCAAAATATCAAAGCGAAGATTTGTGTTCCTTTCCTCTGATGCATTTCATGGCATTTTCACAGTTTCAAACGGTTCTTTCAAAGCATTTGTCAGTTGTATTATTGATGATTTGTGAGAAACTATGGAATGATTCAGTTTTCTGACTTTAGCTGCAATTACTGTTCATTTATTAAACATATTGCAACTTAAGCAGCCTAACCAGCAATAAAATTACTTCTGTTTTTGAGCTGTTCATTGTGTTTGGAGTTTAAGTAACCATTTTTATTATTCCTTTATTTATTTTGGAAGTGTATGTGATTTTGTCAAGCCATTGTTTCTCCCTCTTTGATCAGAGATGACACTTATTTCGCTGCAAAACAATTAAACAAAATGATCCATATGTATAGTTATTGTAAAAAATAATGTCTTTTCAAGATTGTGGGCCGCTCTATCGATTAATCGTGAGGGACAAAATAGCTTTGACAGTGTTAGAATTGTGTATCTTGTTTAGTGTGATGGCTGTAGTGTGGCTCTTATTTTGAAAGCCGGTGCTTTCACTTATTTTTTGGACAGTAAGTTGGGGAAAGTGTCTAATCAGCCCTGCCACCTCCACTTGTTATTCACCTTATTCCTGAAGTTGCCGTACGCGCCGCCATCTTGTTTCCGCTGTAGTTTACACGGAGCAAACGAGCTCAACAGAAAATAAGTTCTACTCGACTAAAAAGCTGTTTTCAGGCCTCAGGAAATCGGTGCGTTGTGACTTGTTTTTGCCTGTGTACATTAAATATTTTACACAAATCAATCTACTTTAGACACTACAGGCAAAAAAAAATTTTTTTATTTTTAAATTTTTGTTTTTTGGTCAGTTTGCTCTCTCAACATATCACCTTTTATGTGGAACAACAAACTTGTCCAATCTGCTCCTAAAAATATTTTATTGTTTCATTGAATCCACTTCATCCATAGATTTCTCTGGGATATTGTAACTTCAAAGGCCGTTTTCTTAAAATGCATTTTTCTGTACAGTCTGGACTCAACAAGATTTTGACGAAACGTACTGAAGGATTTTTTGATATCCAATTCTAAAATGGATTTATTGAAGTTGTAAGTCCAAAAAATTAGGCAAAATTTTAATTTTTAGGACAATTTTCAGTCCAATCTTGTTTACTCAAAAACTAAATAAGAAATCCAAAATCCCCTCTGTACATTTTTTTGTAACTAATATGTTACAAAACGAACCAAGAAATTTAAACCTGGTTCTGTCCATTTTTCAGACTTAAATGTCCCAAACGTGTATTTTTGGCTGTTTTTTCACATCAAATGCCTTATTTCTACTTGAAAACATGACATGATGAAAAATGAATATCTTTAAATGTAAGATTTTTTCCTATTCCCTTATAGTATCTCACCTTTATATGATGTTTTAGCTAGAGACCTTTCCCTCGTTCGCCATTATTTATGTGTGTTTGTGTTTTGTGATTTTAATGCAACTTTTCCTGTTATGTAAAGCACTTTGAATTGCCTTGTGTATGAATTGTGCTCTACAAATAAACTTGCCTTGCCATTTGCGCCAACGGTGTTCTCGTCAAAATGGAAGTCCCTTTACTACAAGAGTGCGGATCATAGACATAAAAAGAGACAAAAGTGGGCGGGGAAGAACAAAGTGACTATCAGCTGAGCCGGCCGGCCTGGCTCTCTGCTCCTGCTCGTGCCTCCTGCCCTGGCCGCCTGCTGACTCCTTTTAGTTTGATTGATCTAGACTTGCACACGCCACATGCACCTGCACCACCACAACACTCACCCACACTTCCATGTTATTTTAGTTAAATAAATGTACCCTTCGGTGGTGTGGTCTGCCCTCTTTGTTGCTGCTTTTGAGCCAGAGTAGTAAATACATTTGTTCATGCAAAACGTTTGACATATTCACTGTTTGGATTGAAATGTGTGTGTTTCCTGTTACGTTTGTGTAGGTTGTAGTTTAACAAAGAAAAACGTTTTAAATGTATTTGGTTCATCAATCAATCAATTAACAATCAAACAAGCCTTCCTCATCAGACTTTACATGTATTTCAAATGAGTTTTTGTGTTAATTATAGTTAATTTCTCCAACTCTCCAGGAGACAAATCATTATGTGTAAAGAATGAAAGAAACGTAATGAGTCGAGAAAAAGTGCAATTTACTTTGACATTTCGCGTTTACAACTTTTGCTTAAAACTATAAAATACTGAAAATGCTATGTCTTTGGGTTGTATAAGAAGTGGCAGGGTGTTCCTTTGTGTGGGGTCTTTCTTTTTGGAGTTTGCATGTTCTATCCACGTCTGGGTGTCATCTGGTTTCCTCCAGCACAATTGAATAAGTCTGAGTGATGTGATAAGAATGTTTGTCCTCAATTTGATCAGACCTGATTGTTCTATTACATTTTCTTGCAAGAAAATACGTCTTGCAATATTTATTTCCTGAATGGACTTTAAACCAATGGGATTTAACTAAACTCAAATTGTCTTCATCCAAAGTCTGAACTCTGCTCCAAAACACAAGCTTTTACTGCCGGATTGGATATACATATACTTTTTGTGATTCTAGGTACACATTTAAAACACACAGAACAAAATTTTGGTTAATCTCATTCTACAAAGTGCAAAAAACTGCCACAAATTTTAAAGTCCTAGAATAGAATACATTCAACAAAAGACAGTTCATTCCTGTAAAGACATTTGCAATTTGTTCCGCCATAAAATCTTACACCCCTCCATTTAAAACCAATAAGAAATTACTGAATCTAGATTGATATTTGATCACTTGCACTGACTGAATTGACTTCCATTTGTTTGATAAAAGTAAGTTACATTTTAAAGTCCTTTATTTTTCCCTGAAATGTTTGTTCACCCCGGTTCCTCTCGTCCAGGTGTCGCCGTGTGAGAAGTGTCGCTGTGAGCCGAGTGGAGAGGTGCTGTGTTCTGTCTCTGCCTGTCCCCAGACCGAGTGTGTGGACCCCGAGTACGAGCCCGACCAGTGCTGCCCCATCTGCAAAACAGGTACCACAAACACACATTTAGACCCCAGAGCGCCCAAAAACACCCCCCACTCCAGACCAGTGCTGCCCCATCTGCAAAACAGGTACCACAAACACACATGTGCCCAAAGAACCCCCCAGAGCGCCCCAAAACAAGATCCACTCCAGACCAGAGCTGCCCCATCTGCAAAACAGGTACTACACCCAAACGTTTAGCCCCCAAAACGCCCCAAACACTCCGCACTCCAGACCAGTGTTGTCCATCTGCAAAACAGGTACCACAAACCCAATCATGTGCCCAAAGAACCCCCCACAGCGCCCCAAAACAAGCCCCACTCCAGACCAGTGCTGCCCCATCTGAAAAACAGGTACTACACCCACACATTTAGCCCCCAGAGCACCCCAAAACACTCTACACTCCAGACCAGAGCTGCCCCATCTGCAAAATAAGTACCAAACTCAAACATGTGCCCAAAAAACCCCCCAGAACGCCCCAAAACAAGCTCCACTCCTGACCAGTGCTGCCCCATCTGCAAAACAGGTACCACACCCACACATTTAGCCCCCAGAACGCCCCAAAACACTCTGCACTCCAGACCAGTGCTGCCCCATCTGCAAAACAGGTACCACACCCAAACATGTGCCCAAAGAACCCCCCAGAGCGCCCCATAATACCCCCCCACTCCTGACCAGTGCTGCCCAATCTGCAAAACAGGTACCACAAACACACATGTGCCCAAAGAACCCCCCAGAACGCCCCAAAACAAGCCTCACTCCTGACCAGTGCTGCCCCATCTGCAAAACAGGTACCACACCCAAACATTTGCTCAAAGAACCCCCCAGAACGCCCCAAAACAAGCCTCACTCCTGACCAGTGCTGCCCCATCTGCAAAACAGATAGCAAACCCAAACATGTGCCCAAAGAACACCCCAAAGCACCCCAAAACAAGCTCCACTCCAGACCAGTGCTGCCCCGTCTGCAAAACACACCACACTGGCTGTAGTTGACTAAAACCAAGTTCTGTGCAACGATTAGTCAACTAAAAGAGGCGTAGCGCAGCTTAAAGCTCAAATTCTCATTAAAAGAAAAATAGTATGCATTTTAAAAATTCTTATTATTAAAATTCTTTAAACATGCTCTTGAGTACCTTACATTTGGCATTGCATGGTTTAGAACTAAAAAACAAAAGAAAATGTTGATAAAAACAAAATAAATATCTGTATCTGGTTCTGTTTGCCCTGGCATTTACTGAGTTTAGGCATCATCTACTGACTAAAATGGATTTGTGAAGAAATGTGAGTTTCAGTGATCGTTTTTAGAGGCAGAAATGCTCAGAGTGAGACCTAAAACAGCAGAAAATTCTCAGATATATTACGTCAAAAACACTGGTAAAACGCCAGCGATCGAAGGAGTTCAGCAGGAAGTGTTTTTGACGGTCGGAGGGAAGAAGATTTTCTAACCAGCATTCCTCAAGCTATTGTGAATGAAGCTAAATGCAACTCCAGGTTTGTTTTTAATGACGTCACATTGCTAGAACAGGGTTAAAAGCCCAAAAAAGTCACTATATCATAACATGTTCCATTTAAATACTGTATCTCTATTATTTGACGGTGTAGAAAAGTACTTATAAACTGTGCATCATATGATTAAACTCACAATTCAAATTAAAATCTCAAGATAAAGCTCTCCATGCTTTCTCTTTTCAGCTGTTGTGAATATAAAACTTTTAAAATGCAGAATCAAATTAGTCGACTGACACAAAGTTTGGTCGATCAAGACACCAGATCAGATTTGACTCTCAGGACGGGCCCAGGAGTTCTTAGCAGAGATGGCATGTCGACTGCTTCTACAAAGTATTTTATAATCATTTCTGCTCTGTTCTTTGTTTTCATGAATGTAATATTGTAATTAGTGATGGATATTTTCGTCAGTGAATACAAAAGAAAAGATTGCAGGGGTGAATTCAGGGTCTCAATGAAACAATTTGTACAATTATCGCTTTCCCATCGCAGAGGCTTAAACCAGCCCATTTACAAACATGGGAGCACGTTTTTTACATTTCAATTTTTTATTTTACATTTATTAAACCAAGTTAAAACTCGCCGGGATGAATAATCTCTTTGTCGAGCCGACCTGGCCCAGAGGTAGCAGCACAAAGGGATCAATTATGTTCAAATATTTGTTATTTTAGATAAAGCTAAAAGGCGTGTTGCACTACGATACTGATGAGAACATTTCCTCAACTAAATATATAGACTTTGTGACGTAAATCAGCATCATGTTTTGTTAGTTTTTGATCCATTTTATTACTTTGCTCCCTCATCTAAAATATACCTGGAGTTATAATTAGCTCTGTTCACATTTGTTTGATAAATCCTGTTCAGTAAGTCCTCTCCGTCTGAGCCTCAGAAAACACTCAGTTTCAAACTTTCCAGATTTTTAACAGCAAATGTACAGATCCTGGTGTCGTGCTCTTTTCAAGTCCATAAATCATCGTCAGACTCTGCGTGCCTCTAGGGAAGGCTAGCTTTTGTTTCCTAATAGTAACTCTCTTTGCTGCCAGCAGGTGGAGCGCTAAAATCACTCCATATAAGGGAATACTTGACTAGTATAAAATCAGTG
Organism: Rhinogobius similis; assembly: GCA_019453435.1. Classification (NCBI taxonomy): domain Eukaryota; kingdom Metazoa; phylum Chordata; class Actinopteri; order Gobiiformes; family Gobiidae; genus Rhinogobius; species Rhinogobius similis. The sequence goes on from CM033625.1 coordinate 41,272,029, forward strand.
TTTACACAATTTTAAGTTTGAAAACATGAAATGCCAAAGCAAAAGCACGTTTAAAGGACAAGAACATACAAAGCATATTATGTTTCCTTTAAAACTGGTTGTGAAATATAAAACTGACATAATGATGATGATGATATTTATTTACACCAGGCATGTCCAAACTCAGGCCCGGTGGCCAAATGCGGCCCTCAGACCAATTTTTCTTGGCCCTTAGTCTTCCTGGTGAACTGGCCCACATTGTCCTGATAAGTACTATTTACAGCACATTTCAGATTTTCTACAATTCTAACCTGAATAACTAACATTTTGGTGCGACACAGACCTGATATTAAGGCACTGAGACTGAATGTGGATGTGGTGGTGCTTAAAACATCAGATAAATGCAGCTTTTTTTAACGTTTCACGATTGATTTGTGGCCCTCCGCTTGGTCTATATTTCAATATGTGGCCCTCGATGGAAAAAGTTTGGACACCCCTGATTTACACCTAACAGGTACTCAAAGCGCTTTACAAACCGTTGAACATACAATAAACAACATACAATAAACAATAGACTTTACATAGCAGGTGTATTCTGTAAGTAATCCATACAAAAGATGCAAGTAGCTGTTTTAGAAAAGAAAAGGAGGAAAAAAGTTCACACTGATGTTAAAAATGGCAGACGGTCAAATGTGTGGCCAAATAATTTACACTGGTAATATTTATCCAAGACCACGCAAAATAATGAAGCTTATTCCACACGTTCTACACCTGCCACGATGTGCATTAAACACCACAAACCTATGGAATGATGCAGTAAACCTCCCCTTCCTCCCCCGCGCTCTCCCCCTCCACCTTCACTTCTGCAGGTTCCAGGCAGAATAATGGCTTTTTAATCACCTGTGCGCCGGGTTGACATTCAAATGTGGAGAAAAGCGTTTCCATCAAGGTGTCAGAGCAGATAAGAACAGCGTTGAACCAGCAGCCGACAGGAGGAACGCTGTGTGAAACCCGAGTTATGTGGTAGTTTTACAGATAACTAGCTGCAGTTTCATGGCAACATGGAACGTGCTGCATTTTGTGCGTGAGGAAATATTAAAGTGGACATATCATGCATTCTTGTGGCTTTAATTGACTTTGAATGAGTTTTTTGTCACCTTGGGATTAGTATTTCACATTTTCTAAGTAAAAAAAAAAAAAAAACATTTGGAAAAACACTTTAAAAATGACACTTGTGTTTTTAGTGAGGTTTTTAGGCTTTGGGGGCCGCTGCTAACCATTTGAGTGCCCTAAGCAGAAATGCCCCATCCCCAACCCTCTTCAAACGTGTAAAAATAAATAGGCTAGTGACGTCTGTGCTACAACCTTGACTGTTACAATATTTATTTTTAACATATATATTTATTTAATATATTTAATTTTGTATTGTTCAAATCACAATCCCAAGAATCCTCCTTCAGTAAGTTTGAACAAAATTCCATTCTATTCTAGTGCATTTCAAATATAATATTATCAACAACTCATTATGACAACAACAACCAAAGCAATAACATCTCCATGAAAACAAGTGGACGACCCTCCACCAAAAAAACATGGTGCAAGTCAACATTTAAAATATTAATACAGGGTGTTTTTTCAGACATCGTATTTGCTTTTGACGGAATGTTGTTTATTTTGAAAGAGGCAACTAATTCTTTGTTCAGACGAGTCCTTTTATTTGAATGAAAATGTTGCATTGACTAATTGTTAAGATAGTGGTTTTCAAAAGTTGTCCACTTCTGTATCTACAATCTGTTCATTTCAGTTTGACACAAAATGGTTTATAGTGGATAAGATTAATGTCTGCGGCTGGTTTAACTCAGTTTACTCATGATTTCGTCCGGGGTTAGGGTTTGAGGCTGTTGTGAGCTCTGAACTGTTGAAATGTCTTGCAAAGCTCACTGTGATTCCCAAGACTCATTTTGTGAAGTGTCTCGACGTAAAAAACTGGATTTCTAAAACATTTTATTAAACCAAATCCTTCCCAATATTTTGTTTTTCTTGACAGCTCCATTTGTTTTGGTTTCATAATCTCTTCAAACTTCAAACACAATTTCACAAATGTGCTTTGATTTTTGCTTTTATTCACATCAACCTCTGCCTGAAGCGAGCAAACAGTATTTATATCCTCAAAATGCAATGTGTTTGTGATGTTAGACTTCAAAATATGCACTACACTGTGGCTCCAGCTTCCAGTTCTACTATTTGCTGTTGAGCGATGTTTTTTTCACTCTCGCTGCCATGTTTGCCAAGAATCTGTAATTATTAACATGACTTGAGATTGTTTACATGTTACAGTGCGAGGTGTGACCCTAAACTATGAGCAGGCTTCGTGTTGTTATTTATAGATACAGCAAAGTTATTACAAAAGCAGCAAAAGGGTAAAAGTGAGGTGATTGGTTTGGCATCAGTGACCCAGTCCTGGACCGGGGCCCACTCAAACAGCAGGTCAAACAATGGAGGTTATGCAGGTGACATCACAACACTCTGAATTTGAGCAGTGAGTGGCAAAAACACATGAGAGCCACTGGAGAGTGAAGTCATTTTCTCCAGTAAGAGCTGAAAACACAGCTAAAATGTGGGAAAAGCTGCCAGTCTGTTTACAAATTTAGAAGTTGAGAACTCTGCTCGATATTTAGTTTATACCTGACATTGAAAAAGGAAAATCAAGTAAACTGTTGCAGAAAACTAATCTGGTCCTGCCATATGAATACAGCGATATTTGGGATTTCACAGACTCTTGAGAATCCACCTGGACCGTGTGCCGCTGTTGGGTTTGAGCATGGATGTATTAAATGAACTGGATAAGACACGCCCCCTCTGTCTGTGTCCCAGATTGATTAGTGGCCGTGCGAGGTACTGCAGCCTCTTGGAACCAGCCTTTTTCTAAAATTCCACATTATAATTGCAGACAGTACTGAATTATTATTGGTATTTAAATAAAATAGAAGGAAATGTTCTTTTCTACCGTTTCTAAAATCACCGAAATTACCGTTTTTATCTGAAGTGACGTCACACAAACATGTGCGAGTCACGTGAACGAGCGTCGGACGATACAAACAGAAGCTCGTGGAAAAGGCTCGACTAGAGACCCCTGTAAGTTGTATTTTATTTCATTTCAGATTCTTTCATGTGTGTCTAACATGAAGAACACAACTACAATCACACAAGCTAACGTTAACACAAAAACTTGCAGCTGCGTGGTTGTTCACGTCGCTCAAAGCATCATGGGGGATTGTCGTCACGTGGCGCCCTAAAGCAAAGATGGCCGCCTCCGTATCAGGAAGTAAATGTGGAAGTAAGAAATTTTTTTGGGGTCATGCGCCAATGAGCACACGCCATAGGGATAAACAGGGCGGCCATTTTGGATTCATCTTCCAGGTTTTATTATAGTTCTATGGGTTTGAGCCGTTGTGCGCTGGACCAATCACAGCGCATTGTGGTTTGGTCAGAAGTCAAAAGGACAAACCTAAACAAACAAGGCGACATCGACGGACGTACTTCGGCCTGTTTCAACACATTTATGGACTATTTTGCTTTTGAAAACGTGCCATAGAAGTGCTTTGTGCTTTTGAGGATGAGGAAGGAGTCTGTGCTTTTCTCTCTGTGGATTTACTGATTTCTCGGCTTGTTCTGCTTTTGCGCTGCTGTGACCATCAGTTCAAACGTTCGTCATGACGTTACGTGTTTTGGGTTAGGGTCCCTGACGGCTTTCAGCAAGAGTCTGTCCAGATTGATAATGTGTAGAACTAAATTCAGAGTGATACACATGTCAATCTGTCTTGAGCATTTAGTAGAAAACCAGATAAACAACAACACTGTAGCTACGCTCACATTTATCACCACACACTTTTCCGAGAACGTTTTCAGACGTTTGGGGTAAAATATCCATGTTGCAGTGCAATACAGTTATCAAAATTTACTAAATATTATATAGATTTCGGGAAGTACATTAGCATCATATTTTGCTAGAAAAATAGACTTTTTAACCAAAATGGACTTTTTAACCAAAATAGACTTTTTGGTTCCCTCATTTAAATATATATCCGGTTCCCTCATTTAAAATATATCCGAAGCAGTATTTAGCTTCATTCACGCTTGTTTGATGATTCTGGTTTATTATCATCTCCCTATGAGCCTCAGAAAACACTCAGTTTCAAATTCCCCAGATTTGTGGCATCCCATGTAGAGATCTGGTGGTCTCGTGCTGTTTTCAAGTCCACAAATCATCGTCAAACTCTGTGTGCTTACATTAGCATGGCAGGGAAGGCTATCTGTTTCTTCTGCCTGTAGATGGAGGGCTAAGAACAATCCTGACGAGGGAATGTCTGACTGGTATAAAATGTGTGTGGTTTTCAAAGTTTACACTATTTTTAGTTTGAAAACATGAAATGCCAAAGCAAGGGGATGTCTAAAGGACAAGAACACACAACCCAGTATATGTGTCTTTTAAAATTGGTTGTGAAATATAAAACTGCCAAAAATGTGTTACCAATTAATTGTATGAGAAAGCACTTCATTCTAACGATTTTAAGCACGGTCAAAATTCTTTTCCGACCATAGTTCATCCTCAAAAATTATGGTTCCAGTTTTTAGTAATACATTAGACAATTCTTAACCAGTTTTGCTAGCGTGTGCCTCTTCTTAAATGTTTTCTCTGCTTGATGCCAATGATTTGACCATCTCAAACACACTGACATTTTTTCCATGACCACAGGATTTGTCTTTCCACATTTGTTACAGAAATGAGAAGCCACTCACTGCATCAAAAATTATAATCATGATTATTTGGCGCATAAACGGACACACAATTATTTTTAACAATTTTTATCTATTTTCTTAAATTTTTAATGTAGTGCAGACTGAATATATTGTATTACTAATATTTTACAAGTGCTCCTGTTTTTGAGGCAACAGGAGTGCACTTACAGTTCTGAACAGAAAGCAATTAGATTTACGATTACAACATTTTCATGATTGAATGGAGAAATAATTGAAATCACAATTATATATTTGATCAATCACACAGCCCTACAATCACCCATGCAGCAGTTATCCAATAGAAGGCTCTACTGAATCCAGGTGGTGACTTTTTTTTTTTTTTTTTTTTGGACGGATAGTGCATGTAGATTTCCTGGAGGAGGACCCCAAAACCCCCCTTTAGCCCCACATTGACTCGTGTTATTATAAAGTATGATGCACATACAGTCACATTCAGGATTCAGAGTGTTTATAAAATGAATAGTTTTCTGGGGACAAATACCACGTACAACGGCAATCATTTTGAGCACTGGATGTTTACGCTTGATTAAACCGTCGTCTTCTTCACTACACACACGTTTGCAGCCCTGTAATTACAGAGTGAATTAGAGAAGAGAGAACAAGCTGTGTTCTTGTTAAAAGGTCTTCTCTGGTCATAATAAAATGTATAGTAACAATGATTGCAAACATTTTACATACAGCGTGTTGCTTTAAAGGAAAGATATTATGCATTTTTGTCTTGTTTTTAGCCTTTAAAGCTGCTCTTGAGTGTCTTCAGTTTGACATCTCTTACTTTTACAAAATAATAATAATAATAATAATAATAATAACTTTATAACTGCATTGGGAGATGCCATTTTGGCTTAGCTGTGGCTCCATCTACTGGCTGCAGAGGCAATTACACACATGTAAATATATAACCACAATGATTTGCAGTAATGAGTGGATCTGACAAAGTTGTAGTTATCGTGATTAGACAGAAGAAATGTTCAGAGCGAGTCTGGCCATGATTTAAGGACTCAAAACAGCAAAGGATTCTGGGATAAATGACGTCAGCATCATCTACGTCACACATGAAGGATCAAAACACAGTGTTGGAGAGAGAGGATTTACAAACCAACATCAAACAAACATGAATCAAGCTAAATACTACACCAGGTATGTTTTTGATGACTGAACAATGTTAGAACATGGATAAAAGCAAAGTAAAGTAAATTTTGCATAATATTTGTTCTTTAAAAATTGCATTACTCATCTATTCTCGCTCCAGATTCAATAGAAGAAGAAGAAGAAGAAGAATTTTTATTTATAGAGCACTTTTCCACGTAATAGGCACCCAAAGCGCTTTACAAACCATTGAAACTACAGTTGCCGTTACAACATAACATATACAATTACATTTATAGACAATAAACAATGAGCAGACAGAACATACAGTTGTAACTATGGTTGCGGTCACAACAAAACATACAATAAACAAGATATAGCAGGTAGCTGTATTCTGTAAGTAATCCATACAAAAGATGCAAATGCTTCAGCTATAGGCAGAAAATAACTCAAAAATAAAAACTCACTTCGTACATGGACAAGCTGGCTCTAGTGTCTTGCCCAAAACCACAAAAACAGTTTGCACAAGGATTGAACCACCAAAGATTCCCAAAATAAGACATTCAGCTAATATTTTCCATCACAAATTCATGCTTTATTTCTTATTCTGAACTATTAGACTCAACCGTTTGGACTTGAGCGTTTCCCAAAACACCATTTAATTTCCCATAATTGTTTTTATGAACTCGACTCCGCCGGCCTCTCCTTCAGCCGCTCATCGAAGCAGACATTTTAAAGCAGGTCTTAAGTCCCTCTTGTTGCTGATTTCTGGGTGGATTTGACTTTTATGGTGCACTTAGACAAATGAACCCTCCCCGTCTCCTGCTCTGAAAATGCATTGACGTCTGCTCCTTCAGACATTCTGCCTTTACTTTAAAAATGACCTTGATCTTGCCATACAAACATTTAGATTGACCACTATTCAGAGCACTTTTGAAGAATAATGCGCGGGAACTGGTTATAGACATTGAAAAGCATGCGTTTTTTACTGCCTTTGCACAGATCTGAGCTGTAACTCAGCCTGGTGTTGATTTCCGTGGAGATAGAAAAGTCTAATCAATAGGGATGGGACAATTCTAAAAAAAAATATAGTATTGAATGGTTTGGGGTGCACGGTGGCAGAGCGGCTAGAGCTTCTGCCTCCCAATAAGGAGATCGTGGGTTCGAATCCCGGACCACCCCAACATCACACGATCTCTCTGGGTGGAGTCTGCATGTTCTCCCCGTGTTACCGTGGGTTCTCTCCAAGTTCTCCGGCTCTTTCCACCGTCCAAAGACCGTGTTCAGGTTAATTGAGAACTCTGAATTGCCCATAGTGTATGAATGTGAGAGTGAATGGTTGTCTGTCCTTGTCTCTGTGTTTGCTGCGACTTGCTGGCCACTGTCCCGGGTGTACCCTGCCTAAGGCCCAAAGTCACTGGGATAGGCTCCAGTCACCCGCGACCCCTAACGGGAACAAGCGGTAGAAAATGAATGGTTTGATACTGGTGGTTCGATCCGGTTTGCGTGTTGGAGTCTCACGTGTCCCTCATTCGCTCTGTGTTGTCCTTTTGGTGCTAGGAAAGGGTTAAACCTAAATCTTTTTCACACACAGGAAGTAAAACGGCAAACTTACTGCTGTTATATTCAAACAGGGAGAGTTCTATCTTTCTTTATTTGATGTAAATTGACCCAGGATTGACTAAAATATTAACTTTTGAAAGACACATATTATGCATTTTTTCCACTACTAGCCTTTAAACGTGCTTTTGAGTACTTTAAGTTTGTTTTCGAACTAAAAAGAAATGTATAAAAGCAAAATGAACATCTGCATCTCTGCTGCTTTCCACGGCACAGAGTTTAGGCGCCATCTGCTGTCAGCATAGTGGGTTACAAAGTGGGTTGATGTATTGTTACTCAAGGGACGGCAGAAGCTAATGTAGCCTAGCAGTTGCGGTGATCGTGTTTAGAGGCAGAACTGCTCAGATCGAGTCTAGCAATGATTTAAGGACTTAAAACAGCAGAAGATTCTCGGATAAGGGATTTTTTAAGTGTCAGTTTTTAGGAAAACGTCATTCATTGAGGGAATTCAGGAAATCAAGGGAGTGTCTTTGATGGTGGGAGGGGAGAGGATTTTCTAACCAGGATTCATCAAACTGGCGTGAACGAAGCCATAAACAACTCCAGATTGTGTTTTTGTTTAGGGAACGATGCTAGAACAGCTGTTGTGGGAAAATGCTGTTGTGGATTTTCTAAAACAAGCTAAACGATAAAAATGCAAATAGAATGAGTCTGATCAATAAGTGTTGATTGGTACCAAAGTGAATGTCCCTGACAGAGTGATCTGTCCCTGGTCGACGGTTCATTACAGTCAGAACACGAGCATTTTATACAGAAACAGGTGGGGAGACATAGGAAACACATCACGGTAACATGACACTGTGTAACTGGAACAAGGACATAGGATTAGCAACATCAACAACATAAGCAGAAAACAGTTTGTTATCGGTGGTTTTCCAGCTCAAATCAGGTTTCAGAGAAGAGGACTATGACAGAATATTTCAAACTTTTTCAGTCGCAAAAATAACAGTAATTCACATTCGCGACCCCCTAACACAAAAAAAGTGATAAATTAGCCTTATATCTAATGTTTGATTTTATTTTGAGAATATAGACCTAGAAAAATTACTTTGATCGGCCGACAAATAGGAATCTACCTTTACCACGGCAGGGGACACTTGAAGGGGGTCAAGCCTTTTTTAACCCTATTGTATCAATTTTTCCCCATCATCTGGGGACCCCTAGAAATCATTTCGCGACCCCCATTGGTGTCCCGACCCCTAGTTTGAGAACCACTGGTACAGACTACATGGAAACAAGAGGTCAAGAGGCCCCTGACCAGTGCAATCACACACACCAAGCAGGACTGAGTTTACTATTAACCTAACAAGACTAGAAGACTAGAGACCTGTAAATTGCCACAACACACCTTAGACCTTATTACAGATGTTGTTGTGGGCGCCGCCATCTTTTTTCTGTTGTATGAGTTTATACGGGGCAGATGAGCTCAACAGAAAATAAGTTCTACATGGACTAAAAAGCCGTTTGAAGACCGCCCAGGAAATTGGTGCACTTGTTATTTGCACATGTACGTTAAACATGTACATTATTTAATGTTTTAGCGTCCAGACTTTTCCCTCGTTCGCCATTTGTGTGTGATCAGGAGTAGTGGCAAAAATGGGCGGGACTTAATAAGGTGAAAAGCATAACATGTTCCTTTTAAAAACCTCTTGGCAGTATGTGCTGTTGTAAAGGCTCTTGTAATTCTCATGTGTCGCGACTCGTGACAAAAACACAGTCTTCTACACATGTTATAGGTATAGGATGTTTAACCTCAGCGGCATTTGTGGGTCAAACTCTGAGAACAGACTTGTACAAAAACAGCCACTACAAAGTGTTAAGTTGGTGTGACAAATTAGCAGTAATTTTACATCACATCCCCCGAAAAGCAGTGTTTTTCTGGGGATGTTGTGTTGTGCAGACTTCCTGAAGCATGTGTCTGTATCTTAAATAGACTCTTTTGTCTTCAGAGCGCGTCCCACTTTTAATGAACTCAATGATGAACAAACAAATGACGACCTGCGCTGCCTCCTTTCTGCATTTCAACAGCAAATGAAGTTTCTCACTTTACACTACGCCCTGAAGAAATGAGCTGTGCATGCACTCAGGGAAACATTTGTGAAGGTATAAATGCATTACTTGGCTTTTATAAATGTAAGGATTTTCCATTTCAGCAAGAGTTTGAAGGTCAGACAGATTTTCATGCATTTGTGTTTTAATTGAGCAGCTTAAAATCAGCGTTGAACAGTTTGTAATGGAGAAAACAAAGAACAATGCCCAGAAGGAGTCGGCTGAAGCGAAGCACCTTTCCCCGTCCTTGGACACGTTTTTGTAACAGCTGTTGATAAAGTAAATAAAATATTAGATAGATCCTAGTATGGAAACAAACCTGAATGGTGCAGTGCAGCGCTCGCAGCTTCAGTTTGTCATATGTGCAATAATTGGCTTTTGTTTAATTACATTTTTAACCAAGATGCCATTTATCATAGAGTCATTTCCCGCTAATGTTTTTTCTGGATTCATTTCAGGATCATTTCAGCATCAATAACGGGAGGAAATTAATGGAATCAATGTTATTTTTCCACATATTATTGCCATCGTGCACACACAGAAAAATGAAGTCATCAACTTTGTCTAAAATAATTAATTAAAAAGTGTTTGTGTGCTCAAAATATATTGTTTTTGTGTAAAAAAAAAAAAAAAAAAGTTAAATAATAATACTAAACTAATTTTGAAAGTGAGTGAGAGGAAACAACATTAACTTCAAGTTATTTTTAATTCTTAGGCAGCATTTTGTCTTTTGTGTTGTAAAGCTCCTCATCGTTTGCCATGAGTAGTTAATTCATTAATTAATTGGATTTATAGTATTCAGTGCCTGTCATGACTCTCCAAGTGTTTTACACTGCATTATTCTTCCACACTCGGCGGTGGTTGCCACTGTTGTAGCCACAGCTGCCCTTGGGCAGACTGACGGAGGCCCCTCCCACCAGCACCAATCATTGACAGCCACACCTCTTTCATACAAGGCAATGTGGGTGAAGTGTCTTGCCTAAGGACACAATGACAGGTTTGCTCCAGCGCCCCCCTGTGGTCTTCAGTGTCTCCATGAGCACTGACCAGGGCTGACCAGCTCCTCTGATGTTTGTGCTCGTCCACTCTGTGCTCCGGGTTGAACTGACTCATGAGACTCATTTACAAATAATCATTTCTCACCAAACTCTGACTGTCGTGTGTTAAAGCGCTGCATTTCACTGATAACTTTATGTGTTCAACTGACAGACCCAGCAAAACAAAACTAGCACATGCTAACGTCAACTGTTTCCTGTTTATCGACGCATGGTGCATCAAGACTGAAGATATGATCGTCCCTGTACATAATGCATGTAATATTATTCAAACCCAATGCGTTACATAAGGAGTCACTAAAATATGGCGTACAGACTTTGCAGAAGTGAAAGAAAAAGCTGGCGATAAACCAGAGATAGTTTCCTGTTTATGTCCACGTCTCACAGCAACACAAACTTATTACAAGATCAATTCTATGCTTAAAAACTATAATTCAGGTACAAAAAAGATTTTACGTATTCATTAATTTCACATCACAATAACATTTGTTTTGTTACATTAGCTGCTCATGTATTAACCCTAATCAGGCTGAAGATTATATTATGACGTCAGATTGTTTTATCTTTTGTACCTAATAACGCTACAAAAACTACACTATATTATGGTACTACTAATGTTTTATGCATCTTTTACAAACAATCATGTCCTGCATTTGAGGATTGAGTGTGCAGAAGTATTCAGTTTCACCCCCTCATCCTGCTGGATTCTTACTTCTTATAGAAATAGGGTTAAAAAGAGGTTTCGTTACACATTTTCAACATAAAAACACAATGAAAAGATGAAAATTTGCTGCAGATAATCAGGAAATCAATCGATCTGCTTCTATTATAATGATATTTTAGATCAAGGCCACGGTTTAAAACGATAGTTTAGACATGAAACAAGCATAAGAAGCCTCTCCATCGTGTTGGTTCAGCCCGGTCTCTGCAGGAGAATCACTTGCTCAGATCAGCGCTCATCATAATCAGTTTGTTTGGATGAAAGCTGACGCCGCGTCCCACATTCCGTCTCCGTCTCTTCAGCTCGAGAGCCTGATCCGAGGGGACAGCGTCGGAGCACACAAACACGGCGCAGTCAGAGAACGCGGCGCGGGCTGGTGGATCGCGGCCCGCAGTGCTCGGGACGGTCACATCTGTTTTTACGAGGAATTAGAGCAGTCGCAGTGGATTTGGGGAAGACTTGGAGGAGGTGGCTCACACGGAGGAGGCTGGGGGCTGTTTTGGGTGTGTGATAATAAAGGGACGTTGGAGACGGATATCGAATACAGTTATTTTTCTTTTTACGAGGAATAAGATTGGCCTTCTATCTCAAAACATGATGAACTGTTTATTTCTATCGTTAAAGGACACATGTTCTACTGTAGTGACTTTTTTTTTTTTTTTAGCTTTTAACCATGTTCTAACAATGTTTTGTCATCAAAAAACATACCTGGAGTTATTTATTTAGCTTAATTCACGCAAGTTTGAGCAATGCTAGTTAGAAAATCCCGACTGTCAGAAACACTTCCTGCTGAACTCCCTCGATGTGTGACGTTTTTTCAGATTTTAGATGTCACTCATTGGAGAATCTTCTTTTCTGTTTTTAAGTCCGTAAATCATCACATTTCTGCGTCTAAACCATAGACATAAAAATAGTGAACAGACGGTTGTCGCTCCGCCCCATTCATGATAATGCGGCTCAGTCATGGAGAATTCAAAATGGCCGCGGGTTAGCCCCCACCACTCCCCCCTCGGTGGGGAGGCGGGGGGAGGGCGACTTTGGGGCGGCCTTTTGCTGACGTACTGCCGTCGTTGCCTCTATGGTTACCGCCCACTCGTAGGTCTATGGCTGCGCCCTGACATTTCCGGCGCGTAAAGCCCGCCTTCTTCATTAGATATGCATGAACTTTAAAAAATCACAGCGGCTAAACCAGCCTGGTTCAAAAAAATTCACCCCCCTCAGCGTCGTCACAGAGCCGTAAGCTAACGTTTGAGACCAAAGCCGTATTTTGAGCCAGGCTCTAAAGTAGGTTTTGAAACGTCTAACTCCCCATTGACTTGCATTGAATAATTCTACTTCCGCAGCGGCCCCTAGTGGTCAGCAGCAGATTGCAAACATGGCAGCCTACAGTCGGCGGCTCAATTTGAGCGCGGTAGTCTCGCCCACTGGTCTAAACATGATGACTGTAACTGCGTGATAGCTTAGCATACCAACATATGTAATTGTCTCTGCAGCCAGTAGATGGAGCCACAGGGAAGTTAATATTACATCTCCCAAGGCAGTGTTAAAGTTATATTGTTCTCTGTAAAAACATTTTATTTTTAGTTCTAAAACATAAGATTTCAGAGTGAGGATACTCAAGAGCGTGTTTAAAGGCCAATGACAATACAAATAACGCATAATATTTGTCCTTTAAAGCCATTTTAAACAAACTTACATCTTTTTTTGCTTTCCCTTCGACACAATTCTCCATTCAAAATCAACGTTTGCGAAACAGCTTACACCTTTCCTAAACAAAATTTTTGCCCAACAAAAGGGAGTTTACATTTCAAACAATTATTTTTTCTTTCAAAAGCAAATTTTACGTCAAAAAGATCAAACATTGTCAAGTTTTTTTCTGTGCTCTTTCGTTCATTTGACTCTGCAGCTCAGACGTCTTAGGCTACGTTCACGCTGCAGGTCTTACCGTTCTATTCAAATTTTTCCCTAAATCAAATTTTTTTAGAAAGGCAGTACTTATTGTAAAGAAAATGTAACTCAAATCAGTTTTCCCATGAGCCCTGAAGTGTCATCTGTGGAGAAGAAAACAGGCCAAAACCAGGAGTCGTGCTGTTGTCACATGAGACAGAATACAATAAATAAGCACTGCCTTTAATCATCTTTGTCTTCGTATTAAAGCACCAAAAGTTGATATTTTATCTTTGCCACACTTTACAAAATCATTTCAGTTTCAAACACCTGTTGTTTTGCAGGCGTTTGAAGTTTTAATCTGTTTAAATCCTGTCTTTTCATGTTTAAAAATGTGTCCCCTTTTTAATTTCAGCACAGAAGTCAGATTAACATGATCAGCCTATTCAGACTGCAGTCACTTGGCAAAAGATCAGATTCAAATCAGATTTAGTGGCACATATGAAAGTGTTCTGGGTGGCTTTTGAATAAATCTGATTAAGGCTGTTTACATTCTCAGGAAAAAAATCCGATCCAGGTCACAGTTGGACCAAAAAAATCAGATTTGACCTGCAGTGTTAGTCCTGCTCTCACCAAAAGTCTGAAATCCAAAAGCTCTCACCGGGTTAGTGCAGACGTCTGAGAATGGACTTCACACTTTAAACATAAGACTTTGGGGCTGGAGGAGTTGTGTTTTATTGACCGAGACGAGCTGATGTATTAAAGGGAAAATATTCTGCATTTTTCATATTGCTGTTAGCCTTTAAACATGCTCCTGAGTGCCTTAAATTTGTTTTAAAACAAAAAAAGTTTCTTATTCATTCTGTGACCTGTGTTATCAGTCCCTATGAAATGACACTTACTGAGTGCATCCAGCCAGCAGATGGCGCCAGTGCTATATACAATCTCGTGAAGTTAGCGCTGAGACGTTCTGACATTTGCTGCAGCTGTTATTGTGTTTAGACTGCGGAATTGCTCCAAATGAGTTTAGCGATGATTTTACTTAAAACAGCGGATGAGTCTCGGATAAGTGATGTAGATGATCTGAAATTGCGTCCCGGATAGTTTGCAGGAAGTGTGATTGATGCTCAGAGGGAGAGGATTTTCTAATAAACATTCCTCCAAACAGCTTGAATGCAGCTGAATGCTACTTCAGGTGTGTTTTTGATGACAGAACATTGTTAGAACATGGTTTAATAATAATAATAATACATTTTATTTATAAGCGCCTTTCAAAACACCCAAGGACACTGTACATGACAATAAGAAAATAAAAACAACAGAATAAAACCCACAAACAGAACTTGATGATGGTGTTGGAGTGACTGAGTTCTATGGCGTATAGGATTGTCTGAACAGGTGAGTTTTGAGTCTGGACTTGAAAAGTGGAAGGGAGTCTATGTTGCGGAGGTCAGGAGGGAGAGAGTTCCAGAGCTGAGGAGCAGAGCAGCTGAAGGCTCTGCCCCCCATTGAAATAAGACGGAAAGAGGGGACAGAGAGCTGGAGAGAGGAGGAGGACCGGAGGGAGCGAGAGGGAGTGGAGATGTGGAGGAGGTCAGAGATGTACGGTGGAGCCAGGTTATGGATAGCTTTGAAAGTGGTTAGGAGAATTTTGAAGTGAATCCGTTGTTTTATGGGGAGCCAGTGAAGTTGTTGGAGGATGGGGCTGATGTGATGGTGGGAGGGCGTCCTGGTGATGATGCGGGCTGCAGAGTTTTGGAGAAGCTGCAGTTTCTGGAGGGATTTATTGGATTTAAAGCTCAAAGAAGGCACTGTAGCAGAATATGTGTCCATTAAAACATTTTTGGAGGAAAATATTATTGAAATAAATGTTTAAGTGTTGACTTGCGGAATGGATTTCATTTGATCAAAATATTTCGGCTGAAGAAAATTGAGAGATATCAGAAAAGCAAATACATTGACGCTGCTTTTGGAATGCATGAAATCCTTTGCTGTTTGAGTTTTGGTGCTCACAAATACGTGAAATACTGTTTGGGCCAAATTCTTCTACCAGGTTTGAACAGACCTGAACTTTGGAAAAACCAAGGTAAATCCACTGAAAAGGTTTGTTTATGAATGAGAGCAGTGTGTTCTGTTTTAAGAAAAAGCCAGAGAACTGTGTGAACTGATGACAAATGTTCAAACTCTGTTCAGAGAAATGTCTGACTCAAGAGATCAAACTAAATCAAGTTGCAAAAAATGTGCCAAAACAAGTGAGAAAAGCTGTAACTAGGCTTCTAAAAATGAAGGTCCACAAGATCTGGAAATTTCTTTTGAAAAAGCAGCATTAGGTAAAACTTACTTTTTATTTTATGGTCCGCACTGGAGGAATAAGATGCAAAATATTCTTAAACTTAGCAAACTTCCTTCTATTCACAATTTTAAATGTCTTTTAAAAATGTATTACTTAAAAAATTCACACACTTTGATTGAATTGTATGTGTTTTAGTGTATTGTGTTGACAGAGCACCATTGTAAACTTAGACATAAAGGTTAATAATAAGCACATAAGCTCATAATTTTATGAAGAATGGGGCATATGACGAGAAAAATGAACCGTGGTTCAGAGCTTTGGCGTCTATTGCTCACCCACTTCTCATTCATCATGCTCTCAGACTCAGACCATGACAAATGACTGAGAGTCGAAGTGAGTGACAGGTGAGTTTTACCAATCACAGTGAGGTGCAGAATTGACCTCTTAAATTTACTTCTACAAAGCTACGTGTAGCAGAGTTTTGAGGGAATTCAAATCAAGTAGACGTAAAGGACACATATTATGTATAATTTGTTTTGTTATTGGCCTTTAATTAAACACACTCTGGAGTATGTTTACTTTGGTACACGGGGCTGGTGAGAGAGAGAGAATATCTGTGACAGGTCTTTAACACGACACAACAGACTGAATGAAGCAGAAAGAGCTGTTTAAACAAACTGTTGAGCTGAGATTATGAACAAAACACTTTAAACAAACCGATAGCAGCAGAGTTGTTAGCGTTGGCTGCTTACCTTTACTTGAGCTGTGAATAATCCAGTCTGTTTGATGTTTCACGTGCGATCCATGATGAATAAAACTTGTATGATGATTTAGAGTCCATAAATGTGTGTGTCAGGAAGATATTCACCCATATTCATCACAAAAATCTGTTTTTATCTGAGTTTTGCTGACTTTTTTTCCTCCCAGAGTCACGTGACCCATGGCGAGGAGACAGTATGAGCTGTGTGTTCGAATAGCTGTGTGGTTGAGTGCAGTATGCGCTCTGATCAAGAGTGCAGGACTGTGGAGTGAACGAGGGGTGACGGACTAGGGAGGACATTTGGACATTCGGACATTCGGACATTCAGACGCAGCCTATGTCAAAGTTGTCAACAGGAAACTAAAGCCAGGGCCGGCCCGTGGCATAAACAATCTAAGCAAATGTTTAGCCAACACCAATAGGGGGCCACATGCTCTGGTAAAAAACAAACACGGGTTAAAATGTAAAATGAATATCTATGAACAAATAATGCTCCACTCTAAAACTCTAGCTTATTTTACAGCTTTATCTGTAATACAGCATGTACAGCAAGTACAGCAAAGATGGCAGCCTCCAGATCAGGAAGTAAAGCAAAGATGGCAGCCTCCGTATTCAGGAAGTAGAACAAAGATGGCAGCCTCCAGATCAGGAAGTAAAGCAAAGATGGCAGCCTTCAGATCAGGAAGTAAAGTAAAGATGGCAGCCTCCAGATCAGGAAGTAAAGCAAAGATGGCAGCCTCCAAATCAGGAAGTAAAGCAAAGATGGCAGCCTCCAAATCAGGAAGTAAAGTAAAGATGGCAGCCTCCATATTCAGGAAGTAAAGCAAAGATGGCAGCCTCCAGATCAGGAAGTAAAGCAAAGATGGCAGCCTCCATAAAGCAAAGATGGCAGCCTCCAGATCAGGAAGTAAAGCAAAGATGGCAGCCTCCAAATCAGGAAGTAAAGTAAAGATGGCAGCCTCCATATTCAGGAAGTAAAGCAAAGATGGCAGCCTCCAGATCAGGAAGTAAAGCAAAGATGGCAGCCTCCATATTCAGGAAGTAAAGCAAAGATGGCAGCCTCCAGATCAGGAAGTAAAGCAAAGATGGCAGCCTTCAGATCAGGAAGTAAAGTAAAGATGGCAGCCTCCAGATCAGGAAGTAAAGCAAAGATGGCAGCCTCCAAATCAGGAAGTAAAGTAAAGATGGCAGCCTCCATATTCAGGAAGTAAAGCAAAGATGGCAGCCTCCAGATCAGGAAGTAAAGCAAAGATGGCAGCCTCCATATTCAGGAAGTAAAGCAAACATGGCAGCCTCCATATTCAGGAAGTAAAGCAAAGATGGCAGCCTCCATAAAGCAAAGATGGCAGCCTCCAGATCAGGAAGTAATGCACCCATGAGCACACGCCATAGGGATAAATACGACACCATTTTGAAATCATTCTCCAGGTTTAATTATAGTTCTATGGGTTAAAACCTCAAAAAAGTCTGTTAAGCATTATATTTAAGATCTAAACATACACAAATAAGAGCTTGTTTTTCATGCCATGTTTAGAGTTTAACTGCAGATGATTTTGAACTTGAGGAACATCGCCCTCTTCACGTCACGTCTGTCACTCTGATGTTGAACATGTCGTGGACGGTTGCACATGCACACCACAGACCTGGAATCGAGCGTGTTTTTGATAAACTCCCCCACACCGTCCTTGGGTCCTTGTGACATCTGTGCGTCTGATCTTCTTAATGAGGTGACATGGAGGAGGCAGCGCTGGAGCCGGCTCTGAGTCCTGGGAGCTCCACATCTGTGCTGCACCAAACAACATCTGCACACAAGTAAACAAAAACAACAGCCGGGGTTACAGGAAGTTTGAATCAAGTCTCTTTAAGTCCTGCATATGCACTAGTTTGATGTCTAATTATGGAGAAGACTTTGTTTATGATCAGTGACTTTATTGTCATTAACAGTTGGTTCGTGGGACTCTGATGCCCGCTGGACGGTCTGTGGTCTTATTCAGAATGTCCGTTACATCAGTGTCTGTCTCAGAATTCAGTTGTTTTTCGCAGAAGCAGAAATTAACTTAATATTTTAACTCAAAAATGTTTTTCTCAGTTGATTGTCATTTAAATGTCTGCAGCTTATTGTAAGTTCAAAGATTAAGGTGAGACGCTGCAGGTGAATAGAAAAAATCTTACATTGAAAGATATCAATTTGAAACTTTTCCTGTAGTTTACTCACATGAATGTATGAAAAGTTTTCATCATTTCATGCTTTCAAGTAGAAATAAGGCATTTTATGTGTAAAAATGGCCAGAAATACACATATTTGAGACATTTAAATCTGAAAAATGCACAGAAGCAGGTTTACATTTCTTGGTTCATTTTGTACACATATTAGTTACATAAAAATTACAGAGGGGATTTTGGATTTCTTATTTAGTTTTTGAGTAACTAAACTGAAACTGAAGACTGAAAATTGTCCTAAAAATTTCACCTCATTTTCTTTAACTTTAAACTTCAGTAAATCAGTTTTAGAATTAGAGATCAAAAAATCCTTCTGTACGTTTCGTCAAAATCTTGTTGAGTCCAGATTGTACAGTTTGGTGTAGGATCTACTTTAAGACCGATCTTTAAGTCTCTGTGGGAGAAAAATGCATTTTAAGAAAACGGCATTTGAAGTTACAATGTCCCAGAGAAATCTATGGATGGAATGGATTAAATTAAGTAATAAAAGAGATTGGACAAGTTTGCTGTTTCCACATGAACACTGATATGTTGAGAGAGCAAACTGACCAAAAATCAAACAATTGAAAAAAAAGGGGTTGCCTGTAGTGTCTCGCCTTTAAATCATTGCGTGCTGTTGCATTGACCCCTGACACTGCAGCGATCTGGAGTGATTTTTAGTACAAGTGCTTCTCTGTTATTGCATGAACCCACGAGAACCTGCTCAGAGCTGGTCAGATATGCACTGCAGGACGGTGTGGTTTGTGCAAGTAACAAGCACAAAATACAAACCTGACCCGAGCGTGAACGGGCCGCGAGTCAATCCCTCGTCTGTCCAGGAGTGGGCCAGGATAGCAGGGGTCTCAAAGGTGGTCACTTCATCCATGTTTTATTCAAAATGTCTTGATTCTAAAACACTGCCCAACTCTGAAATCTTTTTTTTTTTTTTTGATGCTCATTGTGTCAACTGTGATATCCATATTACATAAATGACAGGTAACAAACACAATATTTATCTTTTAGTTTCTCCCCTTTTTCTTCCACCCATGTGCTGTTCAAGCAACATTTAAACAAAAGTAATAGCAGAAAAATAATAATAATAATAGTAGTAGTAGTAGTAGTAATAATAACAACCAGAATAATCATCATAATAATCATAATAATAGTGATCGTAATAATCATGATAGTAGTACAATATAAAATAAATTAAAATAAAAAGTTTGTGTTCTTTCAGATATATAATTTTTGTTTGTTATTTATTTTTGTTTACATTATTTATTATTATTTATACATATGTCTAAGCCTATGTCCTTTCTTCTCCCTCTTCCTTCCTTCTTTTTTAACTTTGACCACCTGCAAAGAATGGCTGTTTGATAGTTTTACCCACTGCATACAGTTGTGTCCTCGGGCAAGACATTTCACAGTCTTGCCTTTCAGAATAGACCCTTTAAAAGTTTGTAAACAAAAACATTCTAAATTCAGAATGGAGGCAAAAGTGAAGTGCAACATGATGTGATTTCACTGGAGAAACTGGGATTAACCTCAGACTATCACAAAATATGAAAAATGGAGATGGTTTTGTGTCAGTAAAAGCCTCAGACACATGTGAGTGACATCAGAGCTGATTTAAACACATTTATTACTGTATTTTACATTATGTTTGAGGAAATTATGATGCATTTTGATGACGGAATAATCCAGATGTACGGGTTTTACTGGAAAAATACTCACAGAAATGTTGAACCCACAATCATTTTTCATTTTATCTCGAGATATATTAGATACTATTCCATAAATTAGATTCTTTTGAAGCTAAAATAAAATTTTTAAGGCTAGAAAATAGTATTATGTCCATTGTTTGTTATAGAAAAGCAAACTAACACACCTTTCTACTCTGGAAATTCAAATGTCTTGCTTTTTTCCAACACAAACACTTAAAACCAGTAGAATTTAGACTTCATTTTGCCTCTAGTCGCCTCCATTCCAGAATCTTGATGACACATTTTAAAGGGTCAGTGCGTTCAGGTTACGATGTGATTGGAGATGGTGGGTGCGTTCGTTGGCGCAGATTGTCAGCCAAGTTTCAGCTCTCAGCCCCGAGGCAGACTCTGCAGCTGTTTGAGTGACAGCGTATTTCAGTCGTATCGTGTCTGATGGAACTGAAAATGGATGCGTCTCGTCTAAAAGATCTGAGTGACTTTGATTCGGCGGCAGAGGAAAGGACAGAGAGAAAATTAATATCATAGATGCTGAGATGAGATAAAGTGAGATGAGAGATGTCACTGGGAGATGGCGTGTCAATCACGTGTTTGAGTGCTGCACTTTGCACACACGCCGCGCAGAATTGAAGTGACAGAAGCGGCGGAGGTACACGTCCTGGAAGTCTGCAGACGATTCGACGCTTTAGTGGGAGGTTCGCTGTGAAATTGGATGCAAATCAAAAAGCAACACAGAAATAAGATGGAAGTGATACAGCAGACTCTTGTAGCTTCATTTCATAGAACTATAATAAAACCTGGAAGATGAATCCAAAATGGCCGCCCTGTTTATCCCTATGGAGTGAGCTCATTGGCGCATGACCCCAAAAAAATGTCTTACTTCCGCATTTACTTCCTGATACAGAGGCGGCCATCTTTGCTTTAGGGCACCACGTGATGACAATCCCCCATGATGCTTTGAGCGACGTGAACGACCAGCAGCTGCAAGTTTTTGTGTTAGCGTTAGCTTGTGTGATTGTAATTGTGTTCTTCATGTTAGACACACGTGAAAGAGTCTGAAATGAAATAAAATACAACTTACAGGTGTCTCTAGTCGAGCCTTTTCCACGAGCTTCTGTTTGTATCGTCCGACGCTCGTTCACGTGACTCACACATGTTTACTGTGACGTTACTTCATATAAAAACGGTAATTTCGGTGATTTTAGAAACAGTAGAAAAGAACATTTCCTTCTATTTTATTTAAATACTGATAATAATTCAGTACTGTCTGCAATTATAATGTGCAATTATAGAAAAAGGCTGGTTCCAAGAGGCTGCAGTACCTCGCACGGCCACTAATCAATCTGGGACACGGACAGAGGGGGCGTGTCTTATCCAGTTCATTTAATACATCCATGCTTCATTTGTACTTCCAGCCATTTCTAATCAAGGCAAAATGTAACAGATTGTTACGGGAGAATTGCTGTTGTGGATTTCTAAAACAAGTTAAACAATAAAAATGCAGAGAGAATGAGTCTGATCAATGAGTTGATTTATTCACTGGTACCAAAGTGAACAGTCGCCTTTCCCTGACATAATGATCTCTCCCTGGTCGACGGAGGTCCATGACAATCAGAACACATGCTTTTTATACACAAGACATAGGTGGAGACATAGTTATCACATCATGAGGAGACAACATGAAACATCATTGTGAAACAAGAGCAAGGACATATGTGACGATCAATATTTATGAAAAACAACAGCTATCAGTGGTGCTTCCAGTTAAAGCCAGATTTCAGAGTGAAAGGACGTCATAAAAAGGATTAGATGCCCATTCTCTATCTTTGTGACCGGGACTGGGAGCTAACAAAACAGGTGCTAAAGAGATGTTAAAGTTGAAGTTAACCTTAGCAAGTCAGAATGTTAATACAGAACTTATAACTGCGATTACAAGACAAATCAAATGACTGAACAAAACAATGTGGTCATAGTGTGCCTAGAACAGTCAGCCTGGGGATTAGAACCCAAACCACGAGAGGCGTCTCCAGTGGTTCTTAGAAAACGGTTCAAACTAAATATGAGGGATTTGTGTTAATGAAGGAATGGCATGTTAATAGAGCTTGAGAAAGAACGTCAAAATACAGTCGTTACCATGGAAATCCGCCATCTTTGCAGCTGCGTGTTAAACTTACACAGAGAAACATTGGCCACAACAATGTTAAAAAAGTGAACACAAAATCCATAGAAGAACTTGACAAACTACTGGGTCGCTTCTGGTAAATACATTTATCAATATATAGTGTTAGAAGACTTTTGAATTAACACCAACTTTAGTATTTCGCCTTTTAAAATCTCCATTGATTTAACATTGGGCAAACTTTTATGTGCGACATGACGATCCCGAGCTCCATTGCTTCTCAGTGTTTTATAATCATTACTGTTCTTTATTTAACAGATCATAATTTGATTTTTCCTTGAATGTTTATCAGGACAAGGACATTTGGGTCGCTGAGGTGTCTCTGGGTAAAAAAGGGCTTTCAGGGAGAAAAGAATGGGAACCCGCTGGTCTAAAGCCTGAATGAGCCTTAAAGGCAAACCCTGCAGGAGGCGTGGGATTAGAGAAGGGTTAGATACTAATCAATACTAAAATTAGTTTCAAAACTACTCTTTTAAGCAAATGTTTGTAAAATAAATAAATAAGACCATAGAAAGTACTATTAGTTTGTGTTGGAAAATGTTAGTTTAGTTTCTCAAACTTTGACCTAAACAAAGAGCATTTTTATTAAATGATTTATATTGTATAACATTAGTTTACAAAATGTTTACAATAATTTGAATTGCTAAAACACTCAATATTATATCACTGCAACAGAATCTGTGTGAAATGCTTTTACTAAAAAATTTAAATGCAAAATCTATATTTTAAATAGGTTTTTCGTTTCTGTTTTTCTATTTTTTTTCTCTCAAATACATAAAATTGAGTAACTAAATTGTACTTTGACTTAAGTGTAAAACTCTATAAATGAAAGTTAAAGGTGAAAGTTAAGTATTTATGTGTTGCTTTCTTATATGATCTTGAAACTTAAATGTTTCACTGGTGGTGACCTTAAATTCTTTGCGAAATAACATGGCAACGACTTTTGCAGCAGCTGAGTTGAATGTCAGGAGAGTTTAAAAAAACAGTTTGAAAAGTTATAGACTGATATGTTTTGTGATTTTCCCCAGACGCCCCCTAGAGGCAGCTGAAGGCACTGAACAGATTACATTACATTAATCCTGGGCTAAATTAATCCGTCAGTTCAATGAATAAGGCACCGTAGCAACATGGCATGATAAAAGTACATCTAGACAACAGAAATGAGATTAAATTATAGAGCGTTCTGGTTAATAATCCATGACAGTTGTATTTCTCCAGGCTCGCCCTCAGGCAGAATGTGAACTATCTCTGAGTATTAGGTTTGTCTGAGTGTCTGGGAATTCATATTGATTTGTAACATGTTGATAGAGTTTAAATGTGTGTGTTTATGTGCGTGTTATTACTTTGGCAGAATGTTTACCTTTTCTCCTGTGTTTTCTGTATAATTTTCTACATCCTACTTTCCAAACAGCGGTGCAATGATCTCTGGAAATATTTATAACGATGTCATGTATAGTTTTAATTATTAGTGTGGCTGGGAATCAATTAAATTCAAATGTGACTTTTTAAAATGTGATTAAAACAGACTTGAATTAGTCACAGTTAATGGCATTGTTTTCGTTGGACATAACGCAGACTAAACACACAGACACAAACCTCTGGGATGTTCGAGGTCAAGCGGCTCTGATGAGAACTTTAAAGACACAGGCTGCTCTTGTGTCACTGAACTGTCTGAGCGTGCCACTGCTGCACTGTTTTGTGGTCGTCTGCTCTTGATTGTGCATGTTTTCTGTGTTTTGCTGCAACATAGATAATCTTTATTTGTCCCACAGTGGGGACATTGCAGTGTTGCAACACACAGTTCAAGGAAATAAGGTGCAAGTGAAGTAAAGTCTACAACTCTATGGTTTATACAGTGCAGCATGTGCCATAACACTTGACTCATTAGATTCATTCAGTGTTAATCATTATCATATACATGAACACTTTTACACTTACAGTGTTGATATAAACTGTAGTTATTTAACATTAAGTCCTGTCTGTTCCTTGTGTCTGCTCTGTCCATCTTAAAGTCACAGTGGATCATTCACACTGAAGCTCTGCCTCTGAGGCTCCTTCAGCTTTGTTTGACAGACTCATAAACCAACCCGTTTAATAAAAACAAGAGTTTGTTCAGCATAAAAACAAACCGAATTATAATCCACACAGCGGACTGTCAAATGTTGTCTTTTTAAACACACTGTGTGCGTCTCAGAGACGACAGCGGCACAGACGGCTCTGAGTGGAAGCAGTGACAGCAGCTCTGTGTCACGCTCACAAAGACGGGTCCTATACGGTTCAGAAGGAAAAACTGTGAAGAACATTACGTTGTTGCCATAGCGATTAACAATTCCAAACAAAGTGCTATATCTTTTGAATGGGAAGACGTCCTGCAAATGTTGCAACAGGAAACTGAAGCCCATGAATATGACACTCACGTATGAGTGAGTGGAGACAGACACAGACACAGACACAGACACAGACACAGACACAGACACGATGCATTCATTTAACGCAGTTAGAGGGAAAAAATGACACAATGCTTTAACTTGATAATTTTCCCAACCCTTATTAGTTATAATTTCTTGCATAAAGATAATTTCACTTAAAAATTAAACATCAGCATTTAATTTCTGTTGCATTTACATAACCATAAATTCAGAACTGCACCTGTTTAACGTTAAGGTTAAGCTACACTTTATGGCCCCCGTAGGGAGATTTGCCCTCTGCTTCTCACCCGTCCTTTGATGCCGCTGGAGCCTCTTCTCAGGAGCCCGGGGCCCCACCTCCAGATCTCGGTGATGGGCTCGGTCTGGACGGTCGTAGCTGGAGGATTTTACCTGCGGTGCATGTTTGGGTCGATGGGGGAAACGGTAGCACCAGGATAAACCCCACCCGGACACAAACTCCACACAGGCTCAGTCCCACAACCTTCTTGCTGTGAGGCGAGAGTGCTAACATGCTGCAACATTGTACAAGTCTCTATGATTAGGTTGTCCAATTGTTGAGGCGGAGCGAGAATGCAATTAAAAAATACAGCCTTGCACTTTGAATAAAAACCATCATAGCAGTTTGGACATGAAAGGCTAACAGCAGATGATAGACGCACTTCCCGGCGCCGCCTCACTCCCGGTACTCGGGTTAATATATCCTGCTATTATTTAATAAGGTGTCTCCGGTGTGGCTAATTCCTAACCTGTTGTTTATCAGCGCGGCGGAGTCAAGCGTAGCGTGAAATGAAATGCAAATGCGATCCTACACAGCTCCCACAATTAAGCGTCTGCAGTGACACGCTCAGACCGATTGTTCCCTCGACGAGACCAGGCTTCGCCAAAACACGAGGAGGCGAGTGAGGACGCAGATAATCCACGGCGGGTGTCAAAACCAGCTCGAAACCGAGACTAAAGAGGGACATTTTCGCTATAATATGTGTTCAGTATTCTGCGCTATTGACCTTATTCTGCTCCGCCCACTTTTGCAGTTTTTTGCACTTTTGTTGTAAACGCACTTCCGTTTGACAAGAACTCCGTTAAAGCTAATGACGAACGAGGGAAAAGTCTCACCGCTAAAATGTTACATAAAGTAGGTTGATTTGTGTAAAATGTTTAATGAACACGAGCAGCAACAAGTCAACAACGCACCGATTTCCTGGTCAGTCTGAAAATGTCTTTTTAGTCCGTGTAGACCTTGTTTATCATTGAGTTCGTCTGCCCCGTGTGAACTAATATAACAGAAACAAGATGGCGGCGCCCACGACAATTTCTGGACTAAAGTGAATAGTCTTTAGTATTTAGACTGTACAGAACAAGACTGAACTAGCACAGAACCAAACCAGATCAGGATCTGACAAGGGCTGCACAATTAATTGAAATTTAATTTAAATCCTTTTGTGAATGGACGCAGTTTGCAATTTTTTGAAGTGCAATAAGTTCCTCCACAAACAACAAAATATTCAGTTTTATTCTGCATATAAACTTCTGACTCTTTCGATTTGTTAAAACATGTTTTGAAACAAATGACAAAAAACGAAATTACGAGCGCCGAAAACGTGACAAAAAGCGACAAAAATGTGACAAAAACATTCGGAAACGTGATTCTTTTCTTAGTTTGTCAGGTCATATTTCAGTCTTCAGTCAATTCTCCTGTTATGTTTAAAATGTGAACTTTGAACAGAATCTCTTTATCAAAACATAAATCACAAGTCTAACCGCGATGGCAAAACTGGTCAGAAAAATTGCACGTTTTCCCCAAATCGTGCTGCTCTAGATCTGACCTAACTCAGGGCATGACCGGGGCTGAAATGGGACACAAATCAAGCAGAAATAACCGCTTTCCAAACTGTGTGTGTGACTGTGCTGTGTCCGAGAGCGGCTTCACAGACACACGGCCAATCTTGTTAATGAACCGTGAACAAACATGGATCCGTGAGAGAGCAGAGGTGTGGAGAATGTTTTGGTCTTAGAATAAGTGGCAGCTGGTGTTTAGAAAAAACTGGTGTGAGAAATAATAGTGCCCCGAGCGATTTGTGCCCGTGTGAGAGAGGGAGTGTTTAAGACGGTAATGTTAGACTCAAACGTGGAGAGACACATCAAGCCGGGGATGTTTGTCCAAACATATTAAAATCACTTAAATGTTGTGTTTTGTGAACACACGGCGGTGGGAAATTATTATGTATGAAAATGTGTGTGTGCGTCTGTGTTTTTAGCCAAATAATAGCACTTTAATCAAATTTTTGTTTGTTTTTCACTCGCAAAAAAGGTATAGTTTGTATTTCCTGTTTGTTGTTATTGTTGTTGTTGTTTCTCTTAGGCTTGAAAAAAAAATCTATCCACGGTAGGGCTGCAACAATTAATGCAAACAATAATTATTACAATCGATAATCGACTAATCGTTAACTGAACCATACAGACTCTAATGCTGCGTTCAAGTTGTCCTCGGAAGTCAGATTTTCCGAGGACAACTTGTAAATTCACACTGGAACACTCTCACTTCTCGGATTTTCTACTAGGAAACTAATTTCATTTCAGAACTCTGAGTTTGTCGGAGTTAGTCCTGGTGTTATTTTGTCTTTAGTGTCTCTCTGCTGCCCCCTGCTGCCCCCTGCTGTCTGTGAAGCGGCTCCTGTGCTGTTGTTGAGCTTCTGCAGTTATAAATGCATTGTTTTGCTAATGTCGCTAATGCCTACACAGAGTTAATGACGACAGAAGCTGAAATTCACGTTCAAATGTTGACGTATAACTTAATAACACTGTCCGGGTGAATACATTGACTTAATTGGATCCATGTTTTGGTTGATTTGAGCACCTTCTTGGGTTTAATTGTTAGATTTGAGTCGTTACAGTTCGTACACTGTGATGCACTGCTCATAACTTTTCCCGACTTGATGTTGAAACGCAGTTCTCTAGGTCCGAGTGCTGACCTCCGAGGAACGCAGCATAAAACACACACTTTTATAACAAAGACAGTGACATTAATATATCAAAATGTCAAAAAAGAATAGATTATTGCTGATTTTCATCAATAAAACACGTTATTCTTAAATATTCTCAATCTAGAAGCCTTCAGTCCCATATTTCAACCTTTATTTGGATGAAAATGTATTTAAACAGTTAAAATATACAATAGAAATAATTGCTGACTAAAACAATAGTTAGTGACAGCCCTAATCAAATATGTAACTTGGGGGTGCACCACCTGCTCACATCCATAAATATGTTATTGCTTTGCCTGGAAAGTTCCACTGTAGAGCATTAAACTTGTCAATCTCCATATAGTAAAGTTACACGTCAGATCTGTGGAGAGAAACGTACATAATACATCTTTGAAAATATAATAATGTAATTGACACTTTACAAATACTTCAACATATTATTTGTTAAAATAGATAGAGTACTTTATTGATACGTGTGTTATAACTGCAGTCAGCGATAAAACCTGTGCAAAGACAGAAGGCACTCAACTTCAGGTTTACAATACGCAGTGCATCTTCATCTACAAAACATAAAGCACACGTTTGAAGATAGTGAGGTGTAATTTCAAGGACGGTTTGAAAGAGGAGGTCAAGAGTCGATGTTTGTTTAGAAAGAAAACCCTTCTTTAAAGTCTGTATGACAGGTTAGACGACACATTTCACTAAAACATAATGGCCATGATTGTATTCAAGATTTCACTAAACATTTTCTTTAATTATCTCCAGTTTGACAGTTTTCGTGAAGTTTTTAATGTTTCTTTCTAGTTGAACACTGGCAGCAAATATGACACAGTTAGTGGTAATTGTACAACTGTTACCATAGCAACCAGACTGTAAACAAGGGCGAAAATCCATATAAATGACATAATAGGAATGGTTTGACAAAAAATAATACCTGGTAACACCTTTAATTTGTTGAATCTATATAAACTGTCAAAGGATTGTGTCAGTTGAGTGTTAATTGTCTGTATTTTCGATGCCATGTCGCATATTGATGACATCACAGAAGAATCCATTTCATAACTCAGCTCGAGGCCGGTCATGATAATTACTATATCGACTTACCGTTCAATATGTGAGACAGAATTATATTTTGAAGCTCAATATTTATCACGTCTACCTTTTGTATACACGTTTGAGGACTTTTTCTTTGTTTTTGATACGATTTTAATTCCAGAGAGTGAAATAAGAAGCTTTAATGACTCATAATCAGCAACAACATTTTGAAAAAGTGTTCAGCTAATATAATTCTGCTAATTATTTATTGTAGTTCATGTTTTTATGTATATTTCACATTAAGAATGACAATATTTGGGATTTTCCAGCTTTAAACTTACTGTATCAGCATCATAAAGTAGTTTAAATATTATCGTTTACTGTGTTATTATCTCTAACAATATATCGTACTCCAAAGTTTGTTATTGTGACAGGCCTACTCAGCTCTACTTCCTACTTCCTACTTCAAACTGCAACTTCACCTGTGTAAAACTAAAATAAATAATTGCCAAGTCATAATTAGAACATATTGAGAACCATATGGACTTTAAATTGTAATCACCCTTCAGTCTACAATAGCCTCATCAAACCTTGGCAGAAAACAAATCAAATGCTGACCTGAGCTGTAAGAGTGAAACTTTTCGATTAATAAAAAAACGGCAGGGCAAGTTATAGCTCCTCCCTTTGGACAGGACCAATCAGAGCTCTGGAGAGTGTAAATTGGCTGCTCCTCCTACCGGCAAAGTCATTTCTGGTCCAGGACTCCGCTGCTTTCGCTCCGCTTTCTCATCAGGATACTTTACGATACCAGCACTAGCTTTCGAGAAGTTACAAGAAAGAAGTAAGTGTTAGTTGTGTTGGTCAAAACAGGTTATTAATAAAGGTTTAATAGCTATGTTGCTTAAAAGTGTTGCATGTTACAGCGTCAGAAACACTAGCACTGCTCATTAGCATAGACTACTTACCCTCGTAGTTGTGGATGTAGCTGGAAATGTGCAATTTAAATCTCTTTTTTCTCTTACTCAAGGGAGCAGGAGAGAGGGAATCCACAAGTCTATGGACATCATTTATTGTCATTTTCGGACGGTCCTGGAGGCGTCTGAAAAGCCCGACATAGTTGAGATTTTGACGCCAAATATAGAGCATCAGCTGGAACTACAAACTGGACCGGAAATGAGTTTGCCGGTGGGAGGAGCAGCCGTTAGCTCGCGTCGAACTTTATGCACAGAGTCAATACTGCTGCTCAAACCATTTCCATCAAATCAAACCGTCTTGATCTCCATCTTTGAATCCTTTTCCGCCACAGATCACTCCTGGATGAACAAGGGATAACTTTTATTTATTTATGAAGTTAACCTTTATTTTAGAATCATCATCGGCGGCGGTGACGTTCTTTCTCCGCTAAGCCCCTGATGTCGGCTCGTCTGCCTCCTGCTGTGAAGACGAGCTTCTTGGCTAAAATAAGTGCTAAAATGACAGCCTCTCACTTTAATCCATCCGTCAAATATTTGGGACGCGGTGGTGCAAGCGCTGTGAGGAAACTATCACACGTTCATTGAAGTTTTCCGGCTTCAAACACACTGAGACGTTCTGGAGAAAGAGGGCGCCACCTTATGACGTCAGCGGGTGAAAGAGAGCATTTTGAGCACTTGAGAAACAGAACATTTGCTGTGAAAAACACTCCAGGAATCTGCGACAGGTCAACATTTGCACATGATTAAAAGCTACAAAACGTCTGGTTAGTTTAATATACGACCTTTAAACACAGTCTTTTTCCAGTGGGCTGCCTCTCGCCGGAGTGCTGAATGAACCTCAGTGGACTCATCTCCACAGAGCTGGCATTTGAATTACAGCTATAATCGTTTATCACAGAGCTCTAATTGACTCTTAATCAATTAATCTCCTCCCTCGGCCTCCTTAACGCAATGACGACCGCTGCTAACGCTGTCCTCTGGCTAAGCATAGGTTACAGCAGACATCTTTGCTTGCTCCTGACTTCTGCTGGGCTCAATAGATTTTATTTCCAACTTGTAAGCAAGGAGGATGTGGGTTAGACGCCTGGGGTCTGAAGACGCCTTGGTGAAGCGTTTGTATGTTCAAAGTGAGGCCAAACGTAACATATGAGATGTTCCACGTTAAGTTCAGGATTAAAAGACACCTTGACGTGGGATTTTGCGTACGGAGTTTTCAGAGACGAGACAGAAACTGATCTGCTGTGATTTGTGAGAAATATCCAATTATAGCCATTAATTAATTTAATCACAATTTGTTTAGGGATTTATGAGGGTCTTTGTTGTCCCGTTAATGTTTTGTCATTATAAAACCATTCGCGTGCACGTGTTTTGTTTTATTTAAGGAGAAGCTGGACATTAAGTTTATCTAAAGCAAGTGTCTGGGCGTCAAACCACGCTGCTGTCACACGCACACACAGCACCTTACTCTGCACACAGACACACACACACACACATATACATACATACATACACACACGCACACACATATACACACACACTCGCACACACACATACATACACATGCACAGACACACACACCGTGGCATGGCTCTGGTCCCTCACACATGTAAAAATGAAACATATCCATGGTTTCGAGAGCATTAAGCCACAGTTTCGTGCAGGTGAATAAAGGATAAAGTCCATTGCATTTGAGCACTTCTTTACTGTGTTGTTCAAATGTTTAATGACTGAGCCATTTAGTCAGAAAGCAGAGTTTTCACATAAGCTCCAGCGCCTGTGTCTGCAGCAGCGTCTCTCTCTCTCTCTCTCTCTCTCTCCTTCACATTCGCTCTCTGTGTGTCAATCAAACACACTCCTTATCGGCTCATGTTTAGGCAAATCTCATTCATAAATTATTTTACAATGTCCTTGCCTGGTAACATGGAGGTGTGGAGGGGGCGTGATCTGTCCTTAGCTGGTGACATGGAGACCTGGAGGGGCGTGGCCTGTTCTTACCTGGTGACATGGAGACCTGGAGGGGCGTGGCCTGTTCTTACCTGGTGAGATGGAGATGTTGAGGGGCGTGGCCTGTCCGTACCTGGTGACATGGAGATGTTGAGGGGCGTGGCCTGTCCTTACCTGGTGACATGGAGGTGTGGAGGGGGCGTGGCCTGTTCTCACCTGGTGACATGTCGGTGTGGAGGGGCGTGGCCTGTTCTTACCTGGTGACATGGAGGTGTGGAGGGGGCGTGGCCTGTTCTTACCTGGTGACATGGAGACGTGGAGGGGTGTGGCCTGTCCTTACCTTGTGACATGGAGATGTTGAGGGGCGTGGCCTGTCCTTACCTGGTGACATGGAGGTGTGGAAGGGGTGTGGCTTGTTCTCACCTGGTGACATGGAGATGTGGAGGGGTGTGGTCTGTTCTTACCTGGTGACATGGAGACGTGGAGGGGGCGTGGTCGGTTCTTACCTGGTGACATGTCGGTGTGGAGGGGGCGTGGCCTGTCCTTACCCGGTGACATGGAGGCGTGGCCTGCTCTGTACTGTTTTATAAATCAGACCCTGATCAGTACTTCACAACCTGTTTTGACTTGAATCCCCCTAAACTTCTTCTTACACCCCATTATACCAGTATATTATCAATTAGTGTCATTATATTTTCTAATTTTAATGCTATTTATGTCAAAATGTTTGTCCCATAACATGAATAAGGTATAAATTGTCTGTAAAGTATATTTTATATTCAAATCCTGTTTAATTTCTCGGTCTAAACCTGAAATCTTGAAACACTGAGTTAAAGTCTGATACAAGATGTTTATGTTTATCTTTATGTAAATTGATGACTTTAAATTGCCCTCAGTCTAAAACACATTAGTTGTTATCCGTATAAATCAGCAAGTAACAAGTGCACACACCAGATGTAACAGACGACTGAATATTGTTTGATTGTCATTATTTTGAACATACAGAAACACAGGGATCAAGTCAGGTCTTTTCCGCAGACATTTGGCACATAAACAAACAACAATAATATACAAAAAAGTTTTAATCCCACCCCTTTTCCCCCAATGTTATTGTCAAACTTGTCATAATTCTACTGCTTTGATGTAGAAAATCCATTACCAACACCCACAATTTGTTAAAGTTGACTTTTCTGGTAAACAAACAGGTTCCATAGCGTGGCTTTCAATTACAGACGTCTTCAAAATGACAAATGACAATGAAAAAATGTCAATATCACTCTTATTGTTTTGGATACATGCAGTATTTGAATATCAAGTACGTTGTCTGTATTTAAAATGATTAAAAGTTTAAAAATGGTTACCTAAATATAAATGTAACAAAAACATCTTCCAAATTAAGGTGTTAAGTGATGTGCTGCACTTTTGTAGTTCATTTTATGCTCCATTTACGTTTTGTGCAGGACTTAAACCTCAACCAAACATTCACAGACACTTTTTAACACATTTATGATACTTTAAAATATATATATATATATAATCTGAAAATTGCTACTAAAATAATGCAAAATATATGGATATTCATTTTTGTTAATATTGCAAACCATAACATTGAAAAAACATGCATTTTTCCTCATGGCACCGCTCTACAGATCTGACCTGTAACTTGGCCTGGTTGTGTCACCTGAAAAAGTTACACAAGATTTTTGAATTCAGTATATTGTTTTTGCACATTTTACACAACTCTGAAATTGTTTTGAGGGTTTTTGTTACTTTGGTCGCCCTTTTCATTCGATTTTATTGTTAAAGACGACTGAAACACTGCAAAAAGGGATTATCTAATTTAGTTAAATTTACTTTAATTAAGCAAATTAATCTTAAAAGTCCAATTTTAAGATTTTTTCACTTGACAGGACTACATCAAATTGAGATTATTTGACTTGTTTTAAGTAAACTTGATAAGTAAAATAATCTTATTCCACTGGCAGATAATTTCACTTAAATTGGGTAAAAAGGTCTTATTTTGAGTTTATTTTTCTTATTTTTTGATAGGCCTTTTTTGCAGTGAAGTTTCTGCTCAACTTAAAGTACAGTTTAATTCATTTAAATTTACTGCGGCCAAAACTGTACTAGTAAAAGTATGCATGAACAATATAGTAACTTTTGATCAATATTTTGTTCAAATCTCTATTAATCAAACAATTTAAAGCTGAACGAAGTTGTTTTAAACCACAATCCGCATTTTCTTTGAGTTCTGTCCAATCAGAGCAGGAGATTAAGTGTCATTTTGTGTGTTTTTCGGTTTTAGAAAGAGAATCAGAACAACTGGGGCACTTAACACTCTGTAACTCCAATGATTTTAAATGTCAGGCTGCAACTTACGGTTATTTTGGTAATCGATTAGTCTAGAGATTATTCTTTCGATTAATCGATCAGTTGTTTAGATCAGTGGTTCTCAAACTTTTTCAGTCGCGACCCCAAAAATAACAATAGTTCACATTCGCGACCCCCAAACACAAAAAAAAAGCGATATGGGATGTGATGTTATTGACTATCTTGTATAGATTGTAAGTCCCCCTTTTTTTTCTTTCTTTCTTTCTTTCTTTCTTGAATGTTGAATGTATGTTTGCAATGGTTAATAAAAAAAAAAAAAAAAAAAAATAGGCGACACGCAAAGTGATAAATTAGCCTTATATCTAATGTTTGACTTTATTTTGAGAATATAGACCTAGAAAAATGGCTGTAATAAGCCGACAAATAGGAATCTACATTCACCACTGCATTTGAAGGTGTCAAGTCTTGTTTAAGACTATTGTATTAATTTTTCCCATCATCTGGGGACCCCTGGAAATCATTTCGCGACCCCCATTGGGGTCCCGACCCCTAGTTTAAGAACCGCTGGTTTAGAACATGAAAGGCTCGTGAATATGTGATTTTTACTAAATTTTACTCAAATAAAGCTGAAGTGAAGCCTTTGGATGACGTCCTGGTGGAGAATATTTAAAGATGTATAGTGAGATGTTTACTTACAGAAGTATTTTTAATCAAAAACTGTCCTTTTTGCATGATTCCTGCTCTATCCAAGTAATAAAACCTATTCTTTCAGCACATAGAATGTTTTGGAGCCAGTGTATAGACAAGTTAATGATTATTCTATTATTTACTTAACCATTTCTATAATCGATTACTCGCAGTTAATCGATTTACTTGTTGCAGCCCTATTTAAATGTACTCTTGACTGAGTTTAATTGTGACATGTTATTGTATTGTAGCTACAAGTACACGTTTAAAAATGTACCCCAAAAATCTCTGATAATTAGACGTGACATACGCCGTGATATAAGTGGCAGATCTGATCACACCCTGGTGTTACAGTGAGACACGCGCTCGGTTTAGGGAATGGTAATGTGTGCTAATGTAATGCAGGCGGCTCTGCTCTTAAAGGGACAGTCCTCTGCAGCTCACTGAGTCCATGGATTTAGGGACAGTTTAGACAGCTCTGCCTTGAGTGATCCGACTTATGCAATCCACAACACCGCCAACAAAAAATTCAATACTTTTCAAAATCATTCAAGAATCTCCCCAGTACAACCGCGCGCAGAATGTGGTGGAGTAAAAACTGAAGAATAAGGCTTGGTGTTTGTCTGAAATGCAGCTAAACATTAAGGGTGTGACAAAATCCTAATCTCTTGGAAATGAGCACACGGTAAGATATTCATAGACAAAAGTTTTAAAGGACACATGTTCTGCTACAGTGACTTTTTTGAGCTTTTAATCATGTTCTAGCTATGTTGGATCATCAAAAAGACACCTGAAGTAGCGTTCAGCTGCATTCACGCTGTTTTGAAAAATGTTTATCAGAAAATCCTCCCCCTCCGAGCGTCAAAAACACTTACTGCGGAACTCTTTCTATCCGGGACATATTTTTGGATCATCTTTGTCACTTCTCTGAGAATCTTCCACTGTTTTAAAGGTCCCATAACATGCAAAATCGACTTTTCAGAGGTTTTAACCTTCCTACAGTGCTATTTGGGCCTCGTATGTTGTGCCCAAAGTGGTTTTTTGATTGATTCCCTCATGTTTTCGCTAGAGAACTGTCTTTTCCGTCCCCCTCGGCTGAGCAGCAGACGGGGGCTCCTCACTAAGATGACACGGCTTCACTAGGATGACGTGGTGTTTAAGCCACGCCTCCAGGAAGTGCGCAGCCGCAAGAATAAAAACAGCTAATGCTAATGCTACACAGTAATTACACGATGGATACGAGAGATAGAAGAGTTAGCTTGTTATTTACCAAACGGTAACGTCCATCGTTGAGGTACTGGAGCACGTCAAACTCCAGGTCAGATCCAGGACGTAGGACTCAGCACGACGCACCGTCAGGACGGATAAAATGTTTATTCCCGTGTTTGTGTATCGCTGTTTACCGGAGCACACGGCGCATGCGCACTATCTCCGCTCTAGGCTTCGTCATGGGTTGGGAGGGGGAGGCTCGCGGGTTGGGTGGGGGAGGCAGCCTGCTCTCTGTTCGGGGGGGTCAGATCTTAGAGTGAGCCGTTTGCTTTTGCAAGGAGGGGGGCCAGTCCAAGAAATGGGTGTTTTTTGGAAACTGTTATGTTATGGATATTACACAACGCAAAAAATTATCAACAAAGCCCTTAGAATAGACTGTGTAAAGAGGAAAATAGCAGAATATGGGACCTTTAAGTCCTTAAATCATCACTAAACTCGTTCTGAGCATTTCTGCCTCTAAACACGATAACTGCTGCAGAAAATCAGTTTCATAACGTCTTTTCAGCGCTAACTTCACTAGATTGTATATTGTGCTGGCGCCATCTGCTGGCTGGACGCACTCAGTAAGTGTAATTTCATACTGGCTGATTTAAAAAAGTAATTGGATGAATAAGAAACTTGAGATGGCAAATTTAAGGCACTCAAGAGCATGTTTGAAGGCTAAGAACAATATGAAAAATGTAGAATATTTTTCCTTTAAAAGTTAAGATTTTTTGCGTCAGAATAGCTTCTTCACTTTTTCTTCATCTAACAGAACTGACAGAAGAACTGAGAAAGCCACTCAGATGAATACAGTTGACAGAAGTAATTTTTCTTTTGCTATAGAACCTGGGCGGCCTTTTAAACGCCTTGTAGTTTCTGCAGTAAAACAGTGCATTTAAGCAAAGAAGGTTGTAATAGGCTCTGTGCATAGAGTATCAATTGTTTTTTGTGTAAAATGTTTCATGTACACAAGCAAAAACAAGTCACAATGCACTGATTTCCTGGGCGAACGGAAAACTGCTTTTTAGTCCGTGTAGAACTTATTTTCTGTTGAGCTCGTCTGCACCGTCTAAACTACAACGGAAACAAGATGGCGGCGCTCATGACAACTTCTGGAATAATGTGAATGGGGTTTTCACTAAATCAGCCTGAAATGAATGAATCCTGTAAGATCAGGCAGTGAACAGTGAGTTATGGTTGTTTTCTAACCCTGACATTGAAGACTTTACAAACAGCTGAATACTTCACCAAAGGACACTTGTGTTTCTACTGTTCACTGTTGAAGCAGAACTATTTACATGTAAATAATAACCATTAATGAGATGTTATTGTTTTGTCCGGAATGTTAATTAAATGTATTTATCCTAACCTAACACCTAACCCGCCTTGTACTCTGGTGTGTGAATGTATGAGTGAATGGGTGAATGGTTCCTTGATGTAAAGCACTTTTAGTGCATCGAAGGTTGAAAAACATTACATAAAAATGTGACCATTTACCATAATTTTGTTTGTCTTGATCTGATTGATTGATTTTAATGTCATTTTATTCTGTTGTGTAAAGCACCATCAGAAAACTTACATTAAAGGGTTCACCCACTGAAGGATCTTTGGTTTAGACATACATATTATATATATATATATATATTTATATATATATATATATATATATATATATATATATATATATATATATACATATATATATATATATATATATATATATATATATATATATATATATATCATTGCAGTAGTACTGGTAGTGAAAAGGAAGGGCATCTGGTATACAAACTTAGCCAATCTCCTCCTAACAACGCACTTTTCACATTTTAAACTCGCGTTTGTCAATTTTAGTCGCGTTTTTGTCACGTTCAGGTGTGTTTGTCACATTTAAACGCGTCTTTGTCGTTTGTAGTTTTTGTCAGTTTTAGTCGCATTCTGGTCTATTTAGTCCTGTTGTTTGTAGGTACGTTTTTGAGGGCATTTTTATCGCTTTTCGTCGTGCTTTTGTTGCTTGTTTCAGAACATGTTTGTAAAAATCCAAACTACAGCGTGAGTAGTTTTTATTCAAATCAAAGCAAGACATTTTGTTGTTTGTGAAAGAAATTATTACACTTCAAAAATTGCAGCCTTTGCGATTTGCTAATTGCATCCATTAAAATTGTGATTTGGTGTAGGTTTCGTTTAATTGTGCAGCTCTGGTCTATAAGAGGTAAATAAAGTCATCTGCTCAGAGGCTTCAGAGGCTAAACAACAGGAGAACAAGTGTGTTTGAACAGACAGCTGCATTAAAGACTCAAACACAGCATATTGTCACAGGGACGAGCTCACCATTCCATTTTTAGACACTTTAGAACGTTTAAAGGCTAACAGCAATATGAAAAATACATAATATTTGTCTTTTAAGTAAAGTACAGGTTCCTAAACAAACAAACAAACAAACGACAAACAGCTCGCACCCAGAAGCCTCCTGCCTTTCTCTCAGACACAGAGCAGACTGAACTGTTCCATCGACTGAATGGACTGCTTCTGTCAGATTTCCTATGGAGTGAATTCTCAGTGGCGGCTGTGCTCTGTTTTGGATCGATGCACATAAATATTACATGACTTGATGCAGGATGAGGATTTACACTCTATTTTAGGGAATACCACCACAACTGTTTTATTGAGCCGAGTTGCACCAGTGTAACACACGCCGCAAACTCCTCGCGCTCTCGTATCGATCCTTTTCATGTAATAAAGTGAAATGTGCGTCGTCCCAGGAGAGAGGTATTGTTAAAACAGCCGTTGGGGTCAAAATGAGACCGCTGTGTGCATTTTTACGTCTGAGAACCATGAAATGCGCCGTTAAAAAGTATCTGCTACTTGGATATGCTAAGAAAAGTGTTGAGTAAAAAAATAAATAAAATTCATTCATTCATTTTCTACCGCTTATTCCCGTTAGGGGTCGCGGGTGACTGGAGCCTATCCCAGTGACTTTGGGCCTTAGGCGGGGTACACCCTGGACAGTGGCCAACTCGTCGCAGCCGAGACAGAGGCAAGGACAGACAACCATTCACTCTCACATTCATTCACTAGGGTTTAGAGTTTGTAATTAACCTACACAGTCATGTCTTTGGACGGTGGGAGGAGCCAGAGAACCCGGAGAGAACCCACGGTAACACAGGGAGGACATGCAGACTCCACCCAGAGAGATCGTGTGATGTTAGGGTGGTCCGGGATTCGAGACCACGATGTTGGGGTGGTCCGGGATTCGAACCCACGATCTCCTTATTGAGAGACAGAAGCTCTAGCCGCTCTGCCACCGTGCACCCCCCCAAAAAAAATAAAAAAATAAATAAAATAATAATAAAAAAAAATAATAATAATAATAATAATAAAAAAAAATAATAATAATAATAATAATAATAATAATGCAGTTCCACAGTTTCACCCAATGATGGCGTCATTCTTAACCATGGAATTCACCTCATTTTGTAATCAATGCACTTCTGAAGTATTGACCAAAAAACTACATCACAATGATTTCAATATAACAATCTGAGATATCGTGGCAATGACTTTAACGCAATGTCATTAGGAAAAACAGAACAGAAAACTTTCACTCCAACTCAAAGACACATACTGTAAGAACAAAAGTGGTTGTGAACCGAATTAAAGGATGCAACAGCTTTCAGTGAAATTAAAGAGTAAATAATCCATTGACTCAAATAATCCCTGATTAAAAAAACAAATCAACAGTGAAGCGTTCAATGCCTTTGTGGACGGTTATGAAAGTTGCATGAAATTGTTGTTAGCTTTACTCTGCTCTGGTCTCTGAAAGTCACGTTAAAGTGCGTATAACAGTTTTTTTTTTACTTGGGATAATAAAACCTGTTGTAAATCTATATATGATAGATTTAAACCAATAAATCAGAATCAGAATCAGAAACTGTTTATTGCCATTGTCAGTGAAATTCACAAACGTAGGAACTTGCTTCGGCGTAGGTGCAACATAAAGCAAAGGATAAAATATAAAAAATATATAAAAAGGCATGCATAAAATTAAGAATAAAATAGACTAAGATAGACTAACACTATATACAGAATGTACAGTTGGCAGATAGTGCAATGTGCAAATGAGTAGTGCAAATAGATTGTTCTTAAATAGTATTATTGTTAAAGTGACAGGTGTTACAAAGTGTTCATGAGTCCAACAGCAGAGGGAAAGAAACTGTTCTTGTGGCGGGAGGTTCTGGTCTGGATGGACCAAAGCCTCCTGCCCGAGGGGAGTGGCTCAAATAGTCCATGTCCAGGTGAGAAGGGTCAGCTGTGATCGACCTGCTCCGAGTCCTGGAGACGTACAGGTCCTGGACGGATGGAAGGCTGCAGCCGATCACCTTCTCAGCAGAGCGCACAATGCGCTGTAGTCTCTGTTTGTCCCTGGCTGTGGCTCCAGCGTACCACACGGTGATGGAGGAGGTGAGGATGGACCACACGGTGATGGAGGAGGTGAGGATGGACCACACGGTGATGGAGGAGGTGAGGATGGACCACACGGTGATGGAGGAGGTGAGGATGGACCACACGGTGATGGAGGAGGTGAGGATGGACCACACGGTGATGGAGGAGGTGAGGATGGACCACACGGTGATGGAGGAGGTGAGGATGGACCACACGGTGATGGAGGAGGTGAGGATGGACTCGATGATGGCCGTGTAGAACTGCACCATCATCTGCGCCGGCAGCTTGGCTTTCCTCAGCTGCCGCAGGAAGTACATCCTCTGCTGGGCCTTCTTGATAATGGAGCTGATGGTCGGCTCCCACTTGAGGTCCTGGGTGATGGTGGTGCCAAGGAAGCGGAAAGAGTCCACGGTGGTGATGGGAGAGTCTGTCAGGGCAAGGGGGGGCAGGGGGGCTGAGACTTTCCTGAAGTCAAATCAAATCAAATCAATTTATTTTTATAATGCCCAAAATCACAACAACAGTTGCCTCGATGGGCCACAGGTAAAAGCAGTTCAGATAACTGTCCCAGAATGCCCCTGTCCTTTGACCCTCCTTCGCGGCGAGGAAAAACTACAAAAAACCCCATGGGAAAAAGTAGAAACCTCGGGGAGAACCACAGTGAAGGAGAGATCCTACTCCCACGGACGGACAGGCTGCAGATGAACTAGGACTGACGCATCCACTTGGACTGTGGAGCCAGAACCACTCAAGAGGGAGGTGGGTTTAAAGAGTTCCTCCAGGCGGACGAGGAGCAGTCCACCAGTGTAGAGAGATCCTCCAGCAGGAGATGAGGAACAGTTCATCTAAAGTAGAAGGAG
The DNA here is from genome assembly GCA_019453435.1 of Rhinogobius similis. Classification (NCBI taxonomy): domain Eukaryota; kingdom Metazoa; phylum Chordata; class Actinopteri; order Gobiiformes; family Gobiidae; genus Rhinogobius; species Rhinogobius similis. The sequence goes on from CM033625.1 coordinate 41,313,331, forward strand.
TTCGTCCAGGCAGATGAGGTGTGGCTAATCCAGCTGTCCAGGCGGGTGGCGCATAGATCGTCCAGACAGGTGGGGGTGGGGGGGTCGTCACTGGAGCAGCCGCCGCAGTGTCTGAAACAGTCTCCACTCCCCGGGGGAAGTGGAGAGAAAGAGAAACATGTGAACAGCAATGAACAGACTACAGTTGAAGTAATATTAAATATTGTTGATAGATAAAGTAGGAAGAACCAGAGGATAGTGTTCAAGCTGCCATACTTCTCCAGCAGAATTGCTCCAAGGGCAGCGTAGCTAAAACTGTAGGTTTTTATTTCTGTTCCTAACTGGCCTGACCATAAGCTATTTCAAAGAGGAACGTTTTGAGCCTGGTCTTAAATGTAGAGACTGTGTCGGCCTCTTTTACATGAACAGGGAGCTGGTTCCATAACATAGGAGCTTGGTAGCTAAATGCTCGACCTCCTACTGTGCTTTTAGAGACTCTGGGGACTAACAATAGTCCAGCATTTTGAGAACGAAGAGCTCTGTTTGGATGGTACGCTACTATTGCATCTTTGAGGTAGGATGGGGCCATATTGTTTAAAGCTTTATAAGTCAGGAGGAGGATTTTAAATTTGATTCTAAACTCAACAGGAAGCCAGTGAAGAGACTCCAACACTGGTGAAATATGATCTCTTTTTCTAGTACCTGTTAATAATCTTGCTGCTGCATTTTGAACCAGTTGAAAGCTTCTTATAGAGCTTTTAGGACACGCTGTAAGCAGGGCGTTACAATAGTCTAATCTGGATGTGACAAATGCATGGATGAGTTTTTCGGCATCATCTCTGGGCAGGATTTTTCTAATTTTGGCTATGTTACGCAAATGAAAGTAGGCTGTTTTACAGGCTTGATTTATATGAGCTTTGAACGAGAGATCTTGGTCAAATAGGACCCCAAGGTTTCTTACAGTAGAGCTGGGGGCTACAGTGATATTGTCCAGAGAAACTATCTGGTCAGATAAAGAGTCTCGCAGGTGCTTAGGGCCCAGCAGAATGACCTCGGTTTTTTCAGGGTTAAGGAGCAGATAATTAAGAGTCATCCAAGTTTTTATGTCTTTCACGCAGGCACTAAGTGTGTCTACTTGATGCGTCTGATCAGGTTTCATTGATAAATACAGCTGAGTGTCATCTGCATAGCAGTGGAAGTTAATGCCATGCTTTCTGATGATCATACCTAAGGGCAGCATATAAAGAGTGAACAGAACTGGACCGAGTACTGAACCCTGCGGCACACCGTAGGTTACTTTAGAACATGGGGAAGATCTCTGGTTTATATTAACAAACTGGTACCTATCAGATAGATAGGATTTAAACCAGCTAAGGGCGGTTCCACTGACACCTACATCACATTCTAACCTGTGCAGTAGAATGTTGTGGTCGATGGTGTCAAACGCTGCGCTGAGGTCCAACAGAACCAGAATTGAGACCTGTCCATCATCAGCAGCTAATAACAGATCATTTGTGACTTTAACTAGTGCAGTTTCAGTGCTGTGGTACGCACGGAACCCTGACTGAAAAACTTCAAATAAATTATTGTCCTGCAGGTGGCGACAAAGCTGTTTAATCACAATTCTTTCAAGGATTTTAGAGACAAAGGGCAGATTATAATTAGGGGGAGATTTTCTTTGAGGAGTCTACTTGGGATTGGGTCTAAAATACAAGTTGATGTTTTGGAGGACATAATGACTGAAGTTATCTCTGCCTGATCAACAGCAGTGAACCTATCTAGTATTACTGAAGGATTTGTATGGGACACTAGCTTTGCAGTCTGGGCTTGCTCAGTACTGATAGTGGGAGTAATTGCATTTAGTTTATCTCTAATAGTTGTGATTTTGCTGTTAAAGAATAGAAGGAAGTCATTGCAGCTTAGAGTAACTGGTATTGAGGGTTCTACTGCGCTGTGACAGTTTGTCAGCCTGGCTACAGTGCTGAAGAGAAATCTAGAGTTATTTTTATTTACTTCTATTAAATTTGAATAATATCTGGTTTGAGCCTTACGCAGAGCCTGCTTATAAGACAGAAGGCAAGTTTTCCATTCTTTCAGGGATTCTTCTGTGTGGGAGCGGCGTAAGGATCTCTCTAGTTTTCTTACCCTTTGTTTGTGAGAACGTAGTTCTTCATTGTACCAGGGGGAGGCTCGTTTTGGCCTGATTACTTTCTGTTTAAGTGGAGCTGCAACATCAAGAGCAGATTTTAGAGAGTTGACCATTGAGTCAACAGAGTTATCAATAGCACTGGGACTGGCGCTGTTAACGACAGGATCACATGACATAATATTAAATATTGGTTCTATTATTTCTCTGAACTTTAAAATAGATTTTTCAGATATTGTCCTTTTCATTATAGTTTTAGTCTGAGGAGCTGGATAGTCCTTAAGAATAAACTGAAAGGTAATTAGGAAGTGATCTGACATTATTGGGTTTTGGGGAAGACATTTAGGTCACTAATCTCTATTCCATAAGTTAGAACCAGGTCCAGAGTGTGCTGGTGACTGTGGGTTGGTTCATTTACATTTTGAGTGAAACCAATGCTGTCTAATAAAGCGCTAAAGGCATTACTGAGGCAATTATTTTCATTCACATGAATGTTGAAATCCCCAACCACCACGATATTTTCCCAGTCTAATACTAAATTTGATAGGAAGTCAAAGAATTCTGTTAAGAACAATGAATAAGGACCAGGAGGTCGATAGATTATTATGAACAGAACAGCTTTTTGGTTTCTCCAGTTTGGGCAGGTGATTGATAGGATAAGGCTTTCAAATGAGGAAGACTCATTATTAGTTTTGTTAATTTTAGGACTCAGGAGTAAACTAGAATGTGAGATTACTGCCACCCCACCTCCCCGGCCTGAGCTCCTGGCAGCTTGAAAGTTAACATGACTCTGTGGGGTGGCCTCATTTAATCTGACATAATCATCTTGTTGAAGCCAAGTTTCAGTTAAAGCTAAAAGATCAATATTATAATCGTTAATTAATTCATTAACTAAAAGTGATTTGGAGGAAATTGACCTAATGTTTAGCAATCCACATTTTACATGCTTATTTATTAGTTTATTTGTATCATGTGTAGGGATTATTTGTATTAAGTTATTTGGTCTGACACCTAAATTATCTGTATTTGGATCTGACTTATTGGCGTTATTTACATGAGGGACACGCACAGTCTCTATTTGCTTTGACTCTGAACACTTGATCTGTGACAGCGCGGGCGAGAGCTTAGCGACAGAGAAGAGACTCTGCACCTGGGACTCATATTTAGAGCGTCACTTTAGGCGACTAAGGCTATCGGCCAACTAAAAGTGATGTACCCTCCGAAGTCGGATGGATGCCATCCCTGCGTATGAGCCCGGGCTTTCCCCAGAACGCACTCCAATTGTCAACAAAGACTACGTTGTTTTGGGGGCACCAACTAGACAACCAGCAGTTGAATGCTGAAAAGCGGCTGTACATTTCAGCATTGACCCGATTGGGGAGGGGACTAGAAAATATTACGGTGTCTGACATCGACTTCGCCAATTCACACACCGCTCCAACCTGCAATTTGAGCACTTCTGATTGTCTCCGCCGGGTGTCATTACCACCTCCGTGAATCACGATACGACGGAACCTCTGACTACTCTGTTTTAAAAGCCTAAGGTTTCCTTCGATGTCACCCATTCTGGCCCCCGGATAACACCTAACTGAGGCTGCTGGCAGCTTCACGTCTCTGACTATGGAACTTCCAATCACCAGAGTGTCACGTTCGGCGGGCGTGTGATCGCCGAGTGGGGCAAACCTATTGCAGACGGGAAGCTTATGGTGCACTAAAGGCTGGCGTTTAGCGCATCGATCCCTCCGAACTGTCACAAATCTATCCCTGTCTTGTTCCTGGTCTGGTCCCGGCTGCGCGGGAGGCGCTGGGGGGCTGGTCTTATCCTGAGGCTTAGCCTTGCTACCGCTAACACTGCTAACCATGCTAACACTGCTACCTGCGGCGCGGTCCGGTAAACCTGATGCTACGACCTGGCTATAGCTAGACTTTAGCTCCTCCACAATGCGGATCCGCGCTTCTAACTCTGTAACCCTGGCTTCCAAAGCTACCACTACGCTACACTTCACGCAACTCTCCCTGTCGTCAGTGAAGGAAGCAGGGTTCTGACTCAACATATGACAACTTGAACAGGTAAGGGCGAAAGAGGCGGAGGACGGGCCAGCCATGGCGCTAGTCGGCTAGGCTAGCTCCGGTTGATGCTAGCGGGCAGGGGGGGATTTAATCCACGAAGTACTGAACAAAGTGAGCTAAATGAGGCTCCGGGTTGTTTAGGAGCAATTAAACTTTCAATTATGTGTAGGAGGGTAAGATAGTTTTTGTATAATTCGTGGATTAACAATAAAGTGTGGAGAACGATCAACTCGCAAACGCAGAATAGACTCACCGGATGTGACGTCACCGGAAGTCCACGATCATCTCCACTGTCTTCTGGGCGTTGAGCTCCAGGTTGTTGTCGCTGCACCAGGACACCAGCCGGTCCACCTCCCTCCTGTAGACAGACTCATCGCCGTCCGAGATGAGTCCGATGAGGGTGGTGTCGTCTGCAAACTTGATCAGTTTTACAGAGTCGTGGCTGGAGTTGCAGCAGTTGGTGTACAGGAAGAAGAGCAGAGGAGAAAGTACACAGCCCTGTGGAGTTCCTGTGTTGATAGTCCGAGTCTCTGAGACATTCTTCCCCAGCCGCACGCACTGCCTCCGGTCCGTCAGGAAGTCAGTGATCCACCTGCAGATGGAGTCAGGCACGTGGAGCTGAGAGAGCTTGTCCTGGAGCAGAGCAGGGATGATGGTGTTGAATGCAGAGCTGAAGTCCACAAACAGGACCCTGGCGTAGGTTCCCGGGGAGTCCAGATGCTTCAGGATGAAGTGGAGGGCCAGGTTGATGGCGTCGTCTACAGATCTGTTGGCTCTGTAGGCGAACTGCAGTGGGTCCAGGGCGGAGGAGGTGAAGGACTTGAGATGGGGCAGGACCAGGCGCTCAAAGGACTTCATGACGACAGGCATCAGCGCCACAGGCCTGAAGTCATTAAGTCCAGTGATCCGGGGCTTCTTGGGAACAGGGACGATGATGGACGACTTGAAGCAGGCTGGGACATGGCATGACTCCAGGGAGGTGTTAAAAATGTCTGTGAAGACAGGAGTCAGCTCGTCCGCACAGTGTCTCAGGGTGGCGGGGGAGACACCGTCTGGTCCAGCAGCTTTCCGGGGGTTGGACTTCCGAAACTGTTTCCTTACATTGTCCCTGTGTAGTGAAAGGCCGGTGGGGGAGGTGGGGGGACCCGGGGTGTGATTGGCAGAAGTGTCCATTGTAGTGAGATGGGTGGGGGAGGGGTTGAGATTTCGAACCGTGAATAGAAGGAGACGAGCTGTTCAGCCAGTTTCTGGTCGTCAGCAGAGCTTTGGGCTTATAGTTGGTGATCTGCCTAAGTCCCCGCCAAACCGCCGAAGCATTGTTCGCAGAAAAAGACTCCTTTAGGCGAGTGTTGTACAGAGATCTAGCTCTTGACACCTACCTGCTAAATCTGTACTTAGCACCTTTGTAGCTCTCTCTGTCCCCGGCTCTGAAAGCTGCCTCCTTCTGCTGCCTGAGCTGCCTCAGTTTGGGTGTGAACCAGGGCTTGTCGTTGTTATAAATCACCCTGGTGCGTGTGGGAATGATACTGTCCTCACAGAATTGGATGTATGACATCACAGTGTCCGTGTACTCATCCAAACCATCCGTGGCAGTTTTGAACACATCCCAGTCTGTAATGTCCAAACACGCGCGTAGCTCCTCCACTGCCTCGCTGGTCCACTTCTTAGAAGTCCTCACTACAGGTTTGGAGAGCTTCAGCCTCTGTCTGTACGTGGGGATCAGGTGGATCATGGCGTGATCTGAGAGCCCTAGGGCAGCACGAGGAACCGCGCGGAAGGACCCACTCACTGTAGTGTAACAGTGATCCAGCGTGTTCTGCTCTCTGGTCGGGCATTTAATAAACTGTCTATACTTTGGTAGTTCCTGGCTGAAGTTACCCTTGTTAAAATCCCCGAGGATGATCAACAAGGAGTCCGGGAAGTCCTGCTCCATATTCAAAACCCGCTCCGCTAACACGCGCTGTGCCTCCTGTACGTTCGCGCACGGCGGGATGTAAACAGCAGCGAGAATGAATGAAGCGAACTCACGTGGGGAGTAGAATGGTTTACAGTTAATGAGGAGATATTCCAGATCAGGAGAGCAGAGTTTGGAGATCACAGTCACATCGGAGCACCAAGCGTTGTTGATGAAGAAACAGACTCCACCGCCTTTTGTTTTTCCACCGGAGAGATCCCTTTGTCTGTCGGCGCGGAGGAGCTGGTATCCCTCCAAATGGAGCGCGCAGTCCGGGATCGACTCGCTGAGCCACGTCTCCGTGAAACACAAAACAGAAGACGAAGAAAAGTCTCTGTTCCTCTTCATCAGCAGCGCCAGTTCGTCCATCTTGTTGCTGAGTGAGCGGACGTTGGAGAGGAAAATCCCAGGTAAGGGCGTACGCACGCCGCGTTTCCGAAGGCGCACGAGAGCCCCCGCACGCTTTCCTCTTCTGCGGCGTCTCACTCTTTTGGCCAAAACTACCGCCAAGTCTGCAGCAGACGCTAAAAAAACTGGACATAGGTCCGTGGGGGTAGAAGTTCTAATGTTTAAGAGCTCTTCACGGGTGTAAGAGCACGCGGACACACGATTAACGCACAAAAACAAACAACATAGAGCGCACCAAAACGCCAGGGCATCCGTCAGCGGCGCCATCTTGGAATTCTGTGTCAGTGTCAGTTTGTGAAGAAAAGTTGGAAAATATGTTGAAATTTACAGGAAGTACGATGACGTCACACTACGGAGACTCACCAGGGACAATTTACAACCGAGACACACATTTTTCGGATCCTTTAAAGATGAATTTAACAAAATACAGGTGTTCCCATATGTTTTCATTTGTCAAATAATAAAAAAGGAGTAACAGTTACAGAATTTCCTTGTGTGACGTCATGATTTACAACCAGGACGTGAAAATTTAAACCGAAAAGATAGCCAAACTGGTATAAAAGTGGTTAATTCTTTTGCAGAAACTTACATTATTACATAATTATCTCAACTGTGTTTTGGTAAAATGAGTGCTCCAACCTGTCATAGGCACTTTACAATAAATATGTTTAAAATTTTGCTAAAACAGATTTTATCCCAGTTTAGCAGTTTTATACATTTTTAATTTTACTTAATCATCATCATCACACAAGGAAAAGAAGCCACACTGTTCACTTGGCCAAAACTCCTCTAATGTCACCGATTTTTTATTTTACTTGACAAATAAAAATAATGAGAACGTCTTTATTTTGTTGAATTAATTTTTAAAGGGTCAAAAAAAGCTGTTTACGCGTTATTTTCAATAGCTGTTTCAATTTTTCTTCACAAACACTTACCTTATTGGTTTAAAACTATAATTTATGTTTACAGCAGGTGTTAATACATCAAATAAAGTTAACATTCAAATCATAGAAACCTGTCATACCTTTATTTAAGTCCTTTTGAACTCATCGCTGTGAATAATAAATGCTAGGATTGCGTTAGGATAGTGGGGTTTACGTTTGGACCACGACAAACAGTTTAAAATAAACTTATTCTTTCACGTTTTTTAGATGGCAAAAACAGATACAGTGCTTTTTAAAGTTATATGTGCATCATTTAGGCACAGATTAGTATTTCACATTTGGAAAACAAGTGCACATAATTTACTCTAACAAAGGACTAATGGGTAACGCTTTAGATTCCTTAGTTAACTATTTATAAGATGTTAATAAGCACTAATAGTTTGTTTATGCACTTATAATGCCTTATACATGTGTATTATCCATGAGCCAAAACATGTTTGAGTGAATAAACCACATGTACAGAGCATCAATGAGCAAATATTACATTATTTTCAATTATCAGGCTAATAAATGCTTGTAAATGCCTTATAAGTGCTTATAAACACACAACAAGTGCTTATTAATGCATTATAAATAGTTTACGAAGGAACCTCAATCTAAAGCCGACTATTACCGACTAATGTTGTACCAATGATTTTTATTCTCCTCATATCGGTAAAATAGCTTTCAACAGTAGCTAATTTAATTTCCCGAACATTCCTTCATCCAAACCATGCATTTTCTGACAGAGGCTTGATTAACTATGGCAGTGGTTCTTAAACCTTTTGTCTGGGGACCCCACAAAAAAATCTTGTGAGGTCTGGCGACCCCACATTACTCCCACGCTGATTTTGGGCAGACCTATAGGTATTGACACTCCCTCAAAAGGTTTTTGTCATTCCATCAAACTAAATCAACAAAAAACCAGCTCGCAATGTAAGAACTACAAGAATTTAATTCACAAGAAGTGGAACAAAGCGAACAAAGTGAACAAATAAACACTGAATAATTATGACATTAAATGATACACTAAATAATGTTGTATTTATGTCTATAAAATACAGGGGTCACTGGGTCAAATGCCCTACAAAAAAAGTACTGTGGGATTTTATTTTCTTTACCTCACTGTACAGCAGTAAAACTAACTTTCACTTGCACTTCACTGATGGCCTTATATCTGACAGATTCCAATGTCAACTATACACTTACAATGTATATAAACTAAAACACTTAAAATTGTACATGAAATAATATGCTTAGAAATGTACATAAAACTGGAGGTGCAGGTCAGGCTGCGCAGGTTATAGAGAAAGTTAGTATTGGACACATCTCGGTCCTTGTCTGGGACAAGTTAGTTAGCACAAGGTAGTTAGGACGAGTTAGTTAGGATGAGTTAGAGGTCGAGCGCTTCTCGTCAAGGCAGTGAGCCAGAGCACTATGTGATTTTGTGAAGAGAGAGAGAGAGTAAAAGGCGTGGACCGACAGGAGCCATGAGGCCCAGCCTCAGGTGGGACTTTTCTCCATCATCTGAGTGAAACTGCACGCAAAAGGTGCTGTGAGGAGCGGAAGACCTGAAGCGCTGAAGCGAGTTTGAATGACGAACCGCGCCGTTCACGGAGCGCACGAGCCCCGCTCTGACCGCACGAGCCCCGCTCACGGACCGCACGAGCCCCGCTCACGGAGCTCACGAGCCCCGCTCACGGAGCTCACAAACCGCGCGAGCCCCGCTCACGGAGCTCACAAACCGCGCGAGCCCCGCTCACGGAGCTCACGAACCGCGCGAGCCCCGCTCACGGAGCTCACAAACCGCGCGAGCCCCGCTCACGGAGCTCACAAACCGCGCGAGCCCCGCTCACGGAGCTCACAAACCGCGCGAGCCCCGCTCACGGACCGCACGAGCCCCGCTCACGGACCGCAGATAGGCAGAATAAGCGCCTGACAGGGCTTCAAGTGTATAGTGTTCTACCTGCACCAACGGGACGCCTCCTGTCCCAGACGGGCCTGTTCCTCCGCTGACGCCGGCCCACATGAGCTCTCTCCCTCGCTCCTTTCTTCAGCTTTTTGGGAAGGCATCCGTGCTCTCTCCTCCTGTTCTTTTTCCTCCACTCCGCGCTAACTCTCTCTTCTCCTGCTCTCTCTCTCCTCTGTTGCGCTCTCTTTTTCTCTCTCCTCCGCTCCTTGTAGAGCCACGCTCTTTCAGTCAGGTGTCTTGACCCCTTTATTCGAGGATGAGGAGGAAAAGAACACAGCACTGGCTGCACATCGCGCTCTTTCACCGTGGAGCGCATGTTACGGACGTGCGCGCCTCTGCCCCCGGCCGAGCCCGACTCAGCCCGACAGCAGAGCGGACGGGTCGGTTTCGGGCCGGCTCCGGCTCGGGACAAGAATTTAAGCTCTAAGCGGCACACACAGCGCCTAGGAATGCGAAAACAGCAGCTCTGAATTTGTATATATATATATTTTTCATAGTTTCACCTCACAAAATAGCGCGTTAATTCCCGACTGGAAAAAATTTGGCGACCCCACAAAAGTTTTCCCTAGTTTAAGAACCACTGAACTATGGAACCGTAAAGCCCCGAGCTGATCACTGACCATTAGAAATGACTGAATATCAATCTCGTTTAAATTTGATTCACTGCACAGCTCTACAAGTTCTACAGGGTGTTTTGAACTTTAGAGAGGAAGACAGCCTGAATGAGACATGCCCCGTGTCTCGATCTGTGGGCTGGAGAAAGCTTCAAAAATTATGAATTATCAATGATTTCACCCAATATTTGACCTAAACTTCACTCACAAAACCACAAGCTCACAAGATTTCAAGCAAAAGTATTTAGAAACGTATTGGTAAAGTAGAATATACTCAAAATTTACTTCTAAATCTTTAACTAACTTACAAAGCCACCAAGGAATGGAATGGGCTGCCAGACAATCTCAAGAATTTGGCCAATTTCTACCGCTTCTCTCGGGCCGTCAAAAACTGGATTCTGGAGCACCAAACCTGCTCACACTAACAATACCAAGCGGGTATCTTGGCATCAGATGTTACCCTTGTGGGTATCACCTGATGGCCACCAGATCACCAGACCAATAGTGTAATAATATTACCTCGTTCATGGACAATACCATCAGGTACAGAGCTATCAGATGTGACCCTCGTGGGTGTCATCTGATAGCTGTATTTCTGCTCTTTAAATACTATTGCACGCTGCACTTCAGTTATACCAGGTACTGTAATGTTGTAAATCTGTATTTTATATTGTTTGTCTTTAAATGTTGTAAATATGTATTTTTATGTTGTTTGCTTTTACTTGTCAAGGACTACAGATGGAAATGAGCATTTTTGCTAAATCTGGTGCAGCCATCTTTTAAATGTAACTGCACACTGTCCTTTAAATAAATAAATTAAATTAAATTAAATTAAATTAAAAATGTTTGTCAACTAAAACAACATTGATCGATTTATCAACTAATAATTAACCTCTATAAGTTACATAGTGCACCTTTAACTTGTTTTTCTCTCAAATGTCATGCCTTTAAACGTACCAAGCACTACCTGGTGACATTTCAACATGATTAGTCCTTGGTTCTTCTTCATGTCGTCCTGATAACACGCCACTGGAGACACGAAACATTAAAATTCCATCTGGGCTCTTTGCACACACGGCGGCCGCACACTCGGACGTGAGCGCTGGAGGTTTCTCTGTTCCCAAAAGAGAAAACATAAACAACAGCGTGTGCCAACCTGGTTCAGAGGAGACGGCAGTAATTTCCTGGCTCTACTTCAAACTTGTTAACTCTATGAAATGGCACAGAGAGAATGTAAATATGTCCGCGGCGTCGAGAGCGAGAGAGAGAGAGAGAGCGCGAGTTTCCATCTGAATTTTAACAGACGTTCGGTTTTTCAGTCGGGCCCAGAGCAAAACCAGCAGCCCTCGAGAAGAGCCTCATACACAGAGGGAAATTGGGTCAGGCGCAGGCACAAAGCAATGAATCTACATCAGAATGAGAGAGTGAGGTATTGGGTTTGTGAAAGTCCATAGTCGAAATATTGTGCCGTGGAGAGCTGCGCTGGAGGACGGCACAAAATGATAACATATTACGGGGAGCGAGTAAAGGAAACCAAATTCATTCCGGAAAATAAGAATCGCGAGTTTTTTGGGAATGTTTTAGTTCACGGCTCAATCGAAAAACATGTAGAAAATACAAATCGTGGAGCCTGTTTGTGCAGTTTGCATGTTCTGCCCTCGTCTGGGTGGGTTTCTGCCGAGAGCATTGACTTCCTCCATCAAACTAAAACATGTGCAGTAGTTTAATCCTCCAATGTGAGTATGATTCTGCCTCAAAATTGAAAGGATGGTCAATGAGCTGAAGATTGAACTCTGCTCCTGACAAGTCTGACCCGGTGGCATTGAAAGGTGAAGGTCACATTTCCTATTTGTGGTACAATTACAGAGACACTATGTCACTTTTGTGGGAGGGTTCGCCACCTCCTTGTCTCCATGATCTCCAGGTCTGGTCTGTGGACAGGCAAGCCCGCTCACTGTAAGAATACAAATATTATTGAGTTATACATATTATGCAAAATGTGCCTTATTTCAGTTCTCCCTCCAGTTGTACTTAGCCTCATTCACACTTGTTTCATCAATCCAGTTTACGAGGTTGTCTTTGCTGCTTGTTCTCAGAGCCTCAGAAAATACCCAGTTTCAACTTTCCCAGATTTGTGACATCAAAGGTAGAGATCCAGAAGTCTGCTGTGCTGTTTTTAAGCTCATACATCATCACAGACTATCTCAAATCACATTCATTACAACTGAATGCTTACATTAGCATGTTAGGGGCAAGTTTTTGTTTATTTTCTCACGTTAATACCCTCTGTTGCCAGTAGATGGAGTGCTAATATCAATCCTGATGAGAAAACACCTGAATGATACAGAATCGTGTGGTTTTCAATGGATACATTCGTTTAATTTCTGATACCAACAAAATACTGCATGATATCCTTTAACGCAAGATAGAGAAGTGGAACTAGTCAGGCCATCTCCATGGAGACAAGCGGGTGGTAGACCGTCCTACAGACGCAACAAATGTCATTATTATTTGTAAAACATGTTTAAAAAGGTGCAGTGTCGCAGTCGGCCTTTACCCATCGACCAGAGGCTCGTCCAGCCTGTCACTCACATCTGACCTGAACTCTGTGCTGTTCCCGGATGAAGCACATTTCTCATTCCAGTCACATTCATGTTGCTGGTTGGAACAGAAAGGAATAATTAAAACTGTTGTATGTCAAAAAGGTCAAAGAATAATTTATGAAGTACCTTGTTATGTGCCACCATACGTAAATTACATTACAATAAATTATGTATATTTGTTCTTTCATAAATGATTGCAGATGTGTGCCTGTGCAGAATGAGCATGAGCAGTTATCAGTCCAATCCTGCGTTTTATCGTCCAAACACAGAAGTCTGAGTGGAGCAGAACACAGAGGACATCTGCAGTCCTGCACTGCATGCATATTGGCCTCAGTAGATTTACTTTATTGTACTTTAATGATGCTATGACATTCTTATTTTAAAGGTCCCATAACATGCAAAATGGACTTTTCAGAGGTTTTAACCTTCCTCCAGTGCTATTTGGGCCTCGTATGTTATGCCCAAAGAGGTTTTTTGATTGATTCCCTCATGTTTTCGCTAGAGAACTGTCTTTTCCGTCCCCCTCGGGTGAGCAGCAGACGGGGGCTCCTCACTAAGATGACGCGCTTCACTAGGATGACGCGGTGTTTAAGCCACGCCTCCGGGAAGCGCGCAGCCGCAATAATAAAAAACAGCTAATGCTAATGCTACACAGTAATTACACGATAGATACGACAGATCGAAGAGTTAGCTTGTTATTTACCAAACGGCAACGTCTGTCGTCGAGGTACTGGAGCACGTCAAACTCCAGGTCAGATCCAGGACGTAGGACTCAGCACGACGCACCGTCAGGACGGATAAAAGGTTTATTCCTGTGTTTGTGTATCGCTGTTTACCGGAGCACACGGCGCATGCACCATCTCCGCTCTAGGCTACGTCACGGGTTGGGCGGGGGAGGCGCGCGGGTTGGGCGGGGTAGGCGCGTGGGTTGGGTGGGGGAGACAGACTGCTCTCTGTTCGGGGGGGTCAGATCTCAGAGTGAGCCGTTTGCTTTTACAAGGAGGGGGGCCAGTCCAAGAAATGGGTGTTTTTTGGAAACTGTTATGTTATGGATATTGCACAACGCAAAAATTATCAACAAAGCCCTTAGAATAGACTGTGTGAAGAGGAAAATAGCAGAATATGGGACCTTTAAAAAATCTAGAAAAGTGCATTCTTGTCTCATTAATCCTGATTACGAGCTTGCCTCAGAAAATACTATGTTTCATATTTCCCAGATTTGTAACGAGGTAGAGAGATATACATTTAAAATCATACCATGGAACATTCAAGGCAACTAATCTCTAACTAACATCTTCATGGAGGCAAGTAAGTGCTGGATTTGCTGCTAGAAATGCTAAATAGTGTAGTTTATTACTGAAAAACATTTGGCTATCGAGAAAAAATATCTTTTGGTGTCAAGTTTTGATGCTTGGTTTGTCCTGAATGGAGACTATGGAAAGTCAGGTTTTACCACAAATCAGTGATCGAACAATTTTTCTCTCGAAGAAACATTTTTGTAAATAATCTGGCTAATGGCAGACTGATATGTGCCTTTTTACACATTTATCAATCTGGAAAGGCTCTCGCTGAAAGAGAAAGTCATGACGAACTTGAAGCTGATCGGTCAAAGCGTAGAAAAACTATAACCTGGTCCTGCCAGATGAATTCTCACTATATTTGTGAGTCCAATCCATCTGGGCGGTGTCCTGCTGCTGGGTTTGAGGCGCTGTGTACGGGACCAATCACAGCGCTGCATTGTGGTTTGGGCGGATGTCAAAGATGAACCAAAACAAACATGGCGGCGCCGACGGAGGTACATTGGCCTATTTCAACACATTTACAGACTATTTTGCTTTTGAAATCGTGCTTTGTGCATTTGAGGACGAAGAAGAAGGCTGTGCTTTTCTCTCAACTGGATTTATTGATTTCTCAGCTTGTTCCACTTTTGCGACGCTGCGACCTTCAGTTCAAATGTTCATCATAGGAACACAGTACCATCTCTCTGAAACCTCAGCCTAGACGGCCTTACCTTGTTCTTTTATCTCAGTAACGGGGAATATTTAGAAGATATTGGACTCTACAATTAGAATAAACACTGATTTAATTAACTCAAGATATTGCTCAAATGTCTACAAGTTAAAAGGCATTCTAACAGAAGTCTAGAACCTGTAGATGCAGGGCTGCCTGTCGTCCATGAGAATCCTGAGCTTCTATCCCCAATGTTCCTCCCTTTGTAATATAACCTAAACATCCCCTTATCTGTCTGGCTTTCTTCACGCAGCCGTACCAGGATATGCAAATCATGTGTCAGTCGTGTTGGAAACCAGTCTGACCTGGTCTGTGTGTGTTGGATTTTGTGTCTAAGCCCTAGCTGTGCGTGTGTGTTTCAGTGCAGCAAAGCATAAAAGCATAAATACATTAAAGATCTTTCCCATCATGATGTTACGCATTTTCCCGAACGACATCAGCGGGGGCCTGTCCAGACTGATAATGTGTAGAACTAATTCAGAGTGATAACCGTATCAATCTGGCATGAGCAGGTTGAGAAAAACAAGAGAAGCAGAGAAATCAAACTTCTGTTAAATCCAGTTGAAATAAAAGCATATATTTTCTGGTCACAAAACTTAAAATAAGTTAAAGTACAGGGGTGCACGGTGGCAGAGCGGCTAGAGCTTTTGTTTCTCAATAAGGAGATCGTGAGTTCGAACCCCGGAGCTTCTGCCTCTCAGTAATGTGATCGTGGGTTCGGATCCCGGACCACCCCAACATCACACGCTCTCTCTGGGCGGAGTCTGCATGTCCTCCCTGTGTTACCGTGGTTTCTCTCCGGGTTCTCTGGCTCCTCCCACCGTCTGACTGTGTAGGTTAATTGCAAACTCTAAATTGTCCCTAGTGAATGAATGTGAGAGTGAATGGTTGTCTGTCCTTGTCGGTGTCTCTGTGTTTGCTGTGATGAGTTGTCCACTGTCCAGGGTGTACCCCGCCTAAGGCCCAAAGTCACTGGGATAGACTCCAGTCACCCACGACCCCTAACGGAAACAAGTGGTAGAAAATGAATGAATGAATGAAGTTAAAGTACATGCTTCGGCGTCAATTTTTTAAATTTTTTTCACCATGCTGCCTGTGATTCGTTCAGTCCACTTTCAGAAGCTTTTTTGTTTGTTTCTTTGTTTTAGATTTGAATAAAACATTTCATTAAAAGGTTTTGTAATAATATTGAAAACCAGGCTTTTAAGCACCAAATAAGTTCCCCTGTCCCTACCTGCAGTTTAACCCCCGGTGAACACTGACTCCAGTCGTAGAAAGTGCTTAAAATCAATGCGCCCCGTTACACTTCGGAGCGCTGCAGCCGCGGGTCCAGCAGCCGTGCCGGTCTGCAGAAAGAATCCGCAAGAAGTCTATTTTTGCCGGACGCCGCACACACAAGGGGTAAGGACTTCCTTTGCCTCTTGCACATTTTATTATTGTGCAAACCCCAGAGGAAAGTCACCCAGGCACAGGAAGAACGCGCAAACTCCACCCAGAAAAAAAGGTCATCTCAACGGAACAGTGACTTTAAGATCACGACTGTAAGGGAAAGACATACATAATATTTTAACAAGAGCAAAACGTATCCGTGAGAAAGAGTTAGTGTATCCCCCTCTGTGGCTTGAGCACTGACGTTAAACTAAGTCAAGACATAATCAATTTTAAAAGAAATCGTAAGGAAAAAATCTTTGCACAACACTTGGAAGGATGAAAATAATACATTGCTGGAATATGCAAACGTTTGATTATTGGGTAGTTGCAGATTTGAGAAAAAAAATTCAAATTAACTCTGATAACTATTACAAGAGGAGTAGGATACAATAAGTTGAATTTTATATTTATAGTTTTCAAACACAGAACACAAAAAAACTGAACAGAACCAAAGGAAAAAAACATCACACATTCTTCCAACAGAACTTCCTCCAAACATGTGATTTTTTTTGTTCTTTATTGTTATGTTCATACTGTATTTTTTCCATTCATTTTTCATGTATCAAAACAAAAATATCTTCTCTTCCCCACTTATTTTAAATATATTTTGTGGAATAGCTGTTCAGATTAATGATGCATTTATATAATTTAGATATTATTCCTCTTCCTGTTACCATGCAGGCGTCCCATTGCACTTTTTCTTAATTTATTTCTTTTTATCCACCATCTGATAGAAGTAAACTGTAAAGCCGCTGCACATGTGTAAAGCTGTAACCCTCTTATTCATTCATTTTCTACCGCTTGTTGCCGTCAGGGGTCGCGGGTGACTGGAGCCTATTGATTGAGGACTCGTCACAGGATTAACACCGAGACGTGGACAGAGACTCATTCACTCTCACATTCAGTCGCTACGGGCAAAGTTAGAGTTACCTTTTAACCAAACACACCGGGAGGAAGCGAACCCACCTGGAGAGAACCCACAGTCACACAGGGAGAACATGCAGACTCCACTGCTCATTCATATATTATTAAGTCCCTAGAACCCATGTTTAGTCAAATTAGCTTCAGCTTTGAAAGATCAATTGTCAAAACCCAACAAATGCCAAACTAGTGCTTTGCTTCTTCATATTTTTAACAAAGAAAATCATAATTTGATATTCCTCTGTGCTCCGGAGCTTGTTTCCAACTGTAATTAGAGTCAATCAGACCAAAACTACAGAGTCTCAGCTTCACAAAGAGTCCAGCCAATAGTTTGTGCTCCAAAGGGTTCAGAAATTGGAGCTAATTTTAGTCAGACGTTTTAGGAAAAATAGCCCTAAAGCTTAAAGGACACATATTCTGCTACAGTGACTTTTTTGAGCTTTAAACCCTGGTCTAACAATGTTCCATCATCAAAAACACACCTGAAGTAGCATTCAGTTGCATTCACGCTGTTTTGAGGAATGTTTAATAGAAAATCCTCTCCCTCCGAGCGTCAAACACACTTCCTGTTGAACTTCTGGGATTTTGGGACATATTTTAAGACTTCATACGTCACTTATCAGAGAATATTCCGCTGTTTTTAGTCCTTAAATCATCGCCAGACTCATTCTGAGCATTTCTGCCTCTAAACACGATAACTGCTGCAGCAAATCCACATCATAACGTCTTTTCAGCGCTAACTTCACTTGATTGTATATAGTGCTTTTTAATGGCAAATTTAAGGCACTCAAGAGCATGTTTCAAGGCTAACAGCAAATGAAAAATGCAGAATATTTTTCCTTTGAAGTGCATATGACAGGTTTTCATGATTTTCTAATTTTGACTTTATTTGGTGTATTAATGCCAGTTGAACATATGCATTTTAGTTCTATAGCAATCAAGCAGCCATTTGTGGAGACAAGTTGAAAAATATGTTGAAAATTACAGGAAGTAAACAGACTGATCACACACACACACACATCACACTGGGGGAGACAAAGGTTATGCATAATTTACACAAACGAAACAACTTTTTTTGACCCTTTTAACATTGATTCGCATGTATTTCTATTTGTAAAATTTAAAAAAATCGGTGACACTGAATGAATTTTGGCCCCGTGTACAGGATGGTTGCTGGGTAAATTCCTAGTGTGATTACATCATTTACAACCAGGAAGTAAAACAAAAAAATGAAAAAATTGCTAAACCGTGATAAAATGCGTGAAGGTTTTAACTACATTTTTGTCAGATGAGTAGTCCAACCTGTCAGGAGCACTTTAAGGGGATAAACAGACACAAAACTTCTTCCTACTCCTGCAATATGTGAATTCACGGATGTTTTTCATTGCACTGATGCTCAAATGAACCAAAAGAACCCGAATAATTACTACATCTTTCCTGCTGCCACATTTTCCGCGCTGATATCAAACTTCATCAGTATTTAAAAGTTTTCAGCATTTTTCAGTTTCAGTATTTAAAAGCATTCAGTTGCATTCACGCTGTTTTGAGGAATGTTTATTAGCTCCCCTCCGAGCGTCAAACACACTTCCTGCTGAACTTCTGGGATTTTTTGATGTATTTTCAGACTTCATACATCACTTATCAGAGAATATTTAGGTGTTTTTAGTCCTTAAATCATCGCCAGACTCATTCTGAGCATTTCTGCCTCTAAACACGATAACTGCTGCAGCAAATCCACATCATAACGTCTTTTCAGCGCTAACTTCAGTTGATTGTATATAGTGTTGGCGCCACACAGGCCAAATGGCAAATTTAAGGCACTCAAGAGCATGTTTCAAGGCTAACAGCAAATGAAAAATGCTGAATATTTTTCCTTTGAACTGCGTATGAAAGGTTTTCATGATTTTCTAATTTTCTTTATTTGGTGTATTAATGCCAGTTGAACATATGCATTTTAGTTCTACCGCAATCAAGCAGCCATTTGTGGAGAAAAGTTGAAAAATATGTTGAAAACTACAGGAAGTAAACAGACTGATGAAATCGCACACAAAAGAAAACAACTTTTTTTGACCCTTTAAACATTGATTCAGCAAAATAAAGGTGTTCGCCTAAAAAAATCTGTGACACTAAATGAATTTTGGCCCCATGTACAGGATGGTTGCTGGGTAAATTCCTAGTGTGATGTCATCATTTACAACCAGGAAGTAAAAAAACAAATACATTGCTAAACCGTGATAAAATTTGTTAAGTATTTTAACAAAATCTGAAATATATTTATCTTTACTACATTTTTGTCAGATGAGTAGTCCAACCTATCAGGGGCACTTTAAGGTGATAAACAGACACAAAACTTCTTCCTACTCCTGCGATATGTGAATTCACGGATGTTTTTCATTTCACTGATGCTCAAATGAACCAAAAGAACCCGAATAATTACCACATCTTTCCTGCAGCCACATTTTCCGCGCTGATATCAAACTTCATCAGTATTTAAAAGTTTGATATCTCCATCCGGCCTCCTCGGGTTCTTATCTGGCCCTTCTCGTCGATGCCAGCCTGAGTTGCATGTTTTTGGCGGCGTCTGTCGTAGGTGGCCCCAGAGGAGCGCGGATGAAAGTGGAGAGGTGCGCGGAGCCAAGCCCAGACAGTTGTTCATGAATATCAAAGAGCAGCTGTGGATGCAGACGCCGGGCACACCGCTTTATTTCCCATTATCTTAAAGCACCCGAACGCAACGCAATTAAACGCCCTCACACGGCCTCGCAGGAAGTTTGTGACTAAAGTTTAATCAGGCGGTGATGATGGAGGAGAGAGGAGCTGATCGATACCGAGGCAACATGTCGATAGTTTACGCATGGTTGTGTTTCTTGGGCGGATGGGTTATAATTTACTGTCAGGCATTTTGTGTGTTATTTCAGTGCCGTCTGGAGAGGAAATTGGACACATCTTAAGGGAAATTGTCATGTCTTGAGCTTTAACCATGTTACAAGATTGTTCTCTCATCAAAAACATACCTTGTAGTTGTATTCACCTTCATTCATGCTTGTTTCATTCATCCTGTTTACGAGGTCCTTACCCTCTGAGCCTAAAGACCGATTATTGTTTGCTTTTATTAGTCTTGAAGGAAAAATATTCTGCATTTTTTCATATTGCTGTTAGCCTTTAAACATGTGCTTGAGTGCCTTAAATTTGCCATCTCATGTTTAAAAAAAAAAAGTTTCTCATTCATTCTATGGCCTGTTATCAGTTACTATGAAATGACACATGCTGAGTGCATCCAGCCAGCAGATGGCGCCAGCGCTGTAGACAATCTAGTGAAGTTAGAGCTGAAACAACGTCATTGTGTGGATTTGTTGCAGCAGTTATTATGTTTAGAGGCAGAAATGCTCAGAACGAGTGTGACGATGAGTTAAGGACTAAAAACAGTGGAATATTCTCAGATAAGTGACGTTTGAAGTCTGAAAATATGTCAGAAAATCAATTCAGTTCAGCAGGAAGTGTTTTGGACACACGGAGGGGGAGGATTTTCGTATAAACAATGGTTAAAGCAGCGTGAATGCAACTGAATGTTACTTCAGATGTGTTTTGATGACGAAACATTGTTAGAACAGGGTTTAAAGCTCAAAAAAGTCACTGCAGCAGAATATGTGTGCTTTAACATGCTGTTGAGTACCTTCAATTTGGTATCTCATGTTTCAGAACCAATAGAAAGTTTATTATTAACTAAATGAGCATCTGTTTCTCTGCTGTTTGCCCTGGCACTTACCAAGTTTAGGCGCCATCTACTGGCTGCATAGCGCTTACACAATTTATTTAGTTATAATATTACTCATGGGACTGCGTGAGATGCCAAACAAGCTAGCAATTCCAGTGACTGTGTTTAGACAGCAGAAACGAGTCTGAGGATGATTGAAGGACTTAAAGCAGCAGACGATTCTTGGATAAGTGACGTCTGTTATCGGAAAAACATCATTCATCGAGGAGATTTGAGTGTGGTGGTCAGAAGGGAGAGGGTTTTGATGACGGAACATTGTTGGAAGATGGGTAAAAGCTCAAAAAGTCTCTATAGCATGATACAGTGTTTTTCAACCTTTTCTGAGTTTTTTGGGGTTTTAAAGACACCACGGCACACCATCTACTACTAAAACATGACCAAATCAGACCTTTTAGTAAAAAAATATGGTATATAATAAGGCAAATTATCTCTGTGCCATTTCAACTTGGCAATGTGATAGATCTGTGTTCTTTTTGGCAGTAGAAGTTGCTCAGGGCACTCCAAAAAGGTAATTTAATCAATTACATCTGTATTTGTGAATCTGTTAACTCAAATTTTCAAGGCACACCTGGTAAAACCTTAAGGCACACTAGTGTTCTCCGGCACACTGGTTGAAAATCAAGGGCATAATATATAAATCATTGTGTTTTGAGCATTTCTGCCTCAAATCAACTTCCACTAAATTAGCATGTGGGGCTAGCTAGTTTTTGTTTATTTTCCCAATGTAATTCCTTCTGCCAGTAGATAGAATTCTAAATCAAATCCTGATGTAGATAATTATTATTATATATCATTATTAGAAGTTCTAAAACATGAGATGCCAAAGCAAAGTTACAAGAGCATGTTTAAAGGTCAATTCATGCAAATAAAGTTTGGTTGCTACTGACAATTGTTGTGTCCTTGAGCAACACATGTCACCTTCTGCACCGTTCTGTAGCTCAGTGATTCCCAACCAGGGGTACGGGGACCCCAAGAGGTACATGAGCCATTACCAGGGGGTAATTGGAATGGTTTCAGCTTTTAAAAGAAGATGAAATGTAGTTTTATCTGAACAAAAAAGCGTTATTAGTTGTAAATTTTGCTTCTTTTCAGAATCAGAATCAGAACTGGTTTATTGCCATTGTCAGTGATCAAAATTCACAAACATAGGAACTTGCTACTCAGTATATAAAAGAGTCATAAGATTAAGAATAAAATAAAATAAAATAGAATAGACTAAGATAGACTAGAAATGTAATGTTGGACAGACAGTAGTGCATCTTTTTGGAGTATCTTGACCCATAAGTATGATTAAAACAAAAATGTAATGATAATAACTGACAAAATGTAACTAGTAAACCCATTTATTTGCCTGAAAGTCAAGTTAAGGGCTACTCTGAGTGTGAGACAAAGTTTAGGCGGGACTCGAGACAAAAAAGGCTGGGATCCACTGCTATAGCCTTTTCTGTATAGTGTGTGCAGAATGGACTAAATGCACTGCCAAGTTTCTTTGAGTGACCAGACTGTACTTTCTAAAAGGTCAAGGCCGATCCTCACGGAGCACTGGGCTGGAGGTCAGAGCGCTCTCAGCTCTGAGTCACTGCCGGCCCATAAGAGAAAATATTTAATGAATAGGAAAAAATGAAGGTCAGGTTAAGTTTAAGGTACACTTCATTGTTCCTGTAGGGAAATGTGTGCTCTGCGTTTGACCCTTTCAACGCCGTTTTATTCTTAAGTCTATGCAGGTTATTTACTTTCCAAAGGTCTCCCGAGAATAAACCTGTTACGTCTGCAATGAGTCAGACTTCACACAGACCCGAGATTAACGGCAGATGTAAAGTGTCGGTGAGCACAACAAAGAAACATCAGCCTGAGAAACACTGGAGAAGCTAAATGAAAAAAGTACTCCATTTTGCAGCGGTTTACAGAAGTAAAGTAGAAAAACAACATCTTAAACAGACTTACTGAGGATTGTTTGATGTGTTTAATGTCAGAGATTGATTAAAGAATATATAAAATCTGCTATCAATACTCACCAAAAGGTCTTAACTCAATTTGTTGATGTTTTGTTGAGGATTTGCTGTGGACTTTTCACTTAAAAAATCCCAAACCCCATCGACAATTTGAAACAACTGGATCTCTGTTTCATTAAAATGTGATTAACTGCACAGCCCTACTTTAAAACTAATCAATTAATCTCTGTCCATTAAGTAAATAAATGCAAACTATTGTCAAAACAGCTCAAATCCTTACTGTGAATCCAATTGCAGGCTAAAGTGACATGTGTTTCTGATGGCTGTTGTTATAATGAGCTTTGTTTCATTCATTTATCCTGCTCTGTTAGTCGTTTAACTCCCATTGGCTTCATTTGCTTTGGGTAATTGTCTCGTTCAGGCGGCTCTTCTGTCTTTCTAATGTGGTCCTTATCACGCTGTTCAGGGCTGTTTGACTGTTTGCACAGAGAGATCTTTTATCCAGCGTCAAGTGAGGGTGCTCTCTGTGGCAGCCCCAAGTCAGTGCCAAAAGAAAAGGTGGTTTCGTGCAATCATTGTCGTAATGTAAGGTTTTAAAAGGCAAATATGATGCAAAATTGACTTCTATGGGCTTTAAACCATGTTCTAACATTGTTTCGTCATCAAAAACATTATCTGGAGTTAGATTTAGCTTCATTCACGCTACTTTGATAAATCTTGGTTAGAAAATCCTCTCCTTCCAACCATCAAAAACGATCCTTTTCTTTTTTTTTCAATGTGTGATGTGGCTCTGAGATCTTTTCTGTTTTTAAGTCCATAAATCATCGTTAGATTCGTTAATATAGCGTCTCCCAAGGCAGTGATAAAGTTATATTCTTTGTATTTTCTTTGTATTCATTGTATTTTCAGTTCTAAAACATGAGATTGTTGTGTCATAACTTCTTCTGGATAACTCTTGCAGTTTTAACACAATGAAGAAGACGAACAACTCAATAGAGTCTTTATTGTCCAAAAAATAATGTCATCCTTGGTAAAATGTAAGATCTAGGTCAGAGGGGGGCAAAGTAAGGCCCGGGGGTCACATGGCATTCTGAGCCGGCCTGCAAAGCATTTAATAAGGATCTTTATGAGTTAAGTATGGCACATTTGTCATTTTATAGTTGTCTGAGACGGCAGTTTCTTGTTCATTTAACATCAGTTTTGAGAAAAGGCACCTCTAGAACAAAACCAAACTTTGATGCATTGGATAAAAACAGTGACCAACGGCACTGTTTCCACTAAAATAAATTAAAGTAATGACTTTTGCTATTCTGTTGTATTTTTTTGTGTATTTTAGGTGTATTTTAAGACCATGTGTAATTGTATGTGTGTAATGTACTGTAGTTAACAACATCCAAACTGTAAATGGTCCGGCCCCCGACAAGTATAAAAATCCAATGTGACCCTTGAGTCAAAAAGTTTGCCCAGAACTGATCTAGGTGCTTCGCAGACCACGCAAAAACTCTTCTAACCTGCGTCCCAGATCATGGCTCCACAGAGATTCTTACATGAGGAAAAAAAACACTTCCAGAGGCACGAACAAAGAGAATGCAGCCCAATTTATAGTCATTTATATATGAATATTAAAGAACCCCCATAGCTTGGCTCTTCTTCTATAGGTTTCTTAGTTTTAGTATCACTCCTCCCAAGCAAATTATTATTCTGGGTTTTTCCTGAAAATGTATTACTTATTATTCTGTTTTTTCCCAGTCAATGAGAGTAATGACTTCCAACATATGATTCTTCCCAGTTAAGGCCTTTTTGACAATCATCTGGTCGGGCACTGTCGAGTCAACAAAGATGATTCTGTCATTTTTGCCCATTTCTCTCGGCCAAGCCCCTTGTTCTTGACACATACCTCATCCCTCCAGCTCAGCAAGTTTCTTTAGCATTAACTCCATTGACCTAGGAATGTCCTAGTTTGCTTTGATCCCAAGTCTAAACTCGCTGCCCCCTACAGGCCCAGCACCACGTCCTGACCTTTGCTTCAACTGCTGGCACAGATTCCTTACAGTTGTTCGTCTTGCTGTGCTTCTCCGAGTGTCAGGCTCCAGTACAGACATAACTGGCTCCAATGAACATGTTGCTCTAGTGATTTCCTCCATGCACTACATTTTTTATCATAAGTAAAAGTAGAAGAAACATAGTAAACAAAATAAAACGCTACAAGCCTTTGCTTTGTCTAAAACTTTAGAATAAACAATACAAAATAGCTCTTTGGTGTTACACTAAATGTTGTTATAATAATGCTTCATACATTTGTGAAGCTTAAAAATTCTTCATCAACATGTCCAAGTAAAGAAAAGATACTCAAGAGCATGTTTAAAGACCAATAACAATACAAATAATATATATAATATGTGTCCTTTAAAAACCTTCCCATATTCACCTTATTCCGGAAGTTGCCTTACGCGCCGCCGTCTTGTTTCCGTTGTAGTTTACATGGAGCAGACGAGCTCAACAGAAAATAAGTTCTACACGAACTAAAAAGACGTTTTCAGACTGATCAGGAAATCGGTGCGTTGTGACTTGTTGTTGCTCGTGTTCATTAAACATTTTACACAAATCAATCTACTTTATGTAACATTTTAGCAGCGAGACATTTCCCTCGTTCATCATTAGCTTTAACGGCATTCTCGTCAAACAGAAGTGCGTTTACGACAAAAGTGCAAAAAACTGCAAAAGTGGGCGGGGCAGAATAAGATCAATTTAAGTTTTAATCTAAGTAATCTGAATAAGGTGTGCTACGTTTTATCACAGTTTGGATCTTGTTTAAGAGTGTTTTGATCTCAAACAAGGTCCAAACAAATAGGCCAACATTCACACTTTTGATCAGGAGTGAATCTAGGCCCAGGTAAACTTTATTGTCTCAGTAGAGACATTTGTCCTCTGCATTTGAGAACTTTGCACATCAGTTTCTTGCAGACAGGTGCGTTGGAGGAGAGGGGCAGCCCAAAATACATCAAGAGAAAAGATCGCCGCAAACCGCTTTATTACAAATGTGAGTTTATTCGGACAAATGGCACTTTGGGACCAGACCTTCATTTGCCTGATGACTGATGATAATGATATTGACTTATTTTTAAATTCTTAACCTATGATGTGTGTTGGATTTAGTAGGGTTCTGTGGCCATTTTGGCACGAATAAACAAAGAATTCTGCTGCTTTCTCTCGTGATCACTGCTCTGCTCTGCTCTACGTTTACATTGATGTGCTGTAAAGGGACAGGGCCAAAGTATTCACCTGGAAGTCAGAGTATTTGTTCCGTTTATTAAAGGAAAAATCTTCTGCATTTTTCATAGAGTTATTAGCCTTTAAACATGCTCTTGAGTACCTTAAATTTGCCAACTCATGATTAAAAAAAGAGTTTCTTATTCATCAAATGCCTTTTTTCAATCAGCCAGTATGACACTTACTGAGTGCCAGCAGATGACGCCAGCGCTATATACAATCTAGTGGAGTTAGCGCTGAAAAGACATTATGGTTTGTGGATTGTTGCAGCAGTGATCGTGTTTAGAGGCAGAAATGCTCAGAACAAGTCTGGCGATGATTTAAAGACTAAAAACAGTTAAATATTCACAGATAAGTGATGTACATGATCTGAAAATACCACCTGGATTGAAGGAGTTCCGCAGGAAGTGTGTTTGACACTCGGAAGGGGAGGATTTTCTTCCTCAAAACAGCGTGAATGCAACTTAATGCTACTTAAGGAGTGTTTTTGATGACAGAACATTGTTAGAACATGGTTAAAATCTCAAAAAAAGTCACTGTAGCAGAAAATGTGCCCTTTAAATCATTTTAGATCAATATTGCGACAATATAGCACAGTATTCTGTGTCCTCTATGTCTTCTCTGTCTTCTTTAAAAGCTGATGAAAGCTCAGGGTCCATATCACACCTGCCCTTAAATCCCTGCACCAAGCCCCGCCTTCCATCCAGAACTCTGCCCTCTGGCCAGGACCAGACATAGGACTAGAGGAGACTGGATTTTTTCTGTTTTAGGACCTCGGCTGTGGAATATCTTACCTTTGCACAGTCACTCTGCTTGACTGTGGTTCTCCCTGAGGTTTCTACTTTCTTTTTGTAGTTTTTTTCTTGAAGAGAGGGAGGGTCAAGGACAGGGGGCACTCTGGGACAGTTATCTATTTGCTAAAATCTCTAGAACGTTGTCAACTGCTTTCTACCTGTGGCCCATCGAGACAACTGTGGTGATTTTGGGAGCTACAAAAATAAATTGAATTGAACTGAAACTTGTGCAACTTTCAAATCCCTGCACAATACACACTTATTATTTTTAGCATTTGTTTCTAGATAAGCTTTTACCCTGTAGACAAGGTTTGAGAGGTAGTCGTCTGAACACAGTTTTTTTTCAGTCATTTTCAGTCTGTAGAACTGATCAGAGAAACTCAACTTTAAGCTGCTCAAGGCTGACTAAGCCCTGTGCTCAGGAAAGAGTTTCACCTGAAAGAAAAAAAAAAACAGCCTGTGTTTAACTGCTTGTTTACATTGCCTTAGTTTCACCAGAAATGACCCTGCCTATGTTTACCCGTTAGTCCTGTTATTGGCCATTACAGTTCTATTGTGATCTGACTGACAGCAGTGTAAGCAAACTGCTTTTACCATTTTGTGCATGTTGTTTCTCGTACTGTTCTAATGTGTCGTCTGTACAGCACTATTTATTTATGTATTTATTTATTTATTTCTTTGGCAGGGACAATGCAGTCATACATAGTTACAAAACAAAGCTTGTGTCTGATGCGATGCAGACAGAATTTTCAACTCACGTCCCCGTTTGGCCTTTTCTACACTTTCTACAGTCAATAACAAAAGACAGTAAAAGAAAAATATTATGTATTTTTCATATTGTTATTGGAGTGTCTTCAGTTTGGCATGACATGTTTTAGAACTAAAAATAAACTGCTTTTACAGAGAAAATATAACTATAACTGCGTTGGGAGATGCCATATTGACTTAGCTGTGGCTCCATCTACTGGCTGCAGAGGCAATTACACACATGTACATATATACCCACAATGCATTGCAGTAAAGAGTGGATCTGATGAAGTTGTAGTTATCGTGATTAGACAGAAGAAATGTTCAGAGCGAGTCTGGCCATGATTTAAGGACTTAAAACAGCAAAGGATTCTGGGATAAATGACGTCAGCATCATCTACGTCACACATGAAGGATCAGAACACAGTGTTGGAGAGAGAGGATTTACAAACCAGCATCATCAAACAAACAGGAATGTTTTTGATGACAGAACAATATTAAAACATGGTTAAAAGCGCAACAAAGTCAATTTTGCGTAATATTTGTCCCTCAAAGTACATTTCTATTATATAAATACATCAGCTCAATTTTTACACACCTTTGTTCACCCTCAATCGTACACTTTCAATTAGGGCAGGGCGATATGGCCAAACATTTTTACTGTGATATAAAAGAGAACATTTGCGATAACTGTATAAATAATGATATAAATGACACTAGACTAAATACTTAACAATGGAACCAATATTTTATTTGATTAAAGGTCCTTTACCCATTTTTTTAAGAAAAAACATTTTTTTCAAGAAAAGTGTGCAATTATTGAGCATAGAACCTATAAGGATATTTAATGTGTACAATTGTTATAATTTTGCTTCCACTTCTTGCCTCAACATTGATTTTTAAAGCGACTCTAGCATACACTTTCATAACACTTACAGATGAGTACAGTTTGGATTTTCTTTCAGACAGTCCTTACTTACTTTGGTCACCTGTTTTAAATGTGCTTTATGTCTTAAACTCTATATGACAGGGTTAGACGTCACAAGTCACTAAAATGTGCTGAACGTGATTATATTTAAGATTTTACTGTCTATTTTTCCTGTTTGTCCCCAGTTTGACAGTTTTTGTAATGTTTATAATGTCACTGGTTGGTCATGGGCAACAAATATGACACAGTTAGAGGTAATTCCACAACTGTTTCCAAGCAACCATTTTGAAAACAATGGCCAAAATCCATATATATTACACAATAGTTATAATTTGACTAATTATAATACCTGATAACACCTTTATTTTCCCGAATGACCGTTTAAACTGTCAGAAAGACGTCTCAGTTGAGTGTTAACTGTCTTTATTTTCAAATGTACGTCGCTTTTTGATGACATCACAGAGGGATTCCATTGTAGAACTCAGCACTACTTCCTGTAACTTTAAGCTTTTATTTTTAAATTTTTCTGAACATACCGCTACTTCACCGATGTAAAACTCAATAAATATTTAACACAGATGCCCTCCCACTAAAACTAAGTCAGTATTAGACAAAAATGAGATCCTGTCATTTAGACTTCAAGTTAGTTTTGCAGAACACATTCCCTTTAATGGTCCCCGGCCTCTGCGCTGCTTCTGACAGCTCGTCCTTTCACTGAAGTATTTGTCAAACGCCGAGGACAAATTCCACGCTCGGACAACAAACGCTCCCTCTGATACCTGCATCACAGTTTGAAAGCCCTCCACTCGCCATCTAACCCTCCATCACTCCTCACATCCTTGAAAATCCTCACCCACTAATCCCTTTGAAAAGTACAAGCCCCAGAAAGAAAAATATGTTTGTCATGAATCTCGGCTTTCTTGTTTTCTCGCACCTGCTTTTGAAGAATGCCGTGCGAAAATCAATCCAGCAACATGAAGCGCAGCGGCAGCCTTGGATGTCCGCCGCTCCTTCCCTCCCCTCTTTCTCCGCTCCCTCCGTTCCTTCCTCGCTCGTTTCCTCGCCCCCTTGTCCTTTTGCTCTCCGAGGGCATCGCCCTGGCAACGCGCGAGGAAACAAGCGCGGGAGCCCTCCGAGTGTCGGTGGCGGGGGTCAGCGCTAATCTGCGGCGTGTGATAAACAGGCTGAACCCACGCCAAAGTCGCTTCAGAAAACGGGCTCCGCGGGGCGCGCCGGGGAGCTGGGAGGGGCGGAGGGGATTAGAACGCCAAGGATTCATCGGGTTTGAACGTGTGGGGTTTGAAGTGATGATGTGAAATTACACGTCAGAGGAACGACGGGTTGTTTATTTGTTGGTGAAATGGCATGAATTGGTACTTTTTTTTCTTCTTTTTCAGGCGTTTAGGTGTTTTTGTGTAGAAAATTATCCAAATCCAAATCCACTTTATTTGTATAGCACATTTCATAAACAGAACTGTTTCCAAAGTTCTGCACACACAAACATAAAACGGCAAAACACTGTATGTAATAACAACTCAATTTGATCTTACTGCTTGTAAAACCAGTAATCCAAGCAAAATGATAAAACCATAAAATAGAAATAAAAAATGATAAAACCCAGAGGACCACACAACTCACGCGGTGTTAAAAGCCATAGAATAAAAGTGGGTCTTAAGACGAGACTTAAAACACTCCTCTGTGGGGGCCGTTCAGACCTGGGGAGGCGGAGTGTTCCAGAGTTTGGGGCCGACCACAGAGAAAGCCCCGCCCCCTGGTTCTAAGTCTGGTCTTAGGCTCCACGAGCTGGAGCTGGCCCTCGGACCTCAAAGCGCGCGGGGGGCGATACATCTGGATGAGGTCCGAGATGTACTGTGGGGCCAGTCCATTCAAAGCTTTAAAAACAAACAATAACATTTTAAAATCAACTCTAAAATGAACAGGAAGCCAGTGCAAAGACGCTAAAATCGGAGTTATGTGCTCTCGTTTTCTGGTTCCAGTTAAAAGGCGCGCTGCAGAGTTTTGGACCAACTGTAAGCGGGAAATTATCAAGAACTAAGACTGGAATTAGCAAATCGCAAAGGCTGAACTGCCATAATTTCTAGTTTCTGCCTTTTTTTTAGCCAATACTGATATCCGGTATTTGTTTTGCTGCTGTTGTCGATAGCCATTACTTACCGATACTGATATTTAGATTTTAGAATCGATAGCAAGGTTTATAAATGTATTTTAATCTATTATAAAATTCACAAATTCACTTTTCACTCATAAATAAATAATAGCAAAGAACAAAAATAAGTACAGAATGTATTTATGTGGGATATAAAATGATTTATTGCATGATTGTGTAAACATATGCCCATATTTTTTAGCCTAAAATCTCTTCTATTTCCATTTCTACTCAAAAGTCTGTAAAAGAAAAAGATATCAGTGCCAAATATCAGCCGATACTGATACTAGAATCGAGATATCACCCAATCCCTAAAAATGTCCTCCACAAACAACAAAATATCCTGTTTATTCTGCACAACAAAATAGTTTAGTTCTGCATTAACATGTTCAGAAACACATTATTTTATTCGTTTGTCAGTTCAGTCTTTTTGTCAAATCTCCCAGACGCGTTTAAAATGTGAACTTTGAAGAGAATCCCTTTGTTAAAACATAAATGACAAATCGAAATACTGGTCAGAAAAATCACAGATGAATATGTTTGACCAAATCGTGCAGCTCCGGTCAGCGACAGCAGCTGAAAGTCTAACTGGCTTTAACAATAACGTCTGGTGTAGAACAGTTCAATATTTAAAAAGTTTAAATGGGGATCTTACTCAAAATGCTCAAATTACCTCAATTATTCTAGGGTTTCATACATATTTTCAAAGATAAAATTCAAGCCCTTTTCAAGGTAGACTCGCAGGTTATTTCCAGCACCTTTATGCTTCACTCGGTCCCAACGTGACAAACAAATGTACGTTTTAACTGCAGTTTCTGAAATCCACTAAATAATGTAGTGTGTTTCTCTTTGAATGTGCACTTCAAAAGTATTGCAAAAGTTGATGAAGTGTGCTTTGTTGGAAATTTTGGGCAATTCAGAAGTTATTTCCTGTATTTCAGTGCACAAACTCGTACGCGACTCAATAATATGAAAGTTTGTTAAAATGCGTAGGATACAGGATGCATTTTCAAGCACTTTTTCCTAAATTGCTGCACTTTCCCAACTTTCAAAACAGTGTAGTCAAATTCAAGAGTTCTCAAGGATTTCAAGCACCCGAAGGAACCCTGTGTTATGAATTTGAATCAGTCACTAATTGTGAGTTTTATTTTTTGAAGCTACTGCGCCAAATATGAAAAAGTGTAATGAATAAAAGTACCAGGAACTGAAAAAGGTTCCTACAGTGAATTTCTTGAGCTTTTATCCATTTTATAAATCCCAATCAAATACCAGGTACCTTTGCCAAGATCGTTAGGCATTAGTCCATCAATTAAGGGTCTTTACATCGAAGAGTGCATTTGCAAAAACAGACATCTTCATTTTGAAAAAAGTTGTTGCCTTTTCACAACATCTTTTACACATATTTAACTGTATTTGAGGTGAAGGCTTTGGCTTTTGAAAACACGGAATGACAAAGAGTAAATCGTACGTTTTCTTTTCAAATGGCACTTGTCTGTTTTTGCAAAAGACGTTTTGAAAGCAAGACATTTTGAACAAAACAGGTGTAATTGCCAATCAAACGTTTCTTGTGCAACACATTTTATTAACAAGATAGTTTCCAAAGTGCTGCACATCATCGCAAAATCAAACAAAATGTCAAACAAAAGGTCAACAGAAATACATTTTGAACAATACAATTACATAATACAATATTCAGAGCGTGTTTGAACTCATCTTTATTCTCTTATCTGTTATTTATCTATTTTTTCACATGACCTTTGATGAAATGTAGTGGACACAGGGTTTGTTGATGATCCATCTGTGAAATGTCTGTCTGTTCTTGTTGGTTTTACAGAAGAAAGCAGGAGCTCGAAATGCGTCTCTGAAATACATTGTGCAATTATAGTTTAGTTTCAGTGCATTTAAATGAAGCCGATCTGTTTGTGTGTGAAATGAGGAGGCCGTTTGTCGCTTGTACCTCTGGGAAAAGCAGACACTCTTATCAGCCCGTTGTAGTAATTTGGACTTGACTGTGTCTTTAGCCTTCTCTGAAATTGCACACTTCTCACCTGGATGGATTGGACTGACTGAAGCTGCGAGGACAGACACCACCGAGACACTTTGTTTTCTAGCTCTGTTTTGGAAAAAAGAAATCGCACTTAGCCCTCCGTAAATGCCACTTTTCTAACGAGATTCTCAAAAAACATTCAGCCAGTTCTATTGCAACAGTTTTTTTATCATTACAAAAACGAAGCAATGGATTGAAACCATTTTGAAATATTTATTCAAAGTAACAAGTAATTCAAGTTCAGCTCGGTTTAATATTCTGAATGGAAGTTGTTTGACCTCATTTGAGAATGTTCTTGTTAGCGCTCCATCTACTGGCAGCAGAGGGATTTACACTAATTACCCGACAACAAGAGCAGCGGTTCTATGAGTTGTATGTGTGAATGTGATTTAAGGCAGAAATGCTCTGGTGATGATTTATGACAGGGCTATTCAACTTAAGGCCCGCGGGCCAAATCAGGCCCTCCAGTGGACATGATCCGGCCCTCAACCCATCTTCAAAAAAAAAAAAAAGAAAAAGAAAATGTTTTATCTTTTGTTATTGGTTTAGACCTGGTTTAGTCCTAATTTAGACCTGGTTTAGTCCTAATTTAGACCTGGTTTAGTCCTAATTTAGACCTGGTTTAGACCTGGTTTGGTTTAGTCCTGGTTTAGACCTGGCCATGGTTTAGTCCTGGTTTAGTCTTGGTTTAGACCTGGCTTAGACCTGGTGTAGACCTGGTTTAGTCCTGGTTTAGACCTGGTTTAAGCCTGGTTTAGTCCTGGTGTAGACCTGGTTTAGTCCTGGTTTAAGCCTGGTTTAGTCCTGGTGTAGACCTGGTTTAGTCCTGGTTTAGATCTGGGTGTAGACCTGGTTTAGTCCTGGTTTAGACCTGGTTTAAGCCTGGTTTAGTCCTGGTTTAGACCTGGTTTAGATCTGGTTTAGTCCTGGTTTAGACCTGGTTTAGAACTGGATTGGCCATGTTTTGGACCTGGTTTAGTCCTGGTTTATTGTCCTGGTTTACACCTGGTTTAGACCTGGTTTGGTTTATTCCCGGTTTAGACCTGGTTTAGTCCTGGTTTAGTCCTGGTTTAGTCCTGGTTTAGTCCTGGTATAGTCCTGATTTAGACCTGGTTTAGACCTGGTTGGTTTAGTCCTGGTTTAGACCTGGTTTAGACCTGGTTCAGTCCTGGTTCAGTCCTGGTTCAGTCCTGGTTCAGTCCTGGTTCAGTCCTAGTTTAGTCCTGGTTCAGTTCTGCAGATGTTGTTAAAGCCTGTCACATGTTTTTCGTGTTTCCAAAGTGTTGGACATGTTTCTGGCCTCGAGGACAAAACCATCTGAAAAATCTGGCCCTCGGTGAAATAAAGTTGAAAAGCTCTGATTCATGGACTTAAAAACAGCTCAGACCTCCAGATCTCTACCTTTGACGTCACACATTTGGGAAATTTGAAACTGAGTGTATCTGTGAGGCTCAGGAAAAATAAAACAGAGAAGACAAACTCATGAACAGAATTAATAAAACCAGTGTGACGTTAACGAAATGCAACTGCAGCTGTGTTTTTGATGATGAGATGGTTAAAAGCGAAGTTAATTTTGCATAATGTATCCTTTACGCAATGATGTGCAGTTTTGAGATTGAATTTTGTCTGTAAAACATTCAAAGACACAGTTTAATGTTTCCAATCAGCGGTTGTTTTTTTGTCTCAATGTCTGGAGGGTTAAACTTGTCAAGAAAAGTCTGATCTAAGCCTGTGTCCTGGTCGGATTTGGTCCTGGAATCACATTTTGTAGCTTCTCGACACTTTCTTTAAGAACAAACGAATGGGCCAAAAGTTAAAGTGCCCATGACAGGTTGGACGACTCATTTAACCAAAATGTAGTTCAGATAAACATATTTCAGTTTCTGCAAGAATCTTTACAAATTATACCCCCGTTTAGCTGTTTTTTTAGGTTTTTAATTTCACTTCCTGGTCGTAAAGTATGACATCACACTAGGAAATTACCATCGCAACCACACTGTACACTGGCCAAAACTCCTCTAATGTCACCGATTTTGTTCATTTGACAAAGAAAAATACAGGTGAGCGCCTTTATTTTGTAGAATCAATGTTTAAAGGGTCAAAAAGGTAGTTTATTTTGTGGCAAATTATGAATAACCTTTGTCTTCCCAGTGTGATGTCATCAGTTTGTTTACTTCCTGTAATTGTCGACAGATTTTTCGACTTTTCTCCACAATTAGTGACCTGATTGGTGTAAAACTTCAATTTATATTTACAACAGGTGTTAATACACTGAATAAAGTCAAAATTAGAAAATCCTAAAATCCTGTCATACACACTTTAAGAACAAACGTATGGGCCAAAAGTTAAGTCCTCTTTATGTCTTGTCTGGTGGAATATTGTCCCAAAAACCCCAAATCTCCCCGAGCCTCTAATGAAGAAATACGTCCTGGTTTTGTGA
Organism: Rhinogobius similis; assembly: GCA_019453435.1. NCBI lineage: Eukaryota > Metazoa > Chordata > Actinopteri > Gobiiformes > Gobiidae > Rhinogobius > Rhinogobius similis. Next base: position 41,348,482 of record CM033625.1, read on the forward strand.
CATTTGTATTGATTAAGCAGTTTATCCTCTGCATGATGGAAATTAGAATAAGACGAATGGCTCAGTTCCATAGATTCATCTCAATCCAGCTTTAGTCCAATTTAACTTAATTAATTTCCTTCTAACTTTTTCCTCAAACTTTTTAATATCTGACATTGTAATAGAACTAACTCACCTTAAATGTCTTTAGTTAAACAGCCAAATTCATTCAGTTTGGTTTATGTTATACCTGGATTTTATTTGATTTTTATTCAAACGTTGCTTCAAAACAATTCAAAACTGTATAAAAATGCACATGGCAGGTTTTAATGATTTTATAAGTTTGATTTTATTTAGTATTATTACCTATTGTACATGAAAAGTCTAGTTTTACACCAATCAAGTTGTAGTTTGTGGAAAATCTGTTGAAAATGACAGGAAGTAAAAAACTGATGACATCACACAGGGGAGACTCATTCCATCCAAAGATTTTGCATAATTTACCCAAAATAAACATGAAACAAACGACAATAAACATCTTTCACCGTAAAACATTAATTCAACAAAGTAAAGGAATCACATATATTTTGATTTGATCGATTTTTAGATTTTAAAAGTCTGACATTAGCTGAGTTTTAGAACAGTGTACAAAGTCATTTCCTTGTGTGATGTCAACATTTACAACCAGGAAGTGATATTACGAAGCTAAAAAAGTTGCTAAATCGTGATAAAATGTGTATATTTTTTTAAACTTTAAATACGTATCTTACATGAGTGTCCAACCTGTCATACACAGCAAAAAATGTAAATCCATCCAAGCTTAAAATGGCTTGAATTTATCATTTTTATCTGGATTTGAGAAGTTTTGACTCAGTGAGATTTAATTGCTGATGTGATGCAGAATATTTCACGGGTTTCAAGGTATTTCTGACTGATCCTGCGATAATTTTGCTGAAAATAAGAAAATAAATGTGTCATTGGGGTAAGTAAAATGATCTTAACCCCACTGACAGATAATTTGGATTGAAATAAGAAAGTTTGAAATATTTAAACAAGTCACAAACGGTTAGAAACAAGTCAAATAATCTAGTTACATCGAATAAATAGTCTCCAATAATCTTAACGAGTCAAAACGTCTGAAATTCAGATTAATATCCTGAAGTCAAGACATTTTAACTCATCTAGAACTTCTCTATTTGCAGTGTAGGCACTTTCATGTGTTGTGGTGATGGGTCTGTTTTGGCTCTAGGGTGTATTTACACAGAAACAATCCCAAATGCTTATTGTAAAACATGACATACATGACTTATAAATATTAAAATAACAAACTAATATTATGTAAAAGAAAAAAAAAAAAATTGGTTTAGGTGAATTGGAAAGTTATCACACGTAGGCTGGAGCTGGAGGCCTTTTTCTAATCTTTACTCCATTCAATTACGCGTGTTTTTGTGGAGGTTATGCACCAAATATAACATGTCTGAAAAATGAACATTCCAGCTGAGTTTCAGAGTTCTGGCAGCACAGATGATTAATGTGGTTCTCTCCTTTCTTTTGTTTTGCACAAATTAACTTATGGCAAAATGTAAACTGAAAGTAGTTTCTCGTTGTTGCTCCGACTGTAACCTTTAGCTAGCTTGGCAGGTGGAGTTTTAGGACACTTCAACTGCTGCTCAACAATCACTTTCACAACACTTGGACTCAGAAACTTGTTATTTAAGGAGAAAACAGTAAGTGTGTGATCACTAAGTCTGTATCAGTGATAAATGTTAGCGGAGCTGCAGTTTTAGACCTTACTATTTTAATTTGCCCCTCACTGCTAAAATTTAGAATGATATGAAGTCATCTGCAACCTCTTTTGCTAACAAACACCTAGAAAAGCATCGTATTGTAGCTCATTTTAGCCTGGTTTAGTCTTGGTTCAGTTCTGCAGATGTTGTTAAAGTCTTTTGTGTCACATGTTTTTTATATTGCAAAAGTTTTTCTGGCCCCAAGGACAAAACCATCTGAAAAATCTGATTCTTAGTAAAATAAAGTTGAATAGCCCTGATTTATGGACCTAGAAACAGCAGGAAAGCCCCAAATCTCTACCTTTGACGACACACAATTGGGAAATTTGAAACAGGATGTTTTTATGAGGCTCAGAAAAAAAGCAGCGAAGACAAACTCAAAAACAAAACTAATTTAAAATAACATTCAGAATGATATGAAGTCATCTGCATCCTCATTTGCTGATAAATACCTAGAAAAGCATAGCACTGTTGCTACGTTGGACGTTTGAGCCGATAGCACTGAAGTGACAAGTGACATTTACTTCAAACTGTGACTTCAACATGACTTTGGCTAAACCTAAAGCGACAAAATAAAGTTCTAATCATATCAAACACAAAAGGCCTGTGCAGTTATTTTGCCCCTCGTCAAAGCAGCCGCAGAACGAGAACAGAGAACTTTCTGCTCTTAAACTTCGTGGCCTCGGAGCGTTTGGTTGCGTCGTAAATACGGTCGGCCATCTTGGAGCCTTCCTCTCCCCAGCGCCGCACAGAAAGGGTTTACTCTGAGTCTGAGGAGACGGGGAGAATCTGTCGTCCGCTCCGTTCGCTCAAGAGCCAGAAGCAAAAGTCTTTCAAGCGCGAAAAAAATACAACATCTAATTTACAGAAGGCTGCGATCCGGACGGAGCCGAGCAGCCGGAGCAGGCGCTGAAGCATGGACCCACAGACTCTGCTTTACACTTTTCAATACGAGATAAAAGTTTGTTCCATGGATAACTGTTACTGACTTTTATTGCAACTCTCTGGATAAACTTTTGGTTCTGCAAAAAGCTGACGTATGATACCGATGTCCGATTTTTGTTGTGATGCTGTGGCTTAAAGACGCTGCAGGTGAATAGGAAAAAATCTTAAAGTTAAAGATATCGATTTGAAACTTCTCATGTAGCTTGCTCACATAAATGTAAGAAAAAAATGTATTATACGTTTTTTATCATGTTATGTTTTCATGTAGAAATAAGGCATTTTGTGTGTAAAAATGGCCAAAATTACACATATTTGTGACATTTAAATCTGGAAAATGGACAGAACCAGGTTTACATTTCTTGGTTCATTTTGTACACACATTAGTTTCAAAAAGATTTACAGAGGAGATTTTGGATTTCTTATTTAGTTTTTAAGTAAACTAGCTTGGACCTAAAAATTCAAATTTCGCTTAAAACGTCAATAAATCAGTTTTAGAATTATCAAAAAATCCTTCTGTATGTTACGTCAAAATCTTGTTTTCAGCCATTTTTTTCTGATGGCTTTCTTTCCTGGTCCAAAGGTATCCATCTATTGTGTGTACGGCAGGAGTTTTGAGGCCCAAACAGTTGTGAAATCCAGTGTGAAGAGTCTGGAGGGTTTTGTTAATCTCAGTCCAATATTACTGAGAAATGGGACAGTCCCAAAACACATGGGAATGCTGGGCCACCTGACAGTTTCTACAGCAGTATGAATTTCCCTGTGAACAGTGAGAACTTTGACAAGGAGTGATAAAATAAGTCACAGACACAACAGAATTCTTTCCAAACATGTCATTTTGTTTTATATTTTCTCATGCATTGTCCGTCAAAACAAAATTATAATCTCTGTCCCATTTATTCTTAATATAATTATCAGAGTGGCTGCCCAGATTTTTAATGCATTTATATAAGATATCAAGGTGAAACTACACACAAAACTTTTTATTTATATTTTTGTTTTGTGGTCAGTTTGCTCTCTGAACATATTGATCTGCTCCTAAAGATGATTTATTCTTTCATTGAATCCACTTCATCCATAGATTTCTCTGGACATTGTGACTTCAAAGGCCGTTTTCTTAAAATGCAATTTTCTCCCTCGAGACATAAAGATCAGCCTTAAAGTAGATCCTACACCAAACTGTACAATCTGGACTCAACAAGATTCTGGCGAAACATACGGAAGGATTTTTAAAATATCTAATTCTGAAACTGATTTATTGAAGTTTTAAGTGCAAAAAATCAGGCAAAATGTGAATTTTTAGGACAATTTTCAGTCCAGTCGAGTTAGTTTTTTATTACTAATATGTTACAAAATGACCCAAGAAACTGAAACCTGGTTTTGTCCATTTTTCAAGTTTGTCCCAATTTCCAAATTTGTGTATTTTAGGCCATTTTTTAACACATAAAATGCCTTATTTCTACATGAAAACATGACATGATGAAAACTTGTATATTATTTTATTTTTCTTACATTTCCGTGAGTAAACAACAGGGGAAGTTTCAAATTGATATCTTTAAATTTAAATTAAAGATTTTTTCCTGTTCACCTGCAGTGTCTCATATTAAGAATAACAAACTTTTTTTGGTCTATTTTAACTAACTTTTTGTATAACTTGTAAAAATAGATTCTTCATTTATAAGATTGAATGCACAGATTAGACAATAACAGTGTCAGATGTCTTGCGCTCTAGTATTTAGACCAGGGGTGTCCAAACTTTTTCCATCGAGGGCCACATAATGAAATATAGACCAAGCGGAGGGCCACAAATCAATCGTGAAACGTTAAAAAAAGCTGCATTTATCTGATGTTTTAAGCACCACCACATCTACATTCAGTCTCAGTGCCTTAATATCCGGTCTGTATTGCACCAAAATGTTAGTTATTTAGGTTAGAATTGTAGAAAATCTGAAATGTGCTGTAAATAGTACTTATCAGGACAATGTGGGCCAGTTCACCAGGAAGACTAAGGGCCAAGAAAAATTGGTCTGAGAGCCGCATATGGCCCCCGGGCCTGAGTTTGGACATGCCTGATTTAGACGCAGTAAAATAAAAGCTACATCTTTAGAACAAAATTAAACTAAAACATCTGATATTACGCCCAAGGCTGACTGCTCACAAATCATTTATTACATTTGAATTAATTCCCTCAAATGAACTAAAAGGATGAGGTTTTTTAACACAAGTTGCACAGACACAGTTTTACAGACGCAATTAGAAAAGTAGCCTTGGAGACTTTTTTCCATTTAACGCAATTGGATTTAGCATCGACGACGAACATTCAGGCCATAAAGGGATGAAGTGGGTGAAATAAATTAAAGCGCAGACGCACAAACCTGTCTGAATATGTGATCGTAAAAGTGTGGAGCGACTCAAGGCCCAAATGAAGCTTTCAGAAGTGCTCGTTTCTCCCTTTGGTACAGACTCTTCGCTCTCTGTCCTTCTGGATGAATGAGAATAACACATGTGTTTTGATGTTTTTTTTAACTTATATAGAATCATCAGACGCAATTTATATAAAAGAAATGTGTGTATTGTCAAAGTTCTATATAGTTTTGTCAAGGAGGAAAGGGAATAACAAATGAAGTCTGGAAAATGTCACAGTTGTTGCTCAAATCATTTATTTATTTGTTGTTGCTCAAATCATGGTTTATTTATCTTTTTCTCCATTGTGGTGCAGGTAAAGGCGATTTTTATCACCAAATAGACTAAAATTTACCACAAAGGAAACAGGAATATTACTTTCTAGACTTTCAAGAGCACTTCATTTAGTTTTTGTGTGCTTAAAGGACACATTATGCAAATGTTTGAGTTATTTACTTCTTTTAGCCTTTTGCCATTTTATAACATAGTTCCCTCACCAGATTCATAGCTGGAGTTGTATTTTTGCTTCTTCCACCCTTCTTAAATTCCTTTTTCATGAGATTATCTTCCCTGCTCCTTCTCTGAGCCTCACAAAACGCTCGGTTTCAAACTCACCTGATTTGTAAGATCAAGTTGTACATATCCGGAGATGATTTGAACATTTCTGTCTCAAATCATGTTCATTACAACTGCGTGCTTTGATTAGCATTTCGGGGCAAGCTAGATTTTGTTTATTTCTCCATGGCAATTCCCTCTGCTACCAGTAGATGGAGTGCTAAGACCAAATACTGATGAGAGAGCATGTGACAGGTAGAAAGTAATGTTTGATGTCATTTTAGAGTCTATGACAGATTTGACGACACATTTCACCAAAACGTAACATTATTATACAAGATTTTACTAAACTTTTTGTCTTTTGTCCCCAGTTTGACAGTTTTTCTACAATTTTACTTCCTGGTTGGACATGAGCAGCAAATATGACATTGTTAGAAGTAATTCCACAGCTGTTACCTAGCAACCAGAACTGTAAACAAGGGCCAGAATCCAAATAAATTGCACAATAGTCATGATTTGACTAATAATAATACCTGATAACACCTTTATTTTGGCAAATGACCATTTAAACTGTCAGAAAAATGTGTGTGTTGTGTGTAAATTGTCTCTGTATTTACAACGGTTCGTCGCTTTTTGATGACATCACAGAGAGATTCAATTTCTTGAACTCAACGCTATTTCTTGTGCTTTTAAACCTTTATTTATTCACAAACTGCAACTTCACAAATGTAAAACTATGTTGAGTATTTGCCACAGGTGCTATTCACCAAACTAAGTCATAATTAGCACATAACGAGAACCTGTCATACAGACTTTAAGTGGCATGAGAAAAATCAAAAGTCTCCTTTAAAGGAAAAATATTCCGCATTTTTCATAATGTTTTTAGCCTTTAAACATGCTCTTGAGTGCCTTAAATTTGCCATTGCATTTAAAAAAAAAAAAAAAAAAAAAAGTTTCTTATTCATCCAGTGACTTTTTTATAAGCCAGTATTAAATGACACTTACTGAGTGCGTCCAGCCAGCAGATGGCAGCAGCACAATATACAATCAAGTGAAGTTAGCGCTGAAAAGACATCATTGTGCGAATTTGCTGCAGCAGTTATTGTGTTTAGAGGTAGAAATGCTCAGAATTTCAGAGTTTAGTGATGATTTAAGGACTTAAAACAGCGGAATATTCTCGGATGAGTGACATATGGAGTCTGAAAATACGTCCCGGGTTGAAGGAATTCGCAGGAAGTGTGTTTGACGCTCAGAGGGGGAGGATTTTCTAATAAACATTCCTCAAAACAGCGTGAATGCAGCTGAATGCTACTTCAGGTGTGTTTTTGATGATGGAACATTGTTAGAACATGGTTTAAAGCTCAAAAAATTCACAGAAGCAGAATCTGTGTCCTTTAAATCAGTCAGAAACTCGGACACGTTCACAAAACAGTTCATTTCAATTGTATCCACATCCACCTCTTTACTTCCTGAACTCTGCTGAAGTCCGTCTCGAGAGCAGACACGGCGAGGCTGACCTTTGGTGCGTTCACTGTCCCTCGTTCCCTGGAGCGCTCTGGCTTGTTTACTACGGCGTGAGAACTTTAGAACTTTGCTTTTTGACCAAAGTCTTTGCTCCCGGCCTGAAAAACTCATTGGCATCGGCCCAGGAGCAGGACGGAGCTGTCAGAATGTGAAAGTCTGCAAGTTTGTTCATTCGGGAAGTGAACAAAGTGCCATTGTGTGTTCAAGTAAGAAACGGTAAATGTCTAGAAATGGGAAAAGTCGTCTGTTGTGTATTTGATTTTCCTCTTAAAAGATTTCTGGACGCCACGACGATGTGAAGAATGTACAATTGTATGCCAGAGTTTGTCCACACAACGCAGCCATTCAGACTTTTTTGTTGGTTGTAAAGTTGTTACGTTTGAAGCTGGAGACGGTTTGTAAATATCCTCAGAGTTGGAGCCGTCGGAGCTGAGGTTAAACACACTCTGAACCTGTGGCTGCTGCTCTCAGAAAAATGTGTTTTGTGTTCCGTACGAGGCTGGGAACTTTGCAGTTTGCTTAATAACAGAGACGGGAGAAAGTCACAAATGTGCAGGAGGATATAGTCGCTTTTTGACGAGGATCGAGTCAAGACGCAAAACACCTTAAAGTGCCTATGACAGGTTAAACTACTCATGTAATTAAAATACAGGTCAGATAAATATATTTGAAGTTTTGTTAAAAATTATTATACATTTAATCATTTTTAGCCTTTTTTTTTGTTTTGTTTTTTAATATCACTTCCTGGTTGTAAACGATGACATCACACTAGGAAATTACTTTGAAGCCAGACGCGAGCATTAAGTGCTGCCTCCTACGCCCAACCTGCGCGCCTCTCTCCCCCTCCAACCCGTGACTAGAAGCGGAGATAGTGACGCATGCGCCGTGTGCTCAGTAAACAGCGATACACAAACACGGGAAGATAAACATTTTATCCGTCTGTCATTAGTCCATCGTTGAATTAAAGTTTTAAGGGTAAAATAAGTTGTTTCTTTTGGGTAAATTATGCAAAACCTTTGGATGGAAAGAGTCTCCCTGGTGTGAAGTCATCAGTTTATTACTTCCTGTAATTTTAAACAGATTTTTCTACTTTTCTCCACAAACTGTGACTTGATTGGTGTAAAACAATATTTTTATGTACATTATGTATTAATACACCAAATAAAATCTAAATTAGAAAATTGTTAAAACCTGTCATACTCACTTTAAGTTATATTTGTCAGACTTTTCTCTAACTCTAAACCATCACAGAGCGTTTGGTTTGTCAAATAAATAGATAAAAATCAGCAAGTTGTTACATCAAACGTGAAAATACAGTTACATTTTGATCCTAAAACACGATAATTATGCATTAGTTTAATAATTTTTGAGTTTCCAAGGGACACAAGAAAGACAGTTCATGTATGACATAAAAAATGTTCTTGCATTCGTGATGTAAAGTCACAGAAGAAAAGAGAAATAAATAAATAATAATACTAAATAGACAAAACACTAAATTGCCAAACTAAACAAACACTAAGGGGTGAAGTTATTCAACCAGGTCCAAAGATTTACAGACGTCAAGGTTTTTATGGCCTTACTATCGACCCTTTAAAAGTTTGTGAACAAAAACTTTCTAAAGAATGGAGGAAAAAGTGAAGTGCAACATAATGTGATTTCACTGGAGAAACTGGGATTTAACAACATATGAACATTTGAGATGATTTTGGAAAATGAAAACCATTCAGAAACCAGAGAGTTTTATCAACAGCTAAAAATCAGAATGTTGTGACGTCATCTGCGTAAGCTCTGAGATATAATTCAACTGTATTATTCAGCAAATGTTTACCTGGTGCTAACAAACATTTTAAGTCTAAACTGATATAAATTCATTTCCACATTGATATTGTGTGTAATATGTGCATCCAAGAAACGGCAACCGTGGAAATGATCGATGGATACCTGTGTAATGAACTTTTAGCTGCAGCAAAAATAAATAAACAAACAAACAAACAAGCAAAAACATGGAAATGGATGGGAAAGAAAGAGACAATTGTCAAGGACTGGACTGAAATACCTTTGGATAGTTTGACAGTGGGTGGAGAGTCCTTGCCTCAAGTGGAGGAGTTCAAGTATCTCGGGGTCTTGTTCTCGAGTGAGGGAAGGATGGAGCGTGAGATTCACAGGCGGATCGGTGCAGCGTCTGCAGTGATGCGGGCGCTGTATCGGACCGTTGTGGTAAAGAGAGAGTTGAGTCAAAAGACAAAGCTCTCGAGTTACCAGTCAATCTACGTTCCTACCCTCACATAGTCATGAGCTTTGGGTAATGACCGAAAGGACGAGATCGAGGATACAAGCGTCGAAATGAGCTTCCTCCGCCGGGTGGCTGGGCGCTCCCTTAGAGATAGAGAGGAGCTCAGTCACACGGGGGGAGCTCGGAGTAGAGCCGCTGCTCCTCCACGTCGAGCGTATCAGCTGAGGTGGCTCGGGCATCTGTTCCGGAGCCTCCTGGACGCCTCCCTCGGAATGGATAGTTGAAAAAATTGTTGTTTTATGTGTTTTATACATTATAATGTGTTTTATAAATTATATTAGTTATTATTATTATCACTATTCCTTATCTATCTATCTATCTATCTATCTATCTATCTATCTATCTATCTATCTATCTATCTATCCCTTTCTTTTATTATTATTATTTATTTATTTATTTATTTTTTCCTAACCCTGGGTGTAATGTTGTGGGAAAACTGAAACAAAATCTAAATAAAAAAAAAAGAAATTAAAAAAAAGAAAAAATGGGAAAAAATAGACTTTTACAATCAATTTGAAAATCCACAAATTTACCGGACACTGGGACAAATATAACAATGTAATAAAATGACTCATAACTTTTCCTAGTGGCGCCATTTTGTCTCCATGGAGATAGATAAGTTTAATGCCATTGAATTAATAAAAAATGAAAGCTTTATTGATCCGAGGGGAATTAGTCTTGCACACTAGAGTACATCAACAACGGGGAAGACAAACATATAGAGCAGGGGAGGCCAGACTTTTTTCAGCGTGGGCCGCATTTTGAAACATGTACAAAGCGGAGGGCCACAAACGCCATGACAGAAGTGGAATCTTTCAAAAATGTTTCCAAAAGTTTGCATCTGACGTAGTTATGATGAGCCACCACCTTTAATTCACACTTAGACCAGTCATGTTAGGTCTGGTTTAGGTTTTGAAGCTTTTGATTGATGAAATTTACATTAAAAAGTACTATTTTGCTTTCCATTTGTTTCTGTTAAATATTGCTTCTCCGTCTCACTGTCTGATCTAGTTTGCTTTTGTTTTGCAAAGCAGGTGGCGGACCCTTCAGTAGAAAAGTTACGTATTGCACCTTTAAACAATATTATGTTCAAACCATCTGAATGACAATCTGCACATTTGATGTTATCTCGAACATCAGGAAAGCTACATGACACTTTAAGCCCATCAGATAAAATGTTTTAGCTGCCGTGATTAATTGCTATTTCTTTGTCCTGCTCAAATCTGATAAGACATGTTAATTATCACAGTAAATTAACCCTTACTTTTTCTCTTTTGTCATCAAGCTCTGACACCCAGCATTCTATTTTCAGCTGCCAAAACCATCAATCAAAAAATGAAACGTTGAAACATATTTTAGGTCTCTTATTTCCATTCAGTCATTTTATGTTGATCCCAAGCAAATATTTATTTGAAGAGATTATTTTCTACTTTGGACTTATTTGGTGTATTGATACATGTTGTTAATATAAATTATAGCTTTAAACCAATCAGGTCGCTGTTTGTGGAGAAAAATTGAAAAATCATTTAAAAATGACAAGTAAACAGATTTATAACATCACACTGGGATCAAAGCTTATGCATCATTTCCAAACCCTTGACCCTTTAAACATTAATTAAAAATGAAAAAATTAAATTAAATAAAACTGTTCACATATATTTTTATTCAAATAAAATGAGATCAGAAATGTTCAGAACGAGTCTGGAGATGATTTAAGGATTTAAAAACAGCAGACGATTCTCGAATAAGTGACTTCAGTTTTCGGAAAAAACATCAGTTACTGAGAGAGTTTAGAATGAAGTGTTTTTGATGCTCAGAGAGGAGTTTCTAACCAGGATTCATTAAATGAACGTGAATGAAGCTAAATGTAACTCCTGGTATGTTTTGGATGACCAAATCATGTTAGAACATGGTTAAAAGCTCAAAATGTCAATTTTGCGATGTATTTTTCCTTTCATTTTGTTAAATTAACATTAAATATTTCAATGCTAAAACGATGACATTATTTATTTGGAATCAACGTTTCAGTTTTTGAGTTAACCTCATCATAATGTGTTGCCTTTCTTATTGCACCATTATTACCAGCACAGTTTGTCATATTAATGACCATTAAAAGAGCTCCAGACTAATTGATAAAAATGAGATATTGAACTCTATAGAAAATGCTCTGTGTCTGCCCCAAATGATCTGTAATGTAGATGTATTACACCCATCGTCGGCTAAAATCTCTCTAAAATGACACTGTTCTCGCCGAAAATTGATCAAAACCAGGTGTAATTTGTGTCTTTATTCCTGTCTGAGAGCTGCGTGTCGTATTATCCAAAGGCCATCCGGTATTGGCTGAATTATGATTACAACAGTGAAAGGTCAGAGTGATCAAATGAAATAGTTAGGCAAATTATGCCTCGACAATTAGCGATTAGCGCGGCGCTGGGTCGCTGAGTCCTGGCTTATGCCGTGTTTCTGAAGTCCTTTTTTAATTTTTAATTGGACTAATTGCTGTGCAGGAGGTAAAAGTCAGATTGGTCGGTACGTTGTGTTCATGGCATTCAAAGATGTCGTCGTTTCAGATGGAGGGCAGGGGCCTGATGGAGGGCAGGGGCCTGATGGAGGGCAGGGCTCGAGTGACTCTGAAGGGGATTTACTGTTCTTGTTTGGAGTTTTAAGATTTTTAGGACTGAAAGCAAGACAACATCCAGATCAAACTGACTTGATGGGGAAAAAATATGATATATTATTTTATGTTTTTCATTATGTCATGTTTTCATGAAGAAATAAGGCATTTTATGTGTAAAATGGTCAAAAATACACATATTTGGGAAATATAAACCTGAAAAATAGACAGAACCAGGTTTAAATTTCTTGGTTCATTTTGTACACACATTAGGTATAAAAATGTAGACTCACTCAAATAAAAAACACTCACCCAAATAAAAAACACTCAACCAAATTCTAAACACTCCCTCAAAAAGAAAAAAACAACAAAAACAAATAAAAAACACTCACCTAAATGAAAAAAAACACTCACCCAAATTTAAAACACTCAGATTGATTTGCTGGTTATAATTAGCCACAGGATCCGTACCAGGAAACAGGATCTGGGCTGAGAATGCACCCACCACAAGACTTTTTAAATTGAGAAAAGAACAGATGTATTTGTGATGATTGTTTTAAAAAATCTTATTATTTTACAATAATTTCTAAATATTTGATCAATATTTTTATGCCGCTCAAAAAATAAAATGAGGAAGAAAAAAAAATAGTTCAGGTTGATAGCTATTTATTTTATAATTTAGTTTGTGTGTGTCTTTTGAATTTGGGTTTGTGTTTTCTAAGATGGGGGCATGTTTTAGATTTGTGTTCATATGTGCGTGTTTTGCCTTTCGGGGTCACCGTAAAAGAAAAAAAAAGTATTACTAGGATCTAATCTCCTCGTCCCTTTCGTTCATTTATGTTTATAGTTTTTATCATCCAACATAAATAACATGCTGGAGCTGCAGAGGCTGATGTTCTGCTCAAAACGAAGCCGAGGAAAGCTGTAACCGAAAAGGAAAGCGAACGCTGTGATCGTCTGCCGTCTTCCCGTTTGAATTTCCACTTCTGCGACTCTTCCTGAGTTCTTGAGCGCTCACACTCCCAGGACATGCGTTATTAGGTTAATTGGTGAATCTAAATGGCCCTGAGGAGACTGTGGAGTAAATGGTGGTCAACCCAGAGATTAACCACATGCAAAACAGAACATGCTCTGAATAATAACCGTGAGCTCAGCCGTCCACATGTGTGAGTCTGTATCTGCGCCGTACAGAGGGCTCCAGGCCTCAAGCAGAAGGCTGTGGGTGTGAGCCTCATCTCAGCCCCTTGTGTTTGCAGTGTGTTTCTGTGGAGCTCCTGACCATGTGACTGAATGTGTTAAAGCAGTGGTGCCCAACCTTTTTTGCCTCGAGTTCCCCTTAAGCTTTGTCTCACACTCAGAGTACCCCTTAAAGGGCCTCTGACAGGTTGAAATACACATTTAACTAAAATGCACTTAAGATAAATATATTCAAATTTCTACTAAAATATTTACAAATTTAACCCCAGTTTAGCTATATTTTAGGTTTGAAATGTTACTTCCTGGTTGTAAAGTATGACATCACACTAGGAAATTACCATAGCAACCACACAGTACACGGGCCAAAACTCATCTAATGTCACAGATTTTGTTCATTTGACAAAGAAAAACACATGTGAACGCCTTTATTTTGTTGAATCAAAGTTTAAATGGTCAAAAAAGTAGTTTATTTTGTGTAAATTATGCATAACCTTTGTCTCCCCAGTGTGATGTCATCAGTTTGTTTACTTCCTGTAATTGTCGACAGATTTTTCAACTTTTCTCCGCAAACAACGACCTGATCGGTGTAAAACTCTAATTTGTTTTTACGCAAAGTATTAATACACCGAATTAAGTCAAAATTAGAAAATCATAAAAACCCGTCATACGCCCTTTAACTTGAGTTTGAGGCAAATAAATAGGTTTATTAGTCAGATATAGTCAATTATTACTGTTATCTATATATTTTTATGTAATTTATGGCCCTAAATTCTCCAAAACGATGCTGTATCTACAACTAATGCCATTTTTAATTCAGATAAAAGTACATTTTATCTTGTTTTAAAACCTGAAAACCATTCAAAGTACTCGCTGGTAATTGGTCACGTACCCCTTGTGGTCCCCATACCCCTGGTTGGGAAACACTGTGTTAAAGGACACATGTTCTGCTTTTTTTTGAGCTTTTAGCGTACAATGTTCCGTCATCAAAAACACGCCTGGAGTTGCGTTCAGCGGCATTCATGCTGTCGTGAGGAATGTTTATTAGAGAATCCAGTACCACTTTACAATAACTACATCTTATTTTGCCTTAATAAAGCATTAACAAAGACTTAATTAATAACGAATATATAGTTTATTAAACATGATTCAGGATTAGTAACTACTTAATTAAGTTTAGGGTTAGAAATTAGGATTAGAATATTTGTTAAATAGTTACTAAGCCTGAATCATTCTTAATAAACTATTTGTTGATTATGAACTAAGTCTTTGTTCATGCTTTATTAAGGGCAGAAATAAGTGTAGTTTTTATAAAGTGTTACTGAAAATTGTCCCCCTCCGAGCATCTAATACACTTCCTGCAAACTCCTTCTATCCGGGATGCATTTTCAGATCATCTACGTCACTCTTCTGCTGTTTTAAGTCCTTCAATCATGGCTAAACTCGTTCTGAGCATTTCTGCCTCTAAACACGTTAACTGCCGCATCATAACATCTTTTCAGCGCTAACTTCACTAGATTGTATAATGTGCTGGCGCGTTGCACTCTGATGTGAAGCTGTTGCGTGACAGAGGCCGAGTCACTCACGTTTCTGTAAAAAACATCATTGGTTTCATTTCCGACCCCAAAAGCAACGTTGTCATTCCAGAACCCTTTCAGTTCTTCATGAAATGGTCTGAAAATTGGACCAGACTTTTATCAGTAAATACATTTTTAAAGATTTTCATGAAAAATTAAGATTCTGACAGTTATTCTCAGTGGTTTAGCTTCAAATGGCCGGTGAATATGAGATTTTTACTCATCTTTACTGTTTAATTTCGACGTAATAACTGTGTGAGTCATAAAACAATTAATGTATTACTAAATTAGTCGACAGTTACTTCAATAATTGATTGGTTTGGACTTTTCCAGAGGTTTCATAAAGCTGCACTAGTCCACTCTAAATGTGACCGATGCATGCGTATGATTCTCAGACAGAAAAACACGGCTCTGAGGAGGAATCGGACTTGTAATCTTCGTGTTTGTGGGCGATGACTGGACCGCTGCGTCGTTTCCACCTGTGGCCAGCGATGAAAGGCAAACACACGCGACTTTGAATCTCCAAAACAAAAAGTGCTCCTGTGAGGTGTTTGTGCTTAAGTAAACATGTTTAGCATAACTGGAGGTGGTTAAATAAAGATGTTTTGGAAAGCTGTCATCTGTGATAAGAGCAGAGGCTGTGAAGGACACTCCACATCTGCACACGACACACACACACTGAGACACAGACACAGACGCACACACACACACACACAGACACACTGAGACACACACACACACACAGATACACTGAGACACACACAGACACACACACACACACACACACTCACACACACACACAGATACACTGAGACACACACAGACACACACACACACACACACACAGATACACTGAGACACACACAGACACACACACAGACACACAGACAGACACACACAGACAGACAGACACACACACACACACAGAGACACACACACACACACAGACGCACACAGACACACTGAGACACACACACAGATGCACACAGACACACACACACAGACGCACACACAGACACACACACAAGCACGCACAGGCACACACACACACTCACACATACATAAGAACACACACACACAGACACACACACACACACACACACCTATACACACATATACGCAGACACACACAGACACAGACGCACACACACAGACACACTCGCACACACAGACACAAGCACGCACAGAGCCCCCTCACACACACACGCACACATAGACACACACACAGACACACACGCACACACACACAGACACACACACAGACACACACACAGACAGACACAGACGACACACACACACACACACACAGACAGACACAAAGACACACACACACACAGACAGACACACACACACACACACAGACAGACACACACACAGACACACACACAGACAGACACACACACACACACACACACACACACACACACACACACACACACACACACACACACACACAGGGGAGTCATGAACAGCCGGCTTTACAAATGGAGTGTCTGTTTGTCTAATACAGGTTGAAAATGTTTGTTTAAAACACTTTTTAAAGTACCTTTAAACATTGATTCAACAAAATGAAGGTGATCACATGTATTTTTCTAGATTTGTGAACAACATCGGAGAGATCTTTTGTCTTTATAGAAAATGTTGTGAGTTCAGTTCATGAAAAATGGGAGCAAAAACAAAAGTGTTGCGTTTATATTTTAGTTCAGTGTAGTTTCTAACACTGACACTTAACTTAAAACAGTGTCATCCCAAGAAAAAAAAACTATTCTTAATGTACAATGTTGTTAAAATACATGAGCTGCGATAAATAAATGGCAGAATTAGTCGATTTGAAGTTATTGTTTTGTACTATGATAAGATAAAGCTGTAAACAGTTGAATAGATGGTAAAAAGTCCTCCACGAGTAAAAAAACAAAAGTGTAAATAATGACTCAAAAATGATTGTTCTGTCTCTCATTTATTGATCAGTAAATTGACATACCTCAGAGGATCGAGTCTCTTTCAGAAGGAAATGTAAGGACTAACGTAAAAAATAGATGTATTTGTGTAAGAGGAGTTAATTTATGGAACAATTTGGAGGAAACATTAAAAGACTCTAAAAGTATTTACACTTTTAAAACAAAATTTAGATCCAATGTAATAAAAAAATAAGAAGAAATCGGAAGAACGAGTGTGTGAGTGCGTTTGTGCAGGTCAGTGACTGTTTGTGTCTGTTTATATTATACATATTTATGTTTATATAAAGTGTTATATGTGCCTGTGTTTATAGATTTCTATTACGTTCATCTGTCGTTGTCTGGCACGTCATACTTTTAAGTTATTAGGATTTGGCAAAATAAGGGTTAAACTTCAGCCTAAACCAGACATGTCCAAACTAAAGCCCAGGGGCCAAAAGCGGCCCACAGACCAATTTTTCTTGGCCCTTAGGCTTCCTGGTGAACTGGCCCACATTGTCCTGATAAGTACTATTTACAACACATTTCAGATTTTCTACAATTCCAACCTAAATAACTAACATTTTGGTGCAACACAGACCTGATATTAAGGCACTGAGACTGAATGTAGATGTGGTGGTGCTTAAAACATCAGATAAATGCAGCTTTTTGAACGTTTCACGATTGATTTGTGGCCCTCCTCTTGGTCTATATTTCAATATGTGGCCCTCGATGGAAAAAGTTTGGACACCCCTGGCCTAAACCCTTTCGGTCTGTAAAATGTTTTTAATTCTTATGTTATTGCTTTTTAAAAAATATATATTTCTATGTATTTCTTAGAAAAATAAACTAACTAACATAGTAATACATCATGACAGGCCAGTCCTGAAGAACAGCTCTCTAACTTTGAGTGACTGGATGATTAGTTGGCGTATTCATAGCTCTGAGAACATTACGTAGCTTCAGTGTTATTCTATTCTGAACGTGCAGGTAAACATGTTTAGCGTATGTGTGGGTGCTTAGGATAATGATGGTGTTTTTTGAGCTGTCGTCTGGTGTAATGAGCCCGGGTCTGTGAAGGACACTGTTTGTGACATTCAGACTCCACAGGATCCACATCTGCACACGACACACGCACACAACTCAAAACAGGCCTCTTCACACGCCGGCTCTTTATAAATCATGCAAGGCTTAAAAACGGTGTCCCACAATAAGATTCAATTGGATCCCGTAATGTTGGAAACCAGATTTTTTGGAGTAATGAAGTAATGGCTGGACACGGCAAACAACACACAAAAGAAACTCTACATATTTACAGTTTCCTTCTTTCTTCCTCATGCTGCTGGTTTGTCTAATGTTCTACAATGTGGCATTAAAGTGCCTCTGACAGGTTGCACTACTCATTTAATTAAAATGCAGCTGAGATAAATATATTTCAAATTCTGCTAAAAATCTTTTCAAATTTTACCCCAGTTTAGCTATTGCAAATTATGACATCACACTGGGAAATTACCTAGAAACCATCCTGTACTGGGGATGGTGTACAGGATATCACAGCTTTTTTTTTTTCCATATGACAAATAAAACTACACATGAACGCCTTTATTTTGTTCAATCAATGTTTAAAGGGTCAAAAAGTTGTTTATTTTGTGTAAATTCTGCATAATCTTTGTCTCCCCACAGTGTGATGTCATCAGTTCGTTTACTTCCTGTAATTTTCAACATATTTTTCACCTTTTCTCCACAAACACTGACCGAGAGTTATTAATACACTGAATAAGGTCAAAATTGAAAACCATTAAAACCTTTCATATGCCCTTTAAACGAACATACAACTTATAAACCTGCAAACCACAAAAAAAAAATCTGCTGTGAACCAAAACAGATACAACTTGATTTTTGGAGGATGTTGACTTTGCTGCAGTTTAAGTGGAGATATCTCGTTCTTTTAAGAGTAAGTTCCTCAGCTGTATGTTTCCTTCCCATAATAACTTAGCTGATCACTACTTAACGTAGTGATCAGTGTTCTCATTAAGGTGAGACGGAGTGAATCGGAAAGAATCTTAACTTTCAAGTTATCAATTTGAAACTTCTTCAGTGGTTTACTTACATGGATGAAAGAAAAACGTGTATCAAGTTTTTCTATCATGTAATGTTTTTCATATACAAAGAAATAAGGCATTTTATGTGGAAAAAAACAGCCAAAATTGCACATATTTGGGACATATAAACCTGAAAAATTGACATTATATTTTCTGGTTAATTTTGTTCACATATTAGTTATAAGCACATTTATAGAGGGTAGTTTTGATAAACCAGAGCTGACTGAAAATTTGTCTAAAAATTCAAATTTCTCTGTTTTTTTATTTTATTTTATTTTTTTATTTAAAACCTAAATGAATACAAGCTTAGCATTAGCAATCAATAAATCCTTTTGTACGTTTGGTGTTTGTGGGATCTACTTTAAGGCTGATCTTTATGTCTCTGTGGGAGAAAATGCATTTTAAGAAAACGGCCTTTTAAGTTACAATGTCCCAGAGAAATCTATGGATGAAGTGGATTGAATGGATGAATAAAACATCTTTAGGAGCAGATTGGACAAGTTTGTAGTTTCCACACGAATGTCGACATGTAGAGAGAGCAAACTGACCAAAAAATTGGAAAAAATTGGGTTTTGCCTGCAGTGTCTCGCCTTAATTTGGACATGAAGTAATCAGAGTTTTTAGAAGAAGTGGTCGGAATTCAAATTCGCTTTACAAAGTAATCTTGACCCTTGTGTCGTCCTAGTTTAGTCCTGATTTAGATCTTGGTTTAGTCCTGGTTTTGTACTGATTTTAATTCTGGTTTTGATTCTGTTTAGTTCAGTTTTTGACTCTGGTTTAGTCCATGAGACATTGGTGAAAAAACAGTCCTGTCTTGAGGTCAGTAAGTTTCACATAAAGTTCTCTACGTTTCCACAGATTTGATCAGATTGACTGTAATAACGGATGGGACTTTAGCCTGACATTTCTGCAGCACTTTTCTCTTTGAATCTTCACATAAAAGCCTATTTCTAACTCGTTGGTTTTGCCAGTAATTATTCATATTATAGCGCCAAATCACCACTCACTGCTACATTTTCTCTTCCAAGCTAAGGTCATTTTTTTACCTCACATTTATAATGCAAATGTACTGAAAAAACACATTACCCGGAGTGATTTCTATCTTTGCTTTTCTCTCCCTTTCCCCGTTAATGGCATTGTTCAGGTTTTATTCATAAATACGGCGCCGTAATGGGGCAGCGTCCTGGTTTTCGGGGCCATTATGTCGTTGAATGTTTCACTGAACCACACACGCTACACTGCAAAAAATATTACACTTAGCCTTGATTAAAATGACTTGAATTCTGGATTATAATCTGGATTTGAATCATTTTGACTAGATAATAAACTGCTTGATGTAAAATGTTAAAAGTTTCAGTACATTTCTGACAGATACAAGATAATTTAGCTTAAAGGACACATATAATGCATTGTTTTCTTTACTTTAGCATCTCATGTATTAGAAGTCAGAATGATGTATCCACTGAAAGCACTCATTACTTTCTCTCAGTGAGGCGTTCTCTCCTCAGGAATTGTTTTAGAACTCAATTTACTGGAAGCAGAGGGAATTATCACGGGGAAACAAAGGAAAGTTAGCCTGCCCCGACATGCTAATGTTAGTACACGAGGCAGAAATGCTCAGAACATGTCTGGGACTTAAGTATGGACTTAAAAACAGCACAGGAGACCTCCAGATCTCGACTTTTGACTCCCCAAATCTGGGAAATTGGGAGCAGAGAGTTTTTTGAGGCTCAGATGGAAAGGACCTTGTAAACAGGGTTAATGAAACAGATGTGAATGAAGCTAAATACAACTGCCAACTGTGTTTTTAATGAGGGAACAATGCTGTAATGTGGTTAAAAGCTAAAATCTATTTTGAACAATATGTGTAAATAGAGAGTAAATAGATATTAACAACTGCATACGTCTGACATGAAAGATTCACATTCTGAATTTAATACATTTTAACTTAGTCTGAACATTTCTATGAATCACTCTCATTTCTATGACATGTGAAAAAAGTGAGAGATTTCTTGGGCTGCAACGTTAAATTGACAAATCCTTTGACTATTAAAAAAAAGTATTGTGATTATATTTAAATAATCAGTATCGTTTTCTGGTTTATCTATGGTTTTCAGAATGATGAAAACCAAATATACCTTTTGAATGGGTAAAAGTTCTCAAAATGTTGCACAAGCTGAAACCCATGAATACAGACCTTAAAACAAAAAGACCTGTTTAGAACAAAGACAGTAGCCAGTCAAAATGTCAAAAAGAATAAACAATGGCTTTATTAAAGCACTTTAATTGTAAATATTACCTATCTGGCCTTCATTCTCCACATTTCAACATGTTATTTGATTGATAATGTCAATTGTAAAGTGTAAAATCTCAATGTACAAGAACTGACGAATCGGAAATGAATCATAGACCGGCCGACTGTTAAATAATTGTGAATTGCAGCTTTAGTGGTTTCTATCTTTACTTCTCTCTCTCTCCCGTTAATGAAAGCCTTTGTTCAGGTTTCCTTCACAAACACGATGCTGTAATGGGGTAGCGTCCTGTTTTCTGGGGCCATTATGTCGGTGGACGTTGCGGCGCGCCAACTGCCACAGGTGCTCACGCCGCCTCTTACGCAACCCTTTGAGCCGTGCCAGCGTCGGCCGTCGAGGAGGAGCCGGTCCAGGCGCTCTCCTGCTCCGTTTGTCTCATGCCTCGTCGTGTCGGTGCTGGCGAGCTGCCTCCGAGCCGGCTGCAGAGCTGGGGCAGAATGCACTGTTCTGGAGACGATATTGGCATTGTGCGCTTCACATTACTCACAGATTGATGAGGCGTGTTAATCATTTTGCATTGGATACAGACGGACGGGAATTTGTAGGTCTCTTATGAATTATGCAAAGCAGTCTTTTTGAGCTGGTATCTAGAGATGAACGGATATATGGTAGGACTTTTTAGCAAATCCGTTGTAAATCTGAAGGTTTGTGGGTTAAAGGAACATACATTTAAAGATTTATTTGAACGTTCTATGGACACTGCACAAGGACTGCACTTCTCGCTCCACAAGTCTGTTTTAAAACAAACAGGATGAGTTTGTAGTGAATTGAAATGACAAACCTGGGGGAAATTGTTTAAAATTGGCTGCACATATCAGCCTAAAAATATCAGAAGAGCTTTACAGCCATTGTTTTCTTTGAACACAAATGGAGCCTGTTTTGCAAGTGCAAAGTAAGAAGCGTCCACAAATCAGAAGCACATTGGTACAGATGTAGAGTACGATATTAGCAAATAAAAATGTATTTCAATAATTTTTTCTAGTCGCATTTATAAATTAAAATATATTTGTATGGGGTTATTTGTACTAATCAGAAACACTTTTGTAAAGGTTAAAATGCATATATTTGCAAACCCTAATATAGCTGTACAACACATTTTTGCACAGTGGTTCATGTTAAGATTTATATATTTCAAAACCAAATGATATTTGTACAAAACTATTTGTATATTTGCACAAATTCAAAAACTCATTTGTATGACATATTTACAACGTTTTGGCCGGAATTTAGCCCCATACTTAAGTCGGTCACTTTTATTATCGTAAGAAAGTGTTTTTCTCCAGTGTGTGATTCTGAGGCTGCTGAACACGCAGAAGTCTTTTTTCCTGAGGGCTGTTACTCTCCTCAGACTGCTCTGACACATGACCTGCTGACTCTATCTGACAATCCTTAATCTGCACTGAGACCTTTGACTGAGACACAAAAGCGACTGAGAAGGACAATACAGGACGACACAAACATACATGAATGAATACAGAAAGAATGAACACAGATCATGGAACCTTTAAAATGAACTCGTAAATAGAGTGTGAAGCATTCTTGTCTTTCAGAATAAATTTAATCTGAACGTCTTCTCCATGTTTCTCTGCTTTCTTTAATTATTCAAACACGGACAGAAAAATAAGTTAATAAATAAAATCTGAAATTAATTCAAGAATGAAAAGTGTCTCTCCAAAGCAGTGAAATTAATTTGCTCAAACCAGCTGTTGATTTCTCCAAACCTCAGGCCCAACACTTTTGATGAGAGCATGTTTTGAATAATTAGACGCTCCCAATATTGTATACAATTTAGCATTCATAAAAGAAAACAGCAGAGTGACTGAAATACTAAGATTTTCATTTGCCTGCAGTGAACTTTTGTTTATTTTCTTATACTCTGAGTAAGAATGTTAATTGACCATGTTCTGAGTTTTCAATAAGAAGCAAACCAGTTTAATATTTTGACCACAGTAAACAGCAAAAAGTGAATTTCTAGATGAGTTCAAATGTCTTGATTTCAGGATATTAATCTTAAAGTGAGACACTGCAAGTGAATAGGAAAAAATCTTAAATTTAAAGATATCAAATTGAAACTTCCTCTGTAGTTTACTCACATAAATTTAAGAAAGAAATATATTACACATTTTTCATCATGTCATGTTTTCATGTGGAAATAAGGCATTTTATGTGTAAAAATGGCCAAAAATACATATATTCTGGACATTTAAATTAGAAAAATTGACAGAACAAGGTTTACATTTTTCATTTTGTACACATATTAGTGACAAAAAAAAATACAGAAGGGATTTTGGATTTCTTATTCAGTTTTTAAGTACAAAAAAAAAAAAAAAAAAAAACACCTTCAATAAATCAGTTTTAGAATTAGATATCAAAAAATCCTTCTGTACGTTTCGTCAAAATCTTGTTGAGTCCAAGATTGTACAGTTTGATGTGTGTGGGAGCTACTTTAAGGCTGATCTTTATGTCTCGAGGGAGAAAAATGCATTTTAAGAAAACAGCCTTCAAAGTTACAATGTCCCGGAGAAATCTATAGAGGAAGTGGATTCAATGGAAGAATAAAACATCTTTTACAGCAGATTGGAAAAGTTTGTTGTTTCCACATGAAAGCCAATATGTTGAGAGATGAAACTGACCAATAAACCAAAAAATAGAAGAAAAAAAAAATCGTTTTGCCTCAAGTGTCTCGCCTTAATTTCAGACATTTTACTGTTTGAGATCAGTTAAGAATATTTAATTGCTGGAACTAGATTATTGTACTTATTTCAAACAGTTTCTGACTTGTTTCAATACATTTCTTCATATTTCAAGCCAAATTATCTGCCAGTGGGTTAAGATCATTTTACTTACCCCATTGGCAAATTAATTTTCTCATTTTAAGCTAAATTATTGCAGGATCAGTCAGAAATCCCTTGAAAACAGTGAAATATTCTGCATCCACCAGCAATTAAATCTAAATGAGTCAAAACTACTCAATTCCATTCATTTTAAACTAAGCTAGATTTACCTTTTTTGCTGTTGTATTGTCGTTTTTTGCTCGTGGTAGAGGAGAACATGTAAATTCCACACAGAAATGGAGTCGAACCCAGAGCCTTCTCAATGTGAGGCGCTGTGTAACCGTCATTACTCTTTCTAACTACCGAAAAGATCAAAGAAGACCAATAAAGCCGTATTTAAATCTAGTCTCCAGCCCAAATCCCTCCCAAACCTGCAGCGCTTAGAGTCAAACCAGGACATGACCAAGTGGCAGCTCCGGCGGAGGCAGAGGCAGGCGCAGATAGATGCATAAATGAGGACATATTATATTAATGAAGCAGAAGGTTCATAGCAAATGGCCGAGCGAACTGAGCCGCTGACAGTGGTGAGAAAGCAGCAGCCTGTAAGTGTGCGCAATGAGCTCACCGACAGACTCTCACTCACCAACCAGGGACGACAGCTGCGATTGTTTTTGTTTGATTTGTTAATGTTTGACTTTTATTTACTTCAATAGAAAGTCCTGCACTAAATCAAATCAAATCAAACCAAATCAAACTTTATTTATATAGCGCTTTTCATACATATAATGTAACATAAAGTGCTTTACAGTGCATTAAAAACATTCCCACATGCCGTTTCCCTCTCAACCTCCCCCACAGCCATCCAGCCCACTCAACCAACCCCCCAGTCACATATACAAACCTGTACATTCACGCACACACACGTTCTAAGAGACATGAGGCTGAGTACAGATGCACCACTTGAACAAGCACCATCAGAGGAGCCGTCCGCACCAGGAGCAGAGTCGGCCACAGCCACAGGACACAGACTTAGGGCCCAAGAGATGAAGCAAACACCTCCACCAGGGGCCCATGAGCCAGGGCCCCACAGCCACAGATGACCGCCGCTCCCGGTACAGAGGGCCCCTCAGAGGAAACACTGGAGAGTCTAAAATGAATAAAAGAATAGATAAATATAAAGAAATAAGTCAATAATTGGGTTGAAATAAAGTAAAACTAAATAAATAATAAATACATACATCTAAAATGGTAAGCCTAAAATAAATAAACACAATAAATAGGGTAAATAAATGTATTAAATGAACCGATTAAATTAAAACTAGTCTCTTGTTGTGGATTTTCTTAAAGGACACACATTCTGACTTTTTTCAGCTTTTAACCCTGTTCTAACAATGTTCCGTCATCAAAAACATACCTGGAGTTGCATTTAGCTGCATTCACGCCATTTTGGGTGACGTTTGTTAGAAAATCCTCTCCTCTCCGACCGTCAAAAACACTTCCTGCTGAACTCCCTCGATCGTTGATGTTTTTTTCTGATCAAATATGTCACTTATACGAGAATCCTCTGCTGTTTTAAGTCTTTAAATCATCGCCAGACTCGTTCTGAGCATTTCTGTCATAAAAAACATGATCTCTGCTATATGATGACACAGTCTCTTAAAGTGATAACATAACTAAATTGTGTATAGCGCTATAGCACCATCTACTGGCTGCATATACTCAGTACGTGCCAGGGCAGACAGCAGAGAAACATGTTCATTTAGTGCATAGGTTTAAAGGCTACTAACAATATGAAAAATGCATTGTTTTTCCTTTAACACACAGTCATAAATAAAGAACTGAAACGGAGCTCTGTCTCTTTCATTTGATCAAGTCATTTATTTGACATCTGCGCAAGTAAAAATGATCCGTCCCTGACAAAAATGATCTTTCAAAAGGCAAAACAAGCGTGAACAATGATAAAACACATCCTTAAAACAGCCGGAGGAGGAGAAAACACAAGACCAGTCAGAACCAGCTCTTCTTGCAAAATAGTCCCACAGACGTGACTTTAGCGTTCAAGGTCTTTCTCACACATTCTAGACTCAATAAAGAAGGCGGTGTTCACTTTTATCTGGGCCACATTAGAGCTGTGACACCTAAATGACAACTCTAATAATAACAGCATGATTAATATATTCTTTCATGAGACTTTTTCCACCAGACCTGTTAAAAATACATCATAAGAATGTTCAAAATGCCAAAGCGACTGGAGGCAAAATTGAGCGAACAATTACAGATTTTTAATGATAAACAGATATCAGATCTAAATGCCAATGATTTTATGTCTTCAGAACAAAAATAAACTATTTTGAATTTACAGGGTAGGAATATCAGTTAGTTTGCTTTTTTAAATGTAAAAACAAAATAAAATTACCCTCAAAATTGAATTAGAGCTTCATAAATAGTAAAACTTGTGGTAAAGTAATAAATACTACTAATACGACACAATGAACAACTGGTCTTGTGGGTGTAACATTTCTGTATTTATCAAGTAAAACATTCAATTCAGGATTTTCCCTGCCAAGTATAATCTATTAAATAAACCAATAATGTAAAATTCAGTTGTAAATGTCTTTAAACCAGGCTCTGATATCACTCACATTTGCCAAAACTATCTTATCTTTTTCATAGTTTGTGATATTCTGTGGTTAATCCAAGCTTCATTGAAATCCCATTATGTCCCACTTCACTTTTGCCTCCAGTCCACAAATTAGAATGTTCCTCTTCACAAACTTTCAAGGGTTTTTTGGCCCAGACGTTTTTTTGCAGGACTTGTACCTTGCTGCGTGTTGGTTTCAGCGTCGCAGGTTGTATTCCTTGTGCTTGCATTCTGTTGTGTTCATCTCACTCTTCGTTCCTGTTTCACAAAGTGCTGTTGAGTGCACATTTTTCTGCGTCCACTATAAGGACTGGAATTTACTGTCACCAACAAATCCCAGAACATATTTACAGGTGTGCAATCAATAAAAATAGTTTGAACTACAATGCAAACAGCGCGGTTGAATTAGCTTTTACAGTTTTTCTCCACCACAAGAAAAAAAACAAACTGCTGGGTACAATGTTTAAATCCAAAGATTGTTTGTTTTGCTTTAAAGTAGAATTTCATTTATTATTGTAGAGCCCAAAATCGCAGCAGCAGCCGCCTCGCAGGACTTTACAAAATAGTTTTACCAACAGAAAGTTAGAAAATCAAACGATAAAATATTACTCATTACAGGCAAACAGAAAAAAGCAATTGGATAATAACTTTGTTTAGACCTTCTCCATAAAAAAGACCCCAAAAACTCAGAAACCTTTAAGAGAACCTCAGCGAAGGAAAGAGCCACTCCTAAGGATGAAACCAGGACGGAACTCAGACAAAACTAAGACGGAACCAGGACTGAACCTGGACGGAACCAGGACGGAACCAAGAGGGAACAAGGACTGAACCGGGACGGAACCGGAACAAAACTGTGATGGAACCAGGACGAAACCAGGACAGAACCAGGATGGAACCAGGACAGAACCAGGACGGAACCGGGACGGAACCAGGATGAAACCAAGATGAAACCAGGACGAAACAAGGACTGAACCAGGACGAAACTGGAACAAAACCATGACGGAACAAGGACGAAACCAGGACGGGACCAGGATGAAACCGGGACGGAACCGTAACAAAACCAGGACAGAACCGGGACGGAACCATGACGAAACCAGGACGGAACCAAGATGAAACCAGGACGGAACAAGGACTGAACTGGGACGGAACTGGAACAAAACCGTGACGGAACAGGGACAGGACCAGGACGAAACCGGGACGGAACCGAAATAAAACCAGGACTGAACCTGGACGGAACCAGGACGAAACCAAGAGGGAACAAGGACTGAACCGGGACGGAACCGGAACAAAACTGTGACGGAACCAGGACGAAACCAGGACAGAACCAGGACAGAACCAGGACGGAACCGGGACGGAACCAGGATGAAACCAAGATGAAACCAGGACGAAACAAGGACTGAACCAGGACGGAACTGGAACAAAACCATGACGGAACAAGGACGAAACCAGGACGGGACCAGGATCAAACCAGGACGGAACCATAACAAAACCAGGACAGAACCGGGACGGAACCGGGACGGAACCAGGACGGAACCAAGATGAAACCAGGACGGAACAAGGACTGAACTGGGACGGAACTGGAACAAAACCGTGACGGAACAAGGACAGGACCAGGACGAAACCGGGACGGAACCGAAATAAAACCAGGACAGAACCAGGACGGAACCAGGATGATACCAACACAGAACCAGGACTAAACTAGGACGAAAACCAGGATGGAACCAGGACGAAAACCAGGACGAAACCTAAACAAAACCAGGACGGTACCAGGATTGAACCAGGACCAAACAGACATGGCCAGACTATGACTATGATCAGGATTCAGGACTGACGCAGGCATCGATTTGTGACACAAAGTTAAGTCAGTAGTTATTGGGTTTCTCCCAGTTTTGTCCTTATAGTTCAGGTTTACGGACGTAGCACTTCAGACTCCAGATTCCGTCTTGGTCTAGACTTGTCAAAAACATTTGTAACGTTTTCCTCTCCTTGACGCGTGGATTTCACATCGAGGCGGCGCGTTCCTAAATGCTGCTGACGGAGATGAATTGTGAACATAATTCTGTGTAAGAGTCATTTGCTGTTTTAGTTCTAGCTCGTAGTTTCACGTTGGGTGCAATATGCAAAATGCTGCTAATAGTGATAAATAGAGAGCGAGAAGAGCGCAGGAGTTGTTATTCTAAGTGTGTGTGAGCGTTTGGACTGGGTATTAGAATAAAAAGTTGGATTTGACATTTTATTCTTTCAAAAACAATTGTTATTTCTACCCATGGCATGTTTCTTCCATCCCGGAAATGTTACGATGTTAGTTAAGGTTGAAAAAAGTGTTTGGATTTGTGTCCCATGACGTCCCTCTCTTTGTTCATGTGCAGAAGTAAAAGAAAAATACATGTAAACAGAAAAAAATATATTGTTTTCATGGATTGTGTTGTTTTTTTTCTTGTTTTATTTGACAAGTGTGAGTTTATCTAACAGAAAGAATGTTTTTACTGGATTTATGCAACAAATTGGACCTTGAGCTGTTCAGGGACTTTGAAAAACTCCACATTTTGGTCCCAGGTTTTGATGTTTACATTAAAAGTGTGGAGAAAGACCTGAGGGTGTGCTCTCTTGGAAAACGCTTTCGTAGGATGTATTTTGGGTTTATGGATTCACATGTAAGACGTGTTTAATGTTTCACTGTAAGACTGGCCCTGATCCCCCAGACCGGTTCACTTTTGAGCACTTTAAACAGTTCAATTAATGTCTTCATGCTGGTTTTAACTGGTTTCTTAACAAATAAAACCTAAATCCTACCAGAATCATACTTTTTAATCACGAGGCCGATCTCAGAAGTTCACCAAAAGACATTTAGTGATTCCAAGTTTATGCCGCTGTGAGAAGTGGCTACAGCTAAAGTAAATTGGACAATACTTCAGCTTTTTCTGCATTTATTTCACTTTTCTGGAAAGCATCTACACTGCGTTTGTCTCTGTATGTAGTGCGTTGGGTTTGGATAATGTTAGATTAATTTTGGACTAGAATAATATTTTTTTTCTGTTTTAACGCGATTGCTACGTGCCATGTTTTTCTGTTGTATTAGTTTACACGGGGCAAATAAGTACCACTTGGACTAAAAAGCCGTTTTCAGGCCGCCCAGGAAATCGGTGCAGTGTGACTTGTTCTTGCTCGTGTTCATTAAACATTTTACACAAATCAATCTACTTTATGTAATGTTTTGCGAGAGACTTTTCCCTCGTTTACCATTTGCGTCAACGGAGTCCGCGCCAAATTAAAACTACCTTTACTACAGAAGTGCAGATCATTGGCAAAAAGAGGCAAAAGTGGGTGGGGCTAAATATGGTAAAGACTTCTCAAATAGGGTGCACGGTGGCAGAGCAGCTAGAGCTTCTGCCTCTCAATAAGGAGATCGTGGGTTCGAATCCCAGACCACCCCAACATCGTGGTTTCGAATTCCGAACCACCCCAACATCACACGATCTCTCTGGGTGGAGTCTGCATGTCCTCCTCGTGTTACCGTGGGTTCTCTCTGGGTTCTCCGGCTCCTCCCACCGTCCAAAAACATGACTGTGTTCAGGTTAATTGACAACTCTAAATTGTCCGTAGTGTATGAATGTGAGAGTGAATGGTTGTCTGTCAATGTCTCTGTCTCTCTGTGTTAGCCCTGCGACGAGTTGGCCACTGTCCAGGGTGTACCCCGCCTAAGGCCCAAAGTCACTGGGATAGGCTCCAGTCACCCGCGACCCCTAACGGGAATAAGTGGTAGAAAATGAAAAAATGAATGAATGAAAAACTTCTCAAATAGCACGGTACGATACACTTAAGAAACTTTCAAATCACCCTGATCTGCTCCGAAGTGAACCAGTCGAAAAAGTATTCATGTAACTTCTCTGGTGAGTTTTTGGAGCAGAAAAACATCTATTCTTGTGTGAGTGTGGGGTCGCGTCTCCACAGATCTAACCTGTAACTTGGCCTGGTGGCATTTTTGTTTGTCACTATAGAGGTCGATATGTTTAGTGTCAGACTGTGGAACATGCCAAGTAATAACACCTGTATGAAGACAATAGGAAACACTGGCAAAGTTATATATAGTGCATCTTTAAAGCAGGTTGGATCACTCATTGAACTAACTAAAGATGAATATTCTGCTAAAATCTTTTTTTTACCCCAGTTTAGCAGTTTTGTCAGGTTTTTCATTTTACACAAGGAAATTACCAAGAAAACATCCTGTGCACTGGGTCAAAATTCATCTAATGTCACAGATATATTGTTTTTTCATTGACAAAAAAAAAAAATGTGAACACCTTTATTTTGTTGAATCAATGTTCAAAGGGTCAAAAAAGTAGTTTATTTTGTATAAATTATGCCATAACTTTTGTCTCCCCAGTGTGACGTCATCAATTTGTTTACTTCCTATAGATTTCAACAGATTTTTCAACTTTTCTCCACAAACAGCGACCTGATTGGTGTAATTGACACACTGAATAAAGTTAAAATTAGAACATCATAAAACCATGCATACGCCCTTTAAATAAAAATTGGAAAGTAAAACATAAAGTATTATCCTTTAGCTCTGTAAATGGTATACAGTAGTTTAAATTTTGTGAATTATTTTCTGATTTCATCCAAACTTATATTTCGAGATACAAGAATCTAATCCAACTTTATTTGCACAGCACGTCACAAACAAGATAAACTCTAACATTTAACTCCAAACGGTAACAGAAATAGGCTACATTTCCATCAAACAGAACCAATAAAACTGGATCAGATTTTTTTTTATGTCAGAGATGGATGCGTCATTTCCCCCATAAATTTAAGCTCCCACTTCAAAAATGATCTCAAAAACCAAAATGTCATCGCAGGGACATAAACCATCCCCACTTTGACACGTTTGCCTTCTCTGTCTGGACGTCGCGCCGCTAAATGCCGCTAATGGTGATGTATCGTCCGCGACAGGAACACAGGCCCGTGCCGCGAGTTGTTATTCCCACAGTGTGTGCGTGCCGACTTATAAATTTGCGCGGGGTGACGTTTTGACAGAGCCGGGCGAACTGTTCCCGGTGATTGATGTGCTAGCGCGCGGACCCCGGCTAGCGAACGCGGCGGCTCGTAGCTCGGGCTCCGACGCCACCCATTTATCAGTATCTTAATTATACGGCGGCGCAGCTCAAGACCTTGTTAGCCTAAGCGAAATAGCCATTGTTATGCCGCACCTGATGTTCTGGAAGCAATTGTCGCCTTGTTTGTGTTTTGCAGAGCAGTTAAAGAGATAATAGATGATTTATGGAGCGTTTTGGTGTAGTCGCCGGCCGCTCGCGAGTAAGACAAAGGCTTCCCATCACCGTTTGTGCATCCATGCTAAAGCTAGTGATGAGAAGAGCTTATTTATGTTGCTTATTATGCTAAAGGGGGAGAGGTTTATACTATGGTGTTTGCAGAGCGCCGCTGGAGCCAAAGTGAAGCGGGCGTATAGTGCACTGTGCTGCTTCTCTGGGCAATTCAGCAATTACTTTGAATGGAGAAAATACGCTGGAGAGAGAGAGAGAAGGCAGGAGATTAAATGTGAACCGCGTTCAAGCTGGACCGAAAGTTGGGAGGTAGAGAAGGATATGTGCAAATGTCAAATAATCTATAGTTACAATCAAGATGTGTCGATGTATGTGACGATACTGGAGAAGTGAATGAATCTGGTGTCGATTTCCCATCTTCCAACACTGATCTACTTTTCCTTGTGCTATTTGTATTGCATGTTGTATTTTTTATGTATTTGCCTGCCTAGGGACTACGGATGAAAACTAGCTTTGTAGCTGTTTTATACTGACGTTCATTAATGTGCATTGTCCCTATAAAATAAATAAAATAAATCTGATTCTCCGCTCTAGGACAGTCATGCTTTTGCTAAAGGCAAGGCAAGGCAAGTTGATTTGTAGAGCACAGTTCGTACACAATGCAATTCAAAGTGCTTTACACAACAGGAAAAGTTGCATTAAAATCACAAAACACAAAAAGACACACAGAATCATTTCAAAATAAAAAGCTCTAAAAGAGAAGAGTGCAGATAGATCTTTCAGTCGTTTGCACGTCCAAACAGAATTGTTTTTAGCCTGAATTTAAACATTGTCAGAGTGGAGGCCTGTCTCACATCTTCAGGGAGACTGTTCAGATTTTAGCTGCAAAAAACTGAAATGCTGATTCCCCATGTTTAGTCCTGACTCTGGCACCAGCAGGAGGCCGGTCCATGTTTAGTCCTGACTCTGGCACCAGCAGGAGGCCGGTCCATGTTTAGTCCTGACTCTGGCACCAGCAGGAGGCCGGTCCTTGTTTAGTCCTGACTCTGGCACCAGCAGGAGGTCCGTCCCTAAATTCTCCTTAGCATTGTTTATTTAAACCTGTGGCCCATCGAGCCAAATGTTGTTGTGATTTTTAGGCGTTACAAAAATAAATTAAATTGATTGGATCCAATAAGCCATTTTAGAACATAAAGAACATAAACCTGTTTTTACCAACTTTATCCCAGTAAAACAAGTGACGCCTCATTTCAAAGTTCTGAACCAACTGAATTCTGTAGCTTTTATTTTACAATATTTTGCTGTTGCAAAGTTACTATAATGGGGGAACAAACAATAGCCTGCTATTTGCAAATTTGCAAAATATGCTGTTACAATGATATGAATAACTTTTAATCTTAAGGATGGTTTGACAACCTGCTGAAGAGGAAGGTAGAGGAAGGTTTGTTGATACTGGGCATCAGTATCTGTGTCAGAACAGAAAAAAGCTTGACCCCAGTTAATCTCACTATTTTGCGTGAACATTTTCTGGTCAAGGGCCATGTGTTGTTATTTTTGAGCAATAAAACACCATTAATTTGTGCAAAATGCCAGGCAAATCAACATTGTTATGGTAGAAATTGGCGGACATTCAACCAGAAAATGGGCACAGTGCACTATTAAATTCAGATATCACACAAACAGACATTGGCAGAACTAACCATGTCAACACTGTCCCACCTGCGCCGCACAGTAAGAAAGTTAAATGGTTAAATAAATGTTAATGAAATATATCAGCACTTCTGCCTCTAAAGAGCTGCCACCTTACAGTGTAATGTATCATTCAAACTTTTTATTTAGGCGATTAAGAATTTAATTATTGCAATAATTATCATAATTCACATGTAGTTGACATTTAATGAAAGAATGTACTTGAACTATATCTTATAATTTCACTGGTGAGAAAACTAGTTTTCACAAAGAGAGTGATTATCCTCAATTTCGCACAGAAAATGTACTAATAGTCTAATGTGGTGATGGCAGTATTCCCATGATGCACCTCTCATGATCTTCATAGAAACGGGCCTCTGCACAAATCATAAGAGCTCTCAGCTCAAGAGCTCTGTGGTCAGGGCCAGTGCCCCATTATTCACCACCAAGTGGAGAAAATTTGACATTTTGTAGAAGACTTTCTACTGAAAAAAAAAAGGATCAAGTTACAAAACACCACTCTTCTCTTCTTCATTACAACTAACTTTAGAATCTGTAGTGGATTTATATGAACTTTATTAATTGCAATATCATTTTGTGTTGGTTTGATTCAAATATCATTTTATGTTCCACTTTCGCACATCACAGCAACAAGACAGTCCTGGGTTTGAGTCCTGGACCACACCTTTGAGTGGAGTTGGTCGGTGTGACTTGTCTCCAGGTGCAACCGAAAAGGGGCTCTGCATGGATGGACCGTGTGACGCCCCCTTGTGGCCGTCTGGTGCCTTGATTTTTAACCAGCGAACACTAGTGTGCTTAGAGGTATCGCCTGGTGTGCCTTGGAAAAGTTTCAAATTTGAGTAAACAGATTAATTTATCAGGATAAGTTGCCATTTTGAAGCGTCCTGAGCAAACTTCTGATTCAAAAAAAAGAAAGCAAAACAAACATGATTGTCAAATTTAAAGAACCAGACAGTGGTAAGGACAGAGTCTGTTATACAGCTCTTCTTTGTGATCTGGTAATGCTTCAGTACGAAGTGTGCCACAGAATCTTTTCAACCAAAAAGGTGTGACTCAAAAAAGATTGAAAAATACAGGTCTAGAAGTAAGAAAAGAGTATCCCTCCCTACAAACATTTTTCAAAGTTCGCTTTGGCAAAAAGTCTCATCAAAGAACCTTCACCTGCTGCACAGTGAGTATGAGCTGTTAACTTCAGGGAGACGTTATCGTGCAGACAAAAACCAAAGCAGATAATTTAAAAAGGCTCCTTTGTTCCAACATCTGTGTTTTGCTTAACCTGTTAAGCCCGCCCATACCGATATCGGTATGGGTTCTGAGTGCGGCAGCGTTTTTGAATGTAAACAAGTCATAAAACGTAGCCAAGAGATTTTCTTTTAATTGCCCTTAATCCAATACATAACAACGTTGATAAAACTGCATTGTATTTGCCTGAAGTCACAAACGTGTCTGTTTTTAAGATGTACAAGTATATTGTTATGAAGTTAATGAGTGACATTGATATCGGCAACACGCAAACCTCAACACAACACCACACGCGGTGTTTTTTCACCACGCCGACAAAATACGTGTCAAACAAAACTACAAAAACACAGCTTTCAAAATATATAACACAGCTGAGTCTGCTATCCCTCGAATAAATAGTCCCAAACAAACACCGCGCCAATGTTTACATTTCACTCGCCTGCGGTGTCATTGCGTGTTCGTCACAGTTACGTCAGCAAATACAAAAACTTTTCACAACGAACGTAAAAACCTTTGCTTTCTTACCTTACCATCCTCATAATCCGTTTATTCTCGCTCCACAAATGCTATCCTTTAGCTCCGAGGCAGGTAAGCTAGTCCCGGGTAGTGACGCGCTGTCCATGCGCTCTCGTTTATACAGCGTTATCCGCCCGTCACCGGGTCAAAATTAATTGGCACCCCGGTCAAGGAAAGTGTGTTTACATTCTACATCGCGTAAGGATTCTTCCGGCATCTTGGACACACGTGTAGGCTCTTACGTCGATTGCGTATCTTTGTGCGTAAAAGTGAGCGGAGCAGCCTCACCTTCGTGAGCAGCACTCGCCAAGAAACATCAGAATCAGCGTTTGTGACTTTTTTTTTTTTTTTTTTTACTTATACTTGCATAACTATGCTATCAAATCCACCAAAAGTCTTTGTTTACAACTATTTTGATTTTAAGTCTTTTGGCACAGTTGGTGCCAAAGTGTGCCAAACTGTGTCCGCCTAGTATTTTTCTTATAACAACCTTCATAAAAAGTGTATTCTTTGTTCTATTTGCATAATTTTTTGCACACATGTAGTCAAGTAGTTACTGAATGCTTGTAATAGTATGTTGGGCATTTATTGACAGCCAATATTATGGTTATCACAGTTAGAAAAAGAAAATAATAGGCGAGGATAAAGAAAATACAGTTTTTCTCCTGGGTTTTTCATCTTGTGTTAAAAAATAATAAGAGTCCCCATGTAACTGAGAATGGAAATGTGTTGATTCAGACCCTGGCTATCTATTGAGACCAAGATTATCTATATGAAGTTCATAAATTTTGGAGTAAGTCTGAATTTATTTTGGATAGGTTGTTAAGGCTTATGCACCCTCTAAAAACCCATGGGCTTAACAGGTTAATAATCGGACATCTTTAGAGCTGCTTATACATTTGAGATAGTCTT
This sequence comes from Rhinogobius similis, assembly GCA_019453435.1. Lineage (NCBI taxonomy): Eukaryota > Metazoa > Chordata > Actinopteri > Gobiiformes > Gobiidae > Rhinogobius > Rhinogobius similis. The sequence goes on from CM033625.1 coordinate 41,384,781, forward strand.
TTATTGAGCTTTCCTCTTGAGCAGGTGCACCGTAAGATTGTTTCTTTATTTGGGCTGAGCAATAATGTTATGTTTCTGTGTTGTATTTGGGATTGTTGTCCTGGCGTTGCGTGTCTGATTGTCGTGTTGAATGCGACCTGCAGCGCTGTCAGCACAAGACAGATCTCCCTTCAGGGACGAGAACGTTGAACCCATAGCTCCAAGATGGCCGCCAGTGTCTCTTGTCATCTGCTTTTTTTCTTCTTTGAAACTGTTGTATCTCCATTATTTTCATCTGTGCGTCTACTTCCCATCTCAATGCTCTATTTTGGGAAACAATCAGACCCGGGAGGCCATTTTTGGTGTCTGGAGTGGAGAGAGAGGGCTTTTCTGATGTGACTGACTGTGCACTCCACTTCAGAGGGCCTCGGCGATGGAGGCTGTATGGAAATGTGGGCACTCAGTCGGAGAAATGCAACGTGCGGATTATAGCGGATAAAACGAGGGGCGCTTTTGGACAGTTTTAAAACATTGCCTCAGTCCCTCAGGTCTCACTCAGGCCTTTTTCACATTCAGTCGTTTGAGCTTTTTATTTAAACCGTGGACTAATTGAAACAGAATATTTGGATCATAAATGACTGAGGATTGGGCAATCAAAGCTGGTTCAGAGCTGGGTTTTCTTGTTAAGGAATTTGGAGATTGAGCATGTTCTACTGAACTCAGACTATTTCAGAAACTGCTATGCAAATGGAACACTTGTGAGGGTAATTAAGCAGAAAACTACGTTATAGGACGAGTCAGCATGCTGTTTTCAGAGTTGGCAACTGCAATAAATGTATTATGTGTTATTTGTCTTGTTACAGGCTTATAAACCCCTCATGAGAACTTTCTTTATTTCTCACTTTATTTAGAACAATAAAGCTTATGGAGAACTAATTACATTGCATCAGTCAGGCGTTCTTCCCTCATCTGGATTTTGTCTTGTGCACTCCATCTACTGGCAGCAGTGGGAATTACCATGTGGGGAAACAAAGCCGTCAGCACACAGTTGTTGGTAGGTCTGGGTGATACGGTGATAAAAACGGAATCATAATCTTCTATTTTTGTGAAACCGTCATACCGTGATTCACTGTTTGTCTCTTTAATGCAGCTGTCTGTTCAAACACACCTTTTCTCCTGTTGTTTAGCCTCTGAAGCCTCTGAGCAGATGACTTTATTTACCTCTTAAAGGCCAGGGCTGCACAATTAAACCACAACGTACAAAATGTCTTGCTTTGATTAGAATAAAAACTGCTAACACTGTAGTTTGGATTTAGCTTGGAACATGTTCTGAAACATTCGACAAAAGTGTGAACAAAAGCGATACAAAATTACATTCAAAAGCGACAAAAACGCACCAACAAACAACAAAGACACGGCTAAAAGTGACAAAAGCGCAACTAAAACAATAAAGACATGACTTAAAGTGACAAAGATGCGTTTAAATACGACAAACACAACTGAACATGACAAAAACGTGCCTTAAAGCGACAAAATTGTGTTTAAAATGTGAATTTGACAGAAGCCTGTTATTAAAACATAAATCACAAATCTAATCACAATCGCACTGGCCAGAAAAATCACAATCAGATATTTTTCCGAAATCGTGCAGCTGTAGGCAATGGGAAAATACAAAGTGAACATGAATCGTGATAAAATAGAAATCATGATCTGGCCTCAAGAAAATAATTTTTGAAAAACCTTTAGCCATATCGCCCAGCCCTAGTTGTAGGTGGCAGACTGTTACTGCCACGATGCTCCACCGAGAGACACAGGAAATCATTCCTGCTGTCGCCATCAAACTACTGAACTCTGGGCTGTAAATCCGCTTGTGAAGTCATTGTGCAATATTAAGTCCACTGTGCAATATTAAGTCCACTTATAAACTGTACATGATCATGTGAATATGTAAATAGACAAGGATAGTAGAGTTAAGCTTATTGTAAAATTGTTCATATCGGGGGTTTAGTTGATTAATAAAGACACTTTATAAGTTAAGTTAAATGGGGTTGACCATTATAGATCTATTGTATTTTATTTTTATTTTTCTTATTTTGTTTATAATACTTTACTGTCTCTACTTGTCGGTTGCACATGTAACAAAAAGAATTTCCCCTTGAGGATAAATGAAAGTAATTCTGATTCTGATTCTGATTCTGATTGTATTCACAGTTTAAACAAGACAGAACAAACGCTTAAAAGACAACAAACACAACATGTTTATTTTGATACAAACAGACCATACGTTTCTCTGATTTGCTACTCCGCCTGTCAATCACGGCCATCTTGACAGATACGAGGTAAACAGTCTTTATTGTGCAGTTGAAAGATCTCCACCGAGAGAGGAGCCTGTTTTCTGCTTCTTCATCCATCAGGAAATCGAAATAATCTGTCGCCGTTTGTATTTCTCACCTGTGTTTCACTTTTGCTCTGGTCCATGACGGAGGATATACTCAGAGTGGACCGGGACAGAAGTGTTTAGTTGCAGAATAGACAACAAAGAATGCTTTTCATGTGATATTGTTATGGATATTCTTTGTAACAGGTTGAAAACTAAACTATAAGCCGTACGTCTAGGGCCCTGTTTGTTCAGCCGTCGTACACCGAAACTTTATGAAAATAACGATCAGCACCAAATGAATCCACAGAGGACGGCTGATTTGTTTAATAAAGACTCCCACTGAATAATTGACTGCTTTTGCACTGTAAGAAAGTTTGCCTCTCTTAAAGTAAAGTAAAAAAAACATACATATATATCGTAACAGTTTCAGTTCAGTTTGAGGACTTTCAGTTTGGGGATTCGTTTTACATTTTGCAGATTTACTTTTGTTGCCTTGGGTGAAGTCAGTACTCTTCACATAATTAAGTTTTGTGTATTAATTAAATGGCAAGAAATTAATTTAGAAATGTAAAATACAGCAATGAATTTATTTAGAGAAACATAATTAAAATGATTGTAAAGAAACAGATGCAATTAACTTTAAGAAACTCTTAATTTTATTGTCTTCATTTTTAAAGAATTCTATATTATCGTGTTGTAAGACAGGAATTTTGAAAGACATGTTTACCATCTTCTCTGGCATTAAAGAAAACGCTCTGAGCCGCTGGAGTCTTTTTTTAATTCGGGTTTTACTTTATTTATGTTGATTGGTTCTCAGTTAAACTCTACGGCATACGATTGGTTCATGGCTGTGGCGTTTGTCTGAAAAGTTGACGAGATAAAAGTGTGAATTTTGTGAAAACATGTAACAATCGAGGGGCATCAAAGCGGGTCACACAGAGAACAATATATTCCACCTATAGAGCCTTTAAAAGTTTGTAAACTAAAACATTGTAAATTCAGAACGGAGGCAAAAGTGAAGTGCAACATAATGTGATTTCACTGAGAAACTGGGATTTAACCTCAGAATATCACAAAATATGAAAAATGTAGATGATTTTGGAAAATGAAAAGCCTCAGACACATGTGAGTGACATCAGAGCTGCTTTAAACACATTTATTATTGTATTTTACATTATGTTTTAGGAAATTATGACAAACTTCTTGCATTTTTGATGAAGGAACAATCCAGATTTATGGGTTTTACTGGAAAAATACTCACAGAAATGTTGAGCCCGCAATCATTTTTCATTTTATCTAGAAATATATTAGATACTTTCCATAAATTAGATCATTTCGAAGCTAAAATACAATTTTAAGGCTAGAAAACAGTATTTTGTCCATTGTTTGTTATAGAAAAACAGGCTTCCTGACCTTTCTACCCTGGAAATTCAAATGTGTTGCTTTTTTTCCAACACAAACACCTAAAACCAGTAGAATTTACATCTAATGTGAGCGAATCACTGAAAAATTTACAGTCAGCTTCATTTTGCCTCCAGTCACCTCCTTCCCGGAATTTTGATTATGTATTGAATTCTGTGTCCTCCCTCGACTGAGATCTTTGTTTTCACTGACGAAAAGCAGATAAACGCTCTGGGTCCACAGCCGAATAAGACCAGGACCCAGACGTACAGCATTCGCCTTAACCCTTTAACCCAAACCAGACATTTTTCACTCACTTCCTTTGATTCCAAACCGAGTATTTCCCCTCGCATTTCCATTCACTTCTGCTTGTCCACACAACAACAACACGCCTGAGCCTAATCAGCCTTCCACTGCACATGCTCTGCCCATGTTTCCACAGAAAAGCTGAATATAAATGCGGTCCTATGGCAATACAAGATAAAATCATAAATCCCCATCCCATCAATTTCCATACAATTTATAGCAAAACAAATGCGAGAATTCCGCGCATTTCGAGAATACTAAACGGACTTAAAACCGGCGGCAAATGGACAATATGTGACATTAAAGAAGTCCGACTGTATCCGTTAAATGCCAGGCGACTGTAGTGCTAATGTGGTCAATCAGAGCTGTGTGTGTGCATTGTAAATCATTCATATGTATGGTAATTGCGAATATAATTACTGCATACATTATTCAATATGTTTGGGATTATTTACGGACGCACACACACACATTTGCCCCGCAGCTTCACATTTAACTACAAAGTAATTAGGACAAACATATGGCGTTTTGGGGACATTACAGTCAACGACTTGCCTTATTGTTGCATTTTTACTTTTAGACAATGCACTTTGCACCAGGCAGCAGCAGCCATTAGTTCAATAAAGCGGTGGGAAGATACTGTTTTGTCACAATTCCGTTCCAATCTCGATACGTGATTTGGTTGGGTCTCAGAGGAAGACAAACTTTTGATGCTCTTTTGCTAAATAAAACACCCACAGCGCTCCACTCGACTCGTTTTCTCTACTAAATACGTTATAAAAAGTGAAACGAACGTCCAGAAAGGTTGTTTTTGAAGCAGAATTTGGGAGATAATGTAAAACAAACACGCAAAATAAAGATTGTGTGTTGTTTTAGCGAGTGTTGCGTAGGAATTTACTGACAAATAAATCCTGAAGCAGCTTTGGAGCGTTTGAAAGTTCATATTTTTCTCAATCCTGGGTTTATCAGCGTAAAATAGAAAGTGACTTAAAGCTAAATCCTTTCTCTTTTAGAATACAGCAGCTCTAAGTCACTGTAGAGCTGTTTCCTTCCTGTATCTGTGAAAGTATACGGCAGGGTTTAAAGGTTATATGTCAGGTTAAACTAAATATTTCACTAAAATGTAGTGAACATGATTAGATTTAAGATTTTACTAAGCATTTTTCCTCTTTGTTCTTAGTTATACCGTTTTCATTATGTTTACAATCTTCCTGTACTTCCTGGTTGGACATGAGCAGCAAATATGACATAGTTAAAGGTAATTCTACAACTGTTACCATAGCAACCAAACTGTAAACAAGTGCCAAAATGTACATAAATTACACAATAGTTATGATGTGACCAATAATACCCGTTAACACCTTTATTTTGTTGAATGATGGTTTAAACTGTAAAAAATAAAAAATAAATGTGTCCGTTGTGTATAAATTGTCGCTGCATTTACAACGACACGTCGCTTTTTGATGACATCACAGAGGGATAACGTTTTAGAACTTTCATTTTTCTTAATTTCTCCTTCACAGAATAAAAATGTGATATATAGACTTTAACCTTTTCCAAAATGACAACACATTGCACATTAATGGAGTTTCAAACACGCTGAAGTCACCAGGAGAGAAAAAAAAAAAAAAGGTAAAATAGATGTATGATGTCTCTGGTGCACTTTAACAGGTATTTAATTGAACCTGGATCATGAAGAATGTTCTTACTTTCTTAATTTTATGCCTTCTTTTATATATTTAGCTACTATTTTATTGATTGTTATATGTTGCACTTTATGCCAAATTGTACATTTTGTTCACTGACAAAGGCATTAATCCTTTTTTCTCCATCCATCCATCCATCCATCTTCTTCCGCTTATCCGGGGCCGGGTCGCGGGGGCAGCAGCCTGAGCAGGGACTCCCAGACTTCCTCCACCCCAGACACTTCCTCCAGCTCCTCCGGGGGGATCCCGAGGCGTTCCCAGGCCAGCCGAGAGACATAGTCCCTCCAGCGTGTCCTGGGTCTACCCCGGGGCCGCCTCCCGGTGGGACATGCCCAGAACACCTCCCGAGGGAGGCGTCCAGGAGGCATCCGGAACAGATGCCCGAGCCACCTCAGCTGGCTCCTCTCGACGTGGAGGAGCAGCGGCTCTACTCCGAGCTCCTCCCGTGTGACTGAGCTCCTCACCCTATCTCTAAGGGAGCGCCCAGCCACCCGGCGGAGGAAGCTCATTTCGACCGCTTGTATCCGCGATCTCGTCCTTTCGGTCATTACCCAGAGCTCATGACCATAGGTGAGGGTAGGAACGATTGACCGTAAATCGAGAGCTTCGTCTTTCGACTCAGCTCTCTCTTCACCACAACGGTCCGATACAGCGCCCGCATCACTGCAGACGCTGCACCGATCCGCCTGTCAATCTCACGCTCCATCCTTCCCTCACTCGTGAACAAGACCCCGAGATACTTGAACTCCTCCACTTGAGGCAAGGACTCTCCACCCACCCGGAGAGGGCATGCCACCTTTTTCCGGTCGAGAACCATGGCCTCGGATTTGGAGGTGCTGATCCTCATCCCAGCCGCTTCACACTCGGCTGCAAACCGTCCCAGTGCATGCTGCAGGTCCTGGTCTGAGGAAGCCATCAGGACGACATCGTCCGCAAACAGCAGAGATGAGATCCTGTGGTTCCCAAACCAGACACCCTCCACGCCCTGACTGCGCCTAGAAATTCTGTCCATAAAAACTATGAACAGAACCGGTGATAAAGGGCAGCCCTGGCGGAGTCCAACATGCACCGGGAACAGGTCTGACTTACTGCCGGCAATGCGAACACAGCTCCTGCTCCGGTCATACAGGGACCGGACAGCCCTTAACAAAGGGCCCCGGACCCCATACTCCCGGAGCACTCCCCACAAGGCGCCCCGGGGCACACGGTCGAATGCCTTCTCCAGGTCCACAAAGCACATGTGGACTGGTTGGGCAAACTCCCATGAACCCTCGAGCACCCGATGGAGAGTATAGAGCTGGTCCAGTGTTCCACGACCGACGAAAACCACACTGCTCCTCCTGAATCCGAGGTTCGACTATCGGTCGGATTCTCCTCTCCAGTACCCTGGAATAGACCTTACCGGGAGGCTGAGGAGTGTGATCCCCTGTGGTTGGAACACACCCTCCGGTCCCCTTCTTATACAGAGGGACCACCACCCCGGTCTGCCAGTCCAGAGGCACCGTCCCGACCGCCACGCGATGTTGCAGAGACGTGTCAGCCAAGACAGTCCCACAACATCCAGAGACTTAAGATACTCAGGGCGGATCTCATCCACCCCGAAGCCTTGCCACCAAGGAGCTTGCCAACCACCTCAGTGACTTCAGCCAGGGTGATGGATGAGTCCGCCTCCAAGATCTCAGCCTCTGCTTCCTCCTCGGAAGACGTGACAGTGGGATTGAGGAGATCCTCAAAGTATTCCTTCCACCGTCCAACCACATCCCCAGTCGAGGTCAACAGTTCTCCACCCGCACCGTAAACGGTGTTGGTGAAGCACTTCCCCCTCCTGAGGCGTCGGACGGTTTGCCAGAATTTCTTTGAGGCCAACCGATAGTCCTCCTCCATGGCCTCCCCGAACTCCTCCCAATCCTGAGTTTTTGCCTCTGCGACAGCACGGGCTGCAGCACGCTTGGCCTGCCGGGTACCTGTCAGCTGCTTCAGGAGTCCCACAAGCCAGCAAGGCCCGGTAGGCCTCCTTCTTCAGCCTGACGGCATCCCTTACTTCCGGTGTCCACCACCAGGTTCGGGATTGCCGCGACAGGCACCAGAGACCTTGCGACCACAGCTACGAGCTGCCGCATCGACAATGGAGGTGGAGAACATGGTCCACTTGGACTCAATGTCTCCAACCTCCCCCGGGATCTGGGAGAAGTTCTCCCGGAGGTGTGAGTTGAAAACCCTGCTGACAGAGGGCTCTGCCAGACGTTCCCAGCAGACCCTCACGATGCGCTTGGGCCTACCAAGTCGTTCTGGCTTCCTCCCCCGCCAGCGGATCCAACTCACCACCAGGTGGTGATCAGTTGACAGCTCCGCCCCTCTCTTCACCCGAGTGTCCAAGACACGGCCGGCGAAGGTCAGATGACACGACAACAAAGTCGATCATCGACCTCCGGCCTAGGTGTCCCTGGTGCCACGATGCACTGATGGACACCCTTGTGCTTGAACATGGTGTTCGTTATGGACAAGCTGTGACTAGCACAGAAGTCCAATAACTGAACACCACTCGGGTTCAGATCGGGGGGGCCGTTCCTCCCGATTACCCCTCTCCAGGTGTCACTGTCGTTGCCCACATGGGCGTTGAAGTCCCCCAGTAGAACAACGGAGTCCCCGGGTGGTGCACTGTCCAGTACCCCTCCCAGAGACTCCAAGAAGGCCGGGTACTCTGCACCGTTGTTCGGCCCGTGAGGCCGACACAGCGGTGAGAGACCTGTCCCCACCCGGCGGAGGGATACGACCCTCGTTCACCGGGGTGAACTCCAACACGTGGCGGCTGAGCTGTGGGGCTATGAGCAAGCCCACACCAGCCCGCCGCCTCTCCCGCGGGCAACGCGCCAGAGAAATGGAGCGTCCAGCCCCTCTCGAGGAGGCGGGTTCCAGAGCCCAGGCTGTGCGTGGAGGTGAGGCCGACTATATCTAGTCGGAAGCGCTCGACCTCCCGCACGAGCTCAGGCTCCTTCCCCCCCAGCGAGGTGACATTCCATGTCCCCAGAGCTAGTTTCTGTGTCCGGAGATCCGGTCGTCGAGGCCCCTGCCTTCGACTGCCACCCAGATCTCTTTGCACCGGCCCCTTATGGATCCTCCTGCAGGTGGTGGGCCCACGGGAGGGCGGCCCCACGCCGCTCCTTCGGGCTGTGCCCGACCGGGCCCGATGGGGAAAGGCCCGGCCACCAGGCGCTTCGCCGTCGGCGCCCACCCAGGCCTGGCTCCAGGGTGGGGCCCGGTGACGCCAGTCCGGGCGGCGTACACTTCCTTGATTTTAAACTCGTCATAAGAGGCTTCTGAACCGCTCTTAGTCTGACCCGTCACCCAGGACCTGTTTGCCATGGGTGACCCTACCAGGGGCATGAAGCCCCCGACAACATAGCTCCCAGGATCATTCGGGTACTCAAACCCCTCCACCACGTTAAGGTGGCGGTTCAAGGAGGGGCCTTTTTTCTGATTCTGATATTATATGGTACAACATTTGGTCTTGTATTTCAGATACTCTGCAAAAAGTAATATCTAGGTAAGTTAAAATGACTTGAATTACTGTTATTTTATCCTAATTTGAGTAGATCCGACTCATCAAGTAAAATTAAGGCAAGGCAAGTTGATTTGTAGAGCACAATTCATACACAAGGCAATTCAAAGTGCTTTACATAACAGGAAAAGTTGCATTAAAATCACAAAACACAAACACACAGAATAAATTATCTAATGGAACAAGACGTTTGTGCTTAAAATAAGAAAAATAACTCTTTGCACGTAACATTTGGAAAAATTCATACTTGAATTTAGAAAAAATATCTTGTTCTACCGGTAGATCATTTTTCTTGACATGCCAAATCTAAATAATCTAAATAAACCCGTCCTTTTAACTTACCTAGATATTAGTTTTTGCGGGAAAATAGTTGAATGAACTGTTAAGGTGAGACGCTGCAGGTGAATAGGGAAAAAACTAAAATTTAAAGATATCAAGTTGAAATTTCTCCTGTAGTTCAGTCACATAAATGTAAGAAAAATATATATTAAGTTTTTCATCATGTCATGTTTTTATGCAGAAATAAGGCATTTTATGTGTAAAAATGGCTGAAAATACACATTTAAAACTGGAAAATGGACAGAACCAGGTTTAAATTTCTTGGTTCATTTTGTAACATATTAGTAACAAAAGAATGTACAGAGAGGGTTTTGTATTTCTTATTTAGTTTTTAAGTAAACTAGATTGGACTGAAAATTGTCCTAAAAATTCTAATTTTGACTCTCTTTTTTTTAACTTAAAACTTCAACACATCAGTTTTAGAATTCAATATCAAAAAATCCTTCTGTGCGCTTTGTCTAAATCTTGTTTATTTAAAGTTTGGTGTGGGATCTACTTTAAGGCTGATCTTTATGTCTCGAGGGAGAAAAGTGCATTTTAAGAAAACGGCCTTTGAAGTTACAATGTCCAGAGAAATCTATGGATGAAGTGGATTAAATAGAAGAATAAAACATTAAGTAGATTGGACAAGTCTGTTGTTTCCACATGAAAGTCGATATGTGACATTTCAAAACGTTTTGCCTTAATTAGTGCTATGAATCCAAACCTTTCCAGTATATAAACGACACAGACGGAGTTGCATCTGTATCTCTTAAAAAGGTTCATTCCAGTGCAGCGTGTGACCTGTTCTTCGCTCGTGTCCAATCACAGCCGGAGCCGTCCTGATCAAACGGCGAGAATGACTCACGATCATTACACGACCGTTTACCGAGTGAAAGAGACCCACAGCAGCTGCACCCTCCACACACCGTGCTCTCTGTAATGTAAATCACACTTTAATGCATTTGACAGTCTCTTCATGTAAACTGTCCACACTGATTAGTTCTATTTAATGTGTCGGTTAAAGTAGCTATCTAGTTTAATCCAAGTAAAGCAGTAAATGTTATTCAGAATAGCGCTGCAAAGATTAAACATTCTAGATGAGTTAAAATGTCTTGATTTCAGGATATGAATCTGAATTTCCGACGTTTTGACTCGTTAAGATCAGTGGAGACGATTTATTTGATGGAACTAGATTATTTGACTTGTTTCAAACCGTTTCAATACATTATTTCTTACTTCAATCCAAATGATCTTTCAGTGGGTTAAAGTGCGTATTACAGGTTTTAACATTTTCTAATTTTGACTGTATTTGGTGTATTAATACTTGTTGTGAATATAAATGATGATTTTACATCAATCATGTGGTTGTTTGTGGAGAAAAATGGAAAACAATATGTTGAAAATTACAGGAAGTAAACAAATCGATGACATCACACTGGGGAGACAAAGGTTATGCATAATTTACGTAAAAGAGACTACTTTTTTTTACCCTTTAAACATAGATTCAATGAAATAAAGGTGTTCATGTGTATTTTTATTTGTCAAATAAAAAAAAATCTCAAACATTAGATGCGTTTTTGCCAATGTACGTTCTAATTTCCTAGTGTGATGTCATCATTCACAACCAGGAAGTGAAATTAAAAACCTGAAAAATTACTTAATTGGGATCAAATTTGACCAGCATTTTAGCAAACACTGAAATATATTTATCTTAACTGCGTTTTAGTAAAATGTGTATTTCAACTTGTCATGGGCCCTTTAAGATCATTTTACTTACCCGACTGACAAATGTATTTTCTTATTTTAAGCTAAATTATCCTATGATCAGTCAGAAATACCTTGAAATCAGTGAAATATTCTGCATCACTTCAGCAATTAAATCTCATCGAGTCAAATCTACTCAAATCCAGATAAATTGATAAATTCAAGCCATTTTAAGCTTGGTTAGATTTACATTTTTTGCTGTGTACTAATTGTGACTTGTCTACTGTAAAAAATAATTGACTTTATACATTGATAATCAACGACAAAAAAAGACATTTCATAACAAAGACAGCAACGTTATTAAATCAAAATGTCAAAAATATGATCAAGAACACAGTTTATTTATACATATTTTTGATCTAGATGCTTTCAGTGCCACATTTCAACCTTTATTTGGCTGATAATGTATTTAAAAAGTCTAAATATAAAATAAAAATACTTGTTTGACTTGTTAAAAAGAATCACAAACTTGTCGACTTCTATAATAATTGTTAGTGATACAGAACCGTAAAGCAGTGTATTTCGAATAATCAAAGTATTATGTAAACTTGTGAATAATGTTCCTGCCGTTCTTGACAACGGCCATTGTTTTGCTTTCTTTTGTGGTACAAAAATATGTTCCGGATGTTCCAAAACGACAAATAATTCAATAAATCCAAGTGTGAATCCATTTTCTGAAAGTGGACGTTGTGTTTCAAAAGCGCTCCTGGCAACATCTCAAGGCATACTTCAGATTTCTGGTTGAAAATGATGGTGTTAAAACTTGTATGAACACAATTTAAAGCTGAACTGATTCACTTCAGCGACAGAGCTCCCCCTGCAGTTCTCCTGTGGAAATACACTGCAGTAAAAAGACGTAAAAGCTTTTTCTTTTTTCCCCTTCTTTTTTTATTGAATTAAGGAAGTACAATCACATACAAATACGTTTCATGTCACCAAATATAAAAAAGAGAGCCACGGTTTCTCAGGAGAGTTGTCGGTTTCAGGAAAAGTTGCTGCTGGTTTTCCGCTCAGAGACAGCAGGGGGCGACTGCGGAGGCTTCAAACGCATCGAAAATACATTTACAACAACCACACGGGCTTACAAAGACGTTTACACTGCAAAAAGGACTTTCTAATGAGTTAAAATGTCTTGTTTTCAGGTTATTAATCTTCATTTCAGAAGTTTTGTGTAGTTAAAATGAGTTAAGACTATCTGGCAGTTTAAACTAGATTATTTTACACGTTTCAAACCATTTCTGACTTGTCTCAGTTCATTACGTTCTTACTTCAAGCCAAATTAGCTTATAATAAGAAAAATAAATTTCCCAATGGGGTAAAATTATTTTAACCCACAGACAGATAATTTGGCTTGAAGTAAGAAGTAATGAATTGAAACAAGACAGAAACAGTTTGAAACAAGTCAATCACAAATCAATCAAAACCTCTCAAATTAAGATACATATTCTGAAATCTAGACATTTTAACTCATCTAGAAATCCCTTTTTTGCAGTGTAATAAGATAAAAATGTTACTTAGTTCTGCTTTAACTTTATATTTTACCTTCTACGTTTTATGGATTACCGAGACTCTGCCCTCAAAGGTCTGCAGTTTGATTCCAGAGTCCTTGGGCAGGACACGTTGATGTGAATGTGTTGTGTTGAGTTCTGATCACAAAGTAAAATCTTAGATTATTCATTTACCATAATTATATCACAAACACGAAAATAAACAATGTACAATATTAGAGGTGGGCCATTTATCAAAATGTGGAGATAATCTAGTGAATTTTATTCTGAAGATGTGCAAACTAAAAATGCTACAAAAAGAGCTGATTAAATAGAAAACTGAAAAAAAAAGTTTCAAATAAGGTTAACTTTTTTGATTCATTTGATCACTTTTTGTCTGATAATGAAACCAATGCATTTAAATACTTGTTTTGACACATTTCTGTTCAATTTACATAATATTGTCTGATTATCAATATAGATAGATAGATAGATAGATAGATAGATAGATAGATAGATAGATAGATAGATAGATAGATAGATAGATAGATAGATAGATAGATAGATAGATAGATAGATTGACTGACTGATATCTTTTACTTGTGGTCCACAGTTAAAGGACAAACGAACAGACAAACAATATATACATAAACACATAAAAAGCAACAACAATAATAGGCCCCTAACCTCTCCGGAGACAATTATACCAGTGTTTCCACATCTGGGAAGTGTATTGGATGGCACTGTACTCAATGTTAGATAATATTTTCTGAATTGTTCAGACGATACACGTTTGCATGTACGCATTCTATGTCTTAAAACAGTTTGCAGTGCATTCACTGTCCATCTGGGCTTTTTTAAACAAAAGTCTTAAAGCATCATTGTAGATCACTTTTAAACAGTCTCTCTAAGCTGGATTTGTTATAATTACCGACGATACATATCCTCTTCATCTGAGAGACAATCAGGATATGCCCAGGATACTGCAAAAAAGACTGAGAGAGTCATTTTATATCGCACACACAAGTATAAAATGTCAAACTTGAACAAGAAATGTCAAGGAGGATAGATATTCCTCAGTGTACAGTGGCACTATTGCATCTTGGTTCTGAGTAACACCAGAGTAAATGACCAGTGCTATAAGCTCTGTGGGACGTATAGAGCTGTGCGTAGCTCCAGAGCTCACCGCTTTTCCCGATTCGCTCTGAGGCTTTGAGATGTAATGTAAATGCCACCTTTCCCTACCGCTCCCTCTGATTGCATTTACATTTCAACAGCAAACGCCAAGAACATCTCTATACGTTTATTATTCTGGACTGTCATTCAAAAAAAAGGACATAGGCTCCCAAAGTTGTAGAAAGCTGCCGTTCTTCTTCGAGTTTGATATTTTCCATCAGCTGTTTTGTCCGGGTCCTGGGATCACCTTTGTTCGCGCTCGGCTTGTGTTTTTTTGTGGAAGTCTGAAATTGGGGTTATTCTGTGCGCAGGCGACTGTGAGCAGCGTGTCATGGATTTTACACGTCTTTGGTTCAGGGGAAAGAAAGAGACAAACAAAATGGTGACCTCAAAAACTCTTTCCTTCAGGTCTCCAGTCTGGATGCTATTATTATGTGGCCCATATATCATCACAGTTTAACACTTTGTCTTTTACAGCACGATTAGATGTCAAAAGTCGCTTTACAATCTCAGCTTTGGTGTTGCACGTTTTGTTTCATGAAGATTACCAAATATAGCTTTTGTCTGACTCTTGCTTGTCTCCAATGAGATGTTATTGCTTCGCCTGGAATGTTCCACAGCATGGCATTAAACTTATCTCTTTACAGGTGATTGGTGGTTGGTTGGTTGGTTGGTTGGCTGGCTGGTTGGCTGGTTGGCTGTTTAGTTATTTGTTTCTTTTGTTGGTTGGCTGAATGATTGGTTGGTCGTTTGTTTGTTTGTTTGATTGATTTGTTTGTTAGTTTGTTGATTGGTTAATTGGTTGCTGGTTGGTTGCTTGTTTGGTTGATTGGTTGATTTACTGATCGGTTGGTTGATTGGTCGGGTTGCTAGTTGTTTGTTTGTTTGTTTGATTTGTTTGTTAGTTTGTTGATTGGTTCATTGGTTGGATGTTAAATTGGTCGGGTTGCTGGTTGTTTGTTTGTTTGGTTGATTGGTTGATTTACTGATCGGTTGGTTGTTTGGTTGGGTGGTTGGTTGCTTGTTTTGTTGGCTGGTTTGTAGATGGATTAATTGGTTGGTCTGTTGGTTGATTGATTGATTGATTGATTGATTGATGGTTATTTGATTGGTTGGTTGGCTGTTGGTTGGGTAGTTGGTTGGTTAGTTGGTTGTGTGGTTAGTTAATTGGTTGGTTGGTTGGTTGTGTGTTATGTTTTTTGGTTGGTTGGTTTGTTGATTGTTTAATTGGGTGGTTAGTTGTTTGGTTGATTTACCGATTAGTTCGTTGATTGGTTATTTCTTTAGTCAGTCGGTTGGTTGGTTGGTTGGTTATTTCTTTAGTTAGTCGGTTGGTTGGTTGGTTGGTTGGTTGGTTGGTTGGTTCTTTCTTTAGTTAGTCGGTCGGTTGGTTGGTTGGTTGGTTATTTGGTTGGTTGGCTGTTTCTTTAGTCAGTCAGTCGGCTGTCATTTTGCCACTTCCCCACTCACTACAGAAGGAAACTGAGCTTGTTTGTATCTCTATATTTATTGTGCAATGCCCCTGTCAAATAAAATGACAAATACATTCAATTACAGATATTTTTGTTGCTCAAAAAATGCATGTTTACTGTGAGCAGGAGGTACGAAGGAGCACTTTCTGGATCTCAAATGACTTACACTAGCAGAACCAAAGCAATGATACAGAAAAAAAAAAAAAAAAAAACTCTGGGTATATTTTTAAAGAGGAAACAATAATAGATGGTTAAAGGATCCTCCGCTTGCCTGTGTCCATGGAGATGTTCTTTCTTTGCCGTACATGTTTTACTCTGTGACATTTAACTTATCCATTCTATAGAGTCTAGAATATTTACACAGCGCACCTGTAAAGACTTATAAACCCCATACTCTATCCTTTTAAAGATCGTATTCTTAGGCCATTCCTCTTTTTGTTTATTGTTATGATCCAAAACCAAGATTTAAGAAAATATTTGCTGTTGCTATTTTCGGTAAAAGGTCTGTAGAATACATAACGTACTTGAATCAGTCGTGTTTTGGAGCGGACAATCACGGGAGAATGATGTGCATTGATTTTCTCTCATCTGTTGGTCGCACGTTTGAGTTGAGCGGTGACAAAAGCAATCACCACTGCAGCATTGACATCAGTTACTCAAAAGTACCATTTGTTTTATTGATTAACCTTGATGGACAGACTATCAGAATGGAAAGAGAGTGCAGGGCCGAGTGGCAATAGCACTTTCGCCCGATGAAGGTCACAGGTTCTACTCCTGGGCTGTAGTTCCACAAAAGATATCTGTCAGATCACAATGTAGAATTATTAGATATTGTTTATACGCCACATTATTCTATTTCTGTTTTTCCGTACAGTTTCCTGGTGTTTTAACTCAGCTTCTTTTGTAGCTTTTAACTCTAATTTTATCCTAGAGGAACAGGCCTTCCTTCTTTTTAAATGTTTTGATGTTTTAGAGATTGTGGCAGATTTCAAAGAGAGAGAACCAGACAAAGTACCTCAACCTTGGCTGACAGAGCAAACCCATATGCTAAAAAGAACTGAATAACTGGAAGAAAATCTAATTTAATAGAGGCTGTGCACACAAACCACAAAAATCTAATCATGGACTTATCAGATGAATAAAATGTCAAGTAAACATGTTATAATGATATGCAATGTTCCCCACTAAACATGCATAAAAAGTAATATCCTAAAGTACCCCTTACCCAATATAAGTAGGTTCCCCCAAAGGCAAATGGGCAAATGCAGAGGACAATGTTTAAGCACAACAGTACAATAAGCTAAGTCCCTATAATCCTCCAGTCCCTATTCAATCAGAGGAACCACTCAGTCCCTCTTGCTCGCGTTCACACAGCGACAGTGGCTGAAAGGGACTCTGTTATAGTCTAACTGACTATAACAGAGTCTGTACAGTGTAGAACATTTACATATTTAATTACTACTGTTTAGGAAAACAAAAACATTTTTTCTTTCATCCGATCCTTTTGAGCACTATAAAACTGTGATGCACAAGAAGCTCAAACAAACAATAAACTAACAATAAAACAGAAGTAAGGAGATTGTAGGTTTTAATCCTGGACCAGACCAACCTCCCACCGTCCAAAGACATGACTGTGTAGGTTAATTGACAACTCTAAATTGCCCTTAGTGAATGAATGTGAGAGTGAATGGTCTGTTAATGTCTGTGTCTCTGTGTTTGCTGCGACGAGTTGGCCACTGTCCAGGGTGTACCCCGCCTAAAGCCCAAAATCACTGGGATAGGCTCCTGTCACCCGCGACCCCGAAAGGGAACAAGCGGTAGAAAATGAATGAACAAAACAGAATTAAACACGGTTATTCAGAATTAAGAAGTGTATTTTCAGAGCTCCTATGTCCAAGTAACGACTCTCGTGGATCAACTTTGTCTAAGGGTGCACTTGTAAACCGAATTTATACTAAACTAGGACTGAACCCAGAACTAAAAATGGATGAGACCAAGACTAAACCAGGACTAGAAAAGCACCAAAGCACGTGCACATCAAGACTAAACTGGGCTCAAGCCAGGACCAAAGTACTTATGTTGAAGGCTGAGAAGGAATTTGAAATGTTTCCCAAAAAGACAATTTTGTCCCTTTGTTCCTGAAAGGTTCCTGGTCTGACTGGATAGCTAAAAAGTCCCCAAAGTGTGTCCCCAGTCCCTAGTTCCTACGCTATAGGTTTTTTTCCAACTGTAGGAACCATTTTTAATGTTTTTCTGGACCCAATCCATTCACACAGAGGAACTGGGGACTGGGGCCACACTTTGGGGACTTTTTAGTGTGACTCTTACTCAGGGACAACGGACATTTACAACTTAAACTTTATTGGAAATATGCTTCATTAATTTTCTGACTTGGACAAACTTTTTTGATCCATGAAAGATCATTAACTTTATCACACATTATCTCCAAAAATAGTTCATAATTAGTAAGTAATAACTAAAATTGTAAACAACTTTAAATGAATGTGTTTTAATTAGTTTGTTAGAGTTTTTTTGTGCATCACAGTTTCATGTACATGGTTTACACTGTTCAAAAAGCACAAGGTAAAGAAAAAAAAACCTTTTGTATCCTTACTTGTGATTTAGTAATGATCATGATTTAGTTCATGTTTTCATGTTATCACCATCGAATGTGGAGTGAATGAATAATGCAATGTGAAGCGTCTTTGAGTGTCCAGAAAAGAGCTATATAAGTCAAATGCCTTATTATTATTATTATAAACAAGGGGAAATAGGTACTTAGTTCTTGGTACTGCTACATCCTAAAACGCCTAATGTGAACCTGCATCAAAGGGGAACTGGAACTAAAAAAAAAAAAGTCCCAGAAACTGAAAAATGGTTCCCACAGTGCGAACGCCCTTCATAAAGTTCATCTTAGCCATACCCTAAGACTGATCCTGTAACTGTAATTTGTACCACTGATTTCACCTTTCATTATGACTCCTGTTCCCTTCTTGTCCTAACCTTGTGTTTTCGTGTGCTTTTAGGTCCAAACTGCTACGCCGACACAGCGGTGATCCCGGCCGGACGCGAGGTCAAAATCGACGACTGCACCATCTGCTACTGCACCTACGAGGAAGGAACGTGGCAGATCGAACGCCAGGCCACATGTAGCAAGAACGAGTGCCAACGCAGCTAAGACTCTGGGCCAATGGCACGGAAAACCAGCCACAACTCCACAAGGACTGGTGCCAAAAAACCTGACTTTGAGGGTAAACACGACATACTTTAGTGGACAGGAGCGCCGTAAAAAGCAACAAACTGTGGGATAACGGCATGGGAAGACAGAAACTGGCACCGAAAAACTTGCTAAGACAGTTTGTGGTATCAAAATGTGCCGTGACGTACAGGGCAGGAGCAAAACGCAAGTTAAACCGGCAACAAACATGTATGTGCGCCAAGATTCAGTGTGAGAAAGCCAAGTTTTACGACGCAGGAGCAACCAATACCTGCCAGAACAGAACAGGAGAAGGGGCCAAAAGTCTCGACTCTGCGACAATGGCTCCAAAATCCTGGCAGGACTTTCAGGACAGGAACAATTACAGATACTCGTGCTGCAAAAAGGAGTACAAAAAGGACTATAAATACCAGCTTCGCACTCAAGAACCAGATGTGAACCAGGGAAGAAATGAAGCTCAACAGTGCCACAAAACTTCTGGTTCTGGAAGCAAAATGTCCATTCGTTTTTCTCTTTTGGAAAGTATTAAAAATGAAGACGCTGAAATTGTATAGAAGCTAATCGTCTGTGTAATGACCAAAATACAATTACACAGTCTTTTTGCGTCTTCCTTTTTCTCTAGACTAAAACTACTTTGGAGGTTTTTTCTACTTTAAATATACATTTTCATTTTAGACGGAAAAAAGTAATGCATTTATCTACTTTAACATATATTTTTGAGTGTATTGTACACTGACCCAAAACTGCAAAACAAATTCACATCTGTGTCAAAGCATTTATAAACAAAATTTTAATATATTCATAAAATTTGACACATTTTTTACACAAGAAGAAAGTGTTAAATGTT
This sequence comes from Rhinogobius similis, assembly GCA_019453435.1. Lineage (NCBI taxonomy): Eukaryota > Metazoa > Chordata > Actinopteri > Gobiiformes > Gobiidae > Rhinogobius > Rhinogobius similis. Next base: position 41,404,396 of record CM033625.1, read on the forward strand.
TTCTACTTTTGTTAAAGGAGACCTATTATGCTTTTTCCCAAGCACTTAGTATTGAACTATAATGTAAATAGATGATAATTTTACATTTTGTTCATTGTAAGCTGCAATGTTGATCTAAAATGGCATAATAATAGAAACGGGTGAGTGACTTCCTGTTTAAAACTGACAAGCTCCGCCTCTTCTGACATTTCAATGTAACAAGCAGCAGATTGTCATTTAAATGTTTTTATTTTTGAAAAGTGGCCCCATGACATTTTAAAACCTACATGTGTCACTCGGAGACTTCATTTTTCAAATCACAACTAAGTACAGGGATGTGGGCGGAGATAGGGGGTACGTGAAAACAGGAATTTTCTGAGCACTGGAGTCTCAGTTGCAGTTTTTGTGTACATTTGTTTCGCACTTCTGGGCCTCTACAATGGGAGAAAACATAAAACAAAAATGGCTTTCTAATTTATAAACTTTTAGAATGATATTTTAATGAGTTAACCCTTACTGCTTTGTCCATCACACATTTAGATCAGAACTATTCAACTTTATTTCACCGAGGGCCAGATTTATCAGATGGTTTTGTCCTTGAGGCCAGAAACATGTCCAACATTTGAAATATGAAAAACATGTAAAAGGCTTCAACAGCATCTGCAGAACTGAACCAGGACTAAACCAGGACTAAACCAGGTCTAAACCAGGACTCAACCAGGTCTAAATCAGGACTAAACCTGGACTAAATCAGGACTAAGCCAGGTCTAAACTAGGTTTAAACTGGGATTAACCCAAAACTAAACTAGGACTAAACCACAATTAAACCAGGACTAAACCATGTCTAAAGCAGGACTAAACCAGGACCAAACTAGATCTCAACCAGGACTCAACCAGGACTCAACCAGGTCTAAATCAGGACTAAGCCAGATCTAAACCAGGTTTAAACTTGGATTAAACCAAGACTAAACTAGGACTAAACCACAATTAAACCAGGACTAAACCAGGTCTAAAGCAGGACTAAACCAGGACTAAACCAGGACCAAATCAATAACAAGAGATAAAACATTTTCTATATATTTTGAAGATGGGTTGAGGGCCGGATCATGTCCCTTGGCGGGCCTGATTTGGCCCGCGGGCCTTAGGTTGAATAGCCCTGATTTAGACATTGACACTTTTAGGGGAAATGAATGGGACTTTTACTTCCTGAACCAGAAGTGCCTGTCCACTGTTGACCTCTGAAATATTTGTGTTTCATTCGGTCAAAGGTAACGTCTGACTGTGAGTGGAGCGTGTAAGTGTGAATTAAAACGGTCCTAACGCCGGGTTTATACAGCAGCGTAAACAAGGCGTTATGTGGTGGCTCTGCTTTTGATTCTCGTCTCTTTTTAAGACAGTGCACCTGCTACTGTGGCACATAAACCTTTTAGTTCCACTGCTGTCCTCACATGAATTGGTGCTGCCCCATTGATTCTATGTCAGTCCAGTTGCATTCAAAACAAGATTTAATAGTGTATTTTTCTCAATCTAAGCCCTAAAAACCAAGCTAATTGACAGGGAATAAGGACATTTTCTGACATAAGTGAAATGGTTACACTGTGAGTTTTATGTCTGTTTTCTAAAGTATTGAATTGTAATGTGGTTTGTGAGTACAGAATTTTAGTTTGATTTCGCTAAAGCCACCGAAATGATTATTCTCAATGGAAGCACCACTTGTAACTGGAGATGTAAGAATAACAGTGATATTGTGAGTTTTCAGTATCGTCTCACACATAATGGACTGTCAGAATGTCTCAATTAACTCGTTTGTTTGTCTAAATTATGTTGAATCTGCGTAAAAAAGTACTGAAAACTGTAAAACTATTCACGCCAACAAACACCTACAACAGGGCGATTATCGTTATTTTACCGAGGGACAGAACTTTTGGATGGTTTTGTCGATGGAAGCCGGAAACGCTTTTGAAATTAAATAAAATGTATGCGAAAAGCTTTAATGAAAGACTAAACCAGAACTAAACCAGAACTAAACAAAGTCTAAACCAGAACTAAACCAGATCTAAACCAGATCTAAACCACATCTTAACCAAAACTAAACCAGGACTAAACCAAGTCTAAACCTGAACTAAACCAGGTCTAAATCAGGACCAAACAACTTCTAAACCAGAACTAACCAGGACTAAGCCAGAACTAAACCATGTCTAAACCAGGACTAAACCAGAACTAAACCAGAATCAAACCAGATCTATACCAGTTCTAAACCAGGACTAAACCAGTTCTAAACCAGGTCTAAACCAGTTCTAAACCAGGTCTAAACCAATTCTAAACAAGGACTAAACCAGGACTAAACCAGGTCTAAACCAGTTCTAAACCAGTTCTAAACCAGGACTGAACCAGTTCTAAACCAGGACTGAACCAGTTCTAAACCAGGACTGAACCAGTTCTAAACCAGGTCTAAACCAGGTCTAAACCAGGTCTAAACCAGGACTAAACCAGGACTAAACCAGAACTAAACTAGGACTAAACCAGAACTAAACCAGCTCTAAACCAGGACTAAACCAATAACAACAGATAAAATATTTTCTGTATTTTTGCAGATGGTTGAGGGCCGGATCATGTCCCTTCGAGGGCCTGATTTGGCCCCTGGGCCTTGAGTTGAACAGTCCTAACCTAAAACATTGTATTTGACTTTCCAAATAATTAACTCAAAAAAGAACAAAGGACCAAAAAAATGGCTACAAACGTTTTTATTTTAATCATTTTTAATCTTTTGGATTATGACACTTTGCCGAGCATTTTTAGAGAAAAAGTACAATTTCTACCTCACGATATTTCAAAAGATGAGGTTGATAACGTGACAAAAACAAACTGTGAGCTTTGGATATTCTTACATCTCTAGTTTTCGCGTTTTTGTTCTGTCATTTATTTGTCTTCTGTTTGTACAACCAAACAATCCATGCAGTAACTCTTTTGACTGTTGAATCCAAAATATTCTACACATATTTTCATACGATATTGAAATAGTCAGACTGGGGCAATAAGCTGAACCGGTGCCGTGTAACGATTGTGTTTTCAGTGTTCATTTCGATGTGTTTTGTTTTTGGAAATGGTCCTGGAAATCGTCACCTCCAGGACTCGGCGAGAACTCGAAGCGCCTGCCCTCAAAAACTCTTCAGGTGCTCCTCGAGTCTCGGACAAAAGAATTTTATGGAGATTTATAATCCACAACAGAATATTCTATTTATCTATGTATGAATTATTTAATAAACGACACGTACAGATATAGCAGTGATTCATGCTGAATAGTGACCAGATATTTTTATAGCTTCTGTATTTTATTAAACAACACACTGTAATGTACTGGGCTGGTGTCACAGAGAGGTTCAGGGCCCATCGGAGCTTTGCCTTTTGACTTCCACAGGTTAAATTACTCTATTATTGTTATTTATCACTGTAAATGCACAATTTGACTATTTTTTGTGATCACATCATTAAGATCATATTGGTTTCACTTTCCAACGCTCGTCCCAGTTTCCCTTGAAATCGCCTTGAGACAGAAAAGTACAGGTTTACATGTGTGTGCTTGACGTTTGGGGGTGGAACATCTTTTGTCTTCTGTGGGACACGTCTTTCGTAAATCAAATCAAATCAAACGTTATTTATAAAGCGCTTTTCATACATATAATGTAACACAAAGTGCTTTACAGGCATTAAAAACATTCCCACATGCCGTTTCCCTCCCAACCTCCCTCACAGCCATCCAGCCCACTCAACCAAACCCCCCCCCCATAGACAGTCACATATACAAACCTGTACATTCACACACACGTCTGCGCGCGCACACACACACACACACACACACACACACACGCACACGCACACACACACACACACACACACACACACACACACACACACACACACACACACACACACACACACACACACACACACACACACACACACACACACACACACACACACACACACACACACACACACACACACACACACACACACATGTTTTAAGAGACATGAGGCTGAGTTCGTAAAATACAAAAATAATACATTCACACTTTTTTTTTAAATCTATATGACAGGTTCTCATATTTTTCTGATTCTGAGTTTGTTTGGTGGGAGGGCACCTGTGTTAAATCTTTATCACAGTTTTACATTTGTGAAGTTGCAGTTTGTGAAGAAAATTTGAAAAATAAAAGGTTTAAATGACAGGAAGTAGCGCTGAGTTTTAAAATGGAATCCCTCTGTGATGTCATCAAAAAGCGACGTACAGTTGAAAATAAATAAACAGTAACACTCAACATCTTTCTGACAGTTTAAACGGTCATTCAAGAAAATAAAGGTGTTATCAGGTATTATTATTTGTGAAATCATAACTATTGTGTAATTTATCATTTTTTTTCAAAACGGTTGCTAGGTAACAGTTGTGGAATTACCTCTAACTGTGTCATATTTACTGCTCATGTCCAACCAGGAAGTAACATTTACGAACTTTACAGAAACTGTCAAACGGGAAAAATGTTTGGTAAAATCTTATAATCACGTTGACTACTTTTTAGTGAAATGTGACGTCAGACCATAGACATAAAAATAATGGACAGACTGTCGTCACTCCGCCCCATTCATGATAATGCGGCTCATTCATGGAGAATTCAAAATGGCCGCGGGTTAGCCCCCACCACTCCCCCCTCGGTGGGGAGGCGGGGAGAGGGCGACTTTGGGGCGGCCTTTTGCTGACGTACTGCCGTCGTTGCCTCTATGGTTACCGCCCACTCGTAGGTCTATGGCTGCGCCCTGACATTTCCGGCGCGTAAAGCCCGCCTTCTTCATTAGATATGCAGGAACTTTAAAAAATCACAGGCTAAACCAGCCTGGTTCAAAAAAATTCACCCCCCTCAGCGTTGTCACAGAGCCGTAAGCTAACGTTTGAGACCAAAGCCGTATTTTGAGCCAGGCTCTAAAGTGGGTTTTGAAACGTCTAACTTCCCATTGACTTGCATTGAATAATTCTACTTCCGCAGCGGCCCCTAGTGGTCAGCAGCAGATTGCAAACATGGCAGCTTACAGTCGGCGGCTCAATTTGAGCGCGGTAGCCTCGCCCACTGCGTCAGACCTGTCATATAGACTTTAAGGAAGGCTTTTCACAACAATTACATCATTTGTGTGTTACTTTTTTCATTTATTAATAACATGTTCTGTGTGTCCTGTCACACTGCAGAACATCCAGGACAAAAATGTTAAAAAAAGATCATAAAAGACCTAATATAAGTATTAATTCAATGATTGTGTGACTGTCAAATTCTATTTTTTACTTATTATAATTATATGTTCTTATGAAACCCAGCTGTCACTCCACAGGACGTCCAGCCGTCACATTTCAAAGATTTTCAGAAAAGTAGTGATTAACAGTCATTTCTTTTTGAACCTGGAGCATAAATGAATGAAAGGTTAGCTCCTTCTGATTTTAACTGACTTTTAAAAATGTGATTTTTCAAGTGATGGACTCTGAGCAGAGAAAAGTTAATTGTCAGTATTATTACAATTAGACTTGCTGCATGTATATTCTTTTTACGGATGTAGTTAGCTCGTGTTTAAAGATGGATGTGTTATGTTTAATTTGCTCAGTGAACTTACTGTAGAAACATGAAAAGGATAGGCATAATAAGATAAGCTTCAGCCTATGCCTTTTCGGTCATGTATTTGATTTATATAATTGAAGAATCCTGTTATTTTTCTTTTACCGACCGAAAAAAAACTAACCTAAACTAAAACTAAACTAAACACAGCAGAACGCCCTTTAAATCACAACCCTGAGCTTCTTAAAGTCTCTATGACAGGCTCTCAAAATGTTATAATTATGACTTAGTTTGGTGGGAGGGCACCTGTGGCAATTATTTATTATAGTTTTGCATCTGTGAAGTTGCAGTTTGTGACGAAACTTAGAAAAAATAAAAGTTTAAAAGTACAGGAAGTGATTGAATCCCTCTGTGATGTCATCAAAAAGCGACGTGCCATGAAAAATACAAATACAATTTACACACAACTTACACAACTGTTTGGTACTTTAAAGTGTCATTCAAACAAAATAAAGCTGTTACTGGGTATTATTATTTGTAAAATCATAACTATTGTGTCATTTATGTGGGTTTTGGCCCATGTTTTCAAAATGGTTGCTATGTAACAGCTGTAGAATTACCTCTAACAGCCAAATTCCACATCATGCGTCTCCGCTCCGCTGCGCCACGCACTGCGCAGAACTTACGCAGCCATCGAAATGAATGAAGCCCGTTCCACATCCCGCGTAAGCGCTGCGCAGGTCTGCGCCTCAGCTCCGCCACTCCGCCGCTCTCCGACAGAATTGCGGATGAAGTCTATTTTCTTCTGCGCCAGAGTCCGACCGGATCAAGCCACGCAGTTTAGATCGCACCAAACAGGAAAGAGAACACAAACTACATCTGGGTTTCCAAAACAAAAACTTTTAACTCAGACCTAATGACGTACATTAAACTTTTTGTTACCCAGAAGGCAAGTGTTTACAATCAATACCACCCCAAACATGTAAATGGTTGTAAATCTCTTAAGTACAGTTTTAGGCGGTCATTTTATTAATGCTATTCATGCGCCGTGTTGACTCGGTGAAAAAAGCGATTGGAGTTGCACAAGCGGCAAACTTTCAGTTAATCTGCATTTGTTTTCTTTCCGATACTTTTGGAGTGCTTTCTGATCGCGAGTTCTTGCGGATCCCGCGAGTCCCGCTCCTCGGGACTTCGCAGCCCTGCGCTGCGTGGACTGGCGGAGACAAATTGCATCCAGTAGGCGAGGGTCTGCGCTCTAATTCGGAGGCGGTCTGCGGCGCAGCGGAGCGGAGACGCATGATGTGGAATTCAGGCGTTACTGTGTCATATTTGCTGCCCATGTTCAACCAGGGAGTGACATAATAAACATTAAAAACAACTGTCAAACTGGGGATAAATGGGCAAAATGTAGTAAAATCTTAAATATAATCATGTTCACTACGTTTTAGTGAAAAGTGTCGTCTCACCTGTCATACAGACTTTAAATCTTTTTAGACTTAAAGTGTAAATAACTGTAGTTAGCATTAGTATTGTCACACACTTATATTTAAAGTGTCTCATAAAGTGTTGCAGTCACACCACAGGACATTTTAATGCTTTTAGTTCAAAAAACAAAGAAATGAAACTTATTTTTATAGAATACACATTTTTATGCACTGTTCAGCTGGATTTTGCAGGAAGAAAAAACATTGTACATAAATATTATTAAAACGTCAAGTACCCACATAAATATTATCATGTGCATTACCAGGTTTTGGAATCGTACTCTGGTCTAATCACATGGACTCTCGCCTGACCTTGCTTTTGTTCCGTTGCTGGCCCTCGCTGCTCTTTCCCACAAAAAATGAGAATTGAGGTCATTGTTACTGTATTATTTATGACTCCAGGGTCACGTTTGTGGAGCTGGAAAGAAAAGATGTTTGACCCTCAGTCCTCTCCACGACACGAGCGTCTTTAACGGTGGATTCACAGTAAATCGTTACAGACGTTAAAGCTCCACGATTGGTCCGAGCTCTGTCTGTGAAACCAGCCCAGGAGTCCATGACCAGAATGTACAGAACTCTGCTGCCTCTGGAGGTGGAGCCTCAAAGTGTCCTGGAGCTGGAGATATCACCCACTTTTCTTTTCTTTCTTTCTTTCCTTCCTTCTTTTACTTCCTTCCGTCCGTCCTTCCTTCCTTTCTTCCTACCTTCCTTCCTTCCTTCCCTTCCTTCTGTCCGTTCGTCCTTCCTTCCTTCCTACTTTCCTACCTTCCTTCCTTCTTTCCTTCCTACCTTCTTTCCTTCCTTCTTTCCTTCCTACCTTTCTTCCTTCCTTCCATCCTTCCTTCCTTACCTCTTTCTTTCTTTCTTTCTTTCTTTCTTTCTTTCTTTTCTTTCCTTCCATCCATCCATCCTTCCTTCCTTCCTTCCTTCCATCCTTCCTTCCTTACCTCTTTATTTCTTTCTTTCTTTCTTTCTTTCTTTCTTTCTTTCTTTCTTTCTTTCTTTCTTTCTTTAATAACAATTCAACCAGGACAGACGTTGAAGAATGAGAGTTGCTGCTGTAGACAGTGGGGGACATTCAAAGTCATGACTTAAGAACATGTTGTAATTAAGTTTAGGGGATTTTAGTTCATTTTAGTGTTTGGTTTAGGAACATTTGGGGTTAGTATGGTTTGGGTTATAGATATTTTAGCAGGGACTAAAAAGTAAAACAAATTCGTAATCTATGGCCTTATGTCAGTTTACTACATAAAAAATAAAGACTTAATTCATAATGAACAAATGAACAAACAAAAACAAAACAGAATCTCTAATATCTCTAATCTATGCCATCAATTTGCAACATTCCATCACAAAACAAATTACTTATCATAACGTTTGTGTAATTTAAGTGGATTTTGGCCCTTATTTTCAAAATGGTTGCTAGGTAACAGTTGTGGAATTACCTCTATCTATGTCATATTTGCTGCTCATGACCAACCAGGAAGTGACATTACAGTATAAACGTCATTTTCAACATTTATTTTATAAAACATATTTGAAGGCCAGTAACAACACAAATAATGCATCGTGTTTGTCCCTATCTAGTTATGGTTCAGTCCTGTTTGGTTAGCCTAGGTTTAGTTCCATGTTTAGTCCCAGTTTTGCTGAGATTAGGTTTCCCAAAAATTGTACCCAAGTATATAAAGATAGTTCAAAATAATAAGTAAAAGTACAAAGTAGTAGTAAAAGAAATTGCTCAAGTATAAACAACGTATTTGGGAAAACTACAAGGGTAGTATAGGAAGAGTATAAAACATTAAAAAAGTACTTTCAGAGAATAGATCACACAAATGAGAGAAACTATATCAGAGTGGAGCAATTAACACAGACGCTCAACTCCATTAATGCGAGGCACAAAATCAAAAACACTTTTCTTCAATTTCTTGTATTTTGTATTTATTTCAGTTTGCCCTCCTGACATGCAGGCTTTCATGTGGGAAAAAACAAAAACAAACTTGTCCAATCTGCTCCTAAAGAGTTACTAAAGAGCAAACTACTTCATTTAATCCACTTCATTCATGTGGCAATGTTCTTAAAATGCATTTTTAAATTATAATTAAAACAGCACCTACACACACCAGACTTTACAATCTTGGACTGAACAAGATTTTGACAGAAAGTGCCGAAGGATTTGTTGATGTCTAATTCTAAGCCTGATTTATTAAAGTTTTAAGTCTAAAAATGTGGTGAAATTTGATGTTTTTTTAGACCAATTTTCAGTCTGATCTCATTGAATCAAAAACTAAATTAGAATTCCGTAAATTTTTTTATTATGTACAAAGTGAACAAAAACATTTTAACCTGGTTCTGTGCATTTTTCAGATTTAAATGTCCCAAATATGTGCAATTTTGGCTGTTTTCAAACATAAAATGGCTTATTTCTACATGAAAACATTATCTAAAACAGGAGAAGTTTCAAATTGAGCTCTTTAAATTTAAGATTTTGTCCCACCTGCAGAGTCTCAACTTAAATTTGTCAACATAAAGCTTTTTGTCCCTTGTGGGAGGAGTAACACCGTACAATATATCACTCATTGTCGACTTAGCTTGGCTCTGTCCTGTTCAGACACGATCCTCACCTCCAGAGTCCAGCCTCACTCTTCACCGTTTTCTCGGACTCACGCTGTTTCTGAAAGTTTGACTGTTCCCTTTTCTCTTTCTGATGTTCCCGCGTGTCTCATTTAAAGTGCTTTTGTATCTGGTGTGATTACGTTTCAAATAAATTCTGTAAACTCTGTCATTTTGTCCCACTCGAAAATACCTGTTTTGTGCGTTTTCCTCAAAATGGATGATAACGCTAACCCTCAACATGTTCAATTTTTCTTACTTTGGAATAAATAATTTGACACGTCCCATTATTAGCGGCGGGTGGGTCTGAACAAAAAGTGCTTTTCTCTGGTAAGCGCTTTTCTTTGTCAAGTTGCACAATGAGAAGTGCTTATGCCTAACTCTAAATATTTAATCACTTGTCGGTTCATTTTTCACTCTTTTTCTGATTCAATGAGCCCGACGATCCGAGCCAAGTCCGTCAGCCTCAGCGTGTCCTGAGACGAGGAGTTCTGAGCTCAAAATGAATGGATCAGATGGGTTTTATAATCTATGTTTCATGTTATAATGTATGGAAGCCCGTTTCCGCCAGTGGAAAAAAAAAAAAGCCCCACAGGAAGTCATAATTTCGAGTTTAAAAGTCAAGTCAAGTTAAACATGAAATTACGACTTTTAAACTCGAAATTATGACTTTTAAACTTGAAATTACGACTTTTAAACACGAAATTACGACTTTTAAACTCGAAATTATGACTTTTAAACACGAAATTACGACTTTTAAACTCGAAATTACGACTTTTAAACTCGAAATTATGACTTTTAAACACGAAATTACGACTTTTAAACTTGAAATTATGCTTTTAAACACAAAATTACGACTTTTAAACTCGAAATTACGACTTTTAAACACGAAATTACGACTTTTAATTTTGAAATTATGACTTTTAAACTTGAAATTATGACTTTTAAACACGAAATTACGACTTTTAAACTCGAAATTATGACTTTTAAACTCGAAATTATGACTTTTAAACTCGAAATTATGACTTCGTGTGGGGCTTTTATTTTTTTTTCACTGGCGGAAACGGGCTTCCATAATAATGTCCTCTGTTCAGTAATCGCATTTTTCTTCTTTAAGACTTCTCCAAGATCACACACAATACAACTTCAGGTATGTTTTTGACAATAAAAATAAAACTAAAACATGATCAAAAGGTTCCATAAGACGATGAATAAGAAGTTGTGGCCCGTCTTGACACGTTTCAGCTGATCGTTTTTTGATGATGATGATGAGTGGTTGGCTGTTCCCACACCGAGGAGTTTTGAAAATTTGAAAAAAGGGATTTTAACCAATTTAATTCTTACTTGATGAGTAATAAGACATAAGAACAAACTTCTACTTATGGGTTCATACTTCATCAGACGTTCTGTTGCCTAAGCCCCGCCCCATGAACTCAAACAGCTGTTGCTATGTTGTTGCTATGGAGATTATCAACCGTACGGCAACACAGTTTTGATTTGTACTGAATGTTAATCAAAATGGCTGGAATGTAATAAAAAAAATACTAATTACATAAATAATAAACATATTCACTCAACCACACCCACTTTGCAAATCCAGCCAATCACAGCGCAGTTCTGCTCGGTCGACGTCTTTCAGTTTCTATAAAGTGATGATGTCATACTCACAGATGGAGGCAAGAGCCAGTTTTTCCTATTGATTACACTGAATTTGAGCATGAAAAATTCAAACCGTTAATTCACAAAGTTTCAGCGTGTTGAAACTTAGAAATAATAATAATAATAAAATGCAAGAACTGCAGAACAAGAGCTGAAAGAACAGAACGATGTGCGTTTGTTCTTTCGGCTCCTGGTGCAAGAACAAGCCTCTTGCTTCTTATGAAGTACAAATTGGCCTTAAGAAGTCTGGCTCGTGCAGTTCAAAGGACCGAAGTTAGAGACTGTTGGTGTGAAATGAGCGTTTTTTTCTCGTAACCATGGAGACCGGGCTAGGAGCTAACTATGGACATCTGAAATGATACAGACTTTTTACAACAAATAACTGAGTCACCATCGACTGAAATAACGAGCGAGAGCGAGCAGCTCCACCTGGACGCTGACTGTGATGCCTCATGTGGACACCGAGGAGTCTTTGTCCTGAGGGCGGTTACTCTCCTGTAACTCCCTGACACATGATCTGCTGATTCTACCTGACGAGCCTCCTGCGACCTTTGACTGAGACGCATCTATTCACCTTATTCCTGAAGTGGCTGTACGAGCCGCCGTCTTGTTTCCATTGTAGTTTAAATGGAGCAGACGAGCTCAACAGAAAATAAGTTCTTTAATGGACTAAAAAGACGTTTTCAGACGCCCAGGAAATCGTTGCGTTGTTGACTTGTTGTTGCTCGTGTTCATTAAACATTTTACACAAATCAATCTACTTTATGTAACATTTTAGCGGCGAGACTTTTCCCTCATTCGTCATTAGCTTTAACAGAGTTCTCGTCAAACGGAAGTGCGTTTACAACAAAAGTGCAAAAAACTGCAAAAGTGGTCGGGGCAGAATAAGGTCAATAACTGTCAGTCTGGGAAGACCTGATCGGAGACTGTTTCATCGTCTCAGTAGAATCATGGTTAAAGCTCTTGACGTTCAACAACACACTTTCTGTTTCACTCCATGTGGCACATTTGTGAGAGAATGCTATTAATATCCCTCAGGTTTGTAAAGAGCTTTTCTAGTGCTTTACGTTGCATTGTTCAGCCGCTCCACACTCGGTGAAGGTAAGGCGTCACCACAGCTGCTCTTGGTTAGATTAACACAAATGTCGGCTGCTAATCTGCTCCGTCGGGATCGTTCATTCTCTCACCACAGTCAAACTTGGTATTGTGGGTGGAGTTTTTTTCCCTGAGGATTTAAAGACAGACAGGACTAGAACAACACCACAACACCTGGAATTCCCAGATTAAAGCACTGTCAAAAACTCTCACCGAACCAAATGCTAACCAGTTTTTGTTGTCCTTCAAGCCTCTTGTTGAATTGCTCTACATCAGGGGTGTCCAAACTTTTTCCATCGAGGGTCACATATTGAAATATAGACCAAGCGGAGGGCCACAAATCAATCGCGAATCGTTAAAAAAAGCTGCATTTATCTGATGTTTTAAGCACCACCACATCTACATTCAGTCTCAGTGCCTTAATATCAGGTCTGTATTGCACCAAAATGTTAGTTATTTAGGTTGGAATTGTAGAAAATCTGAAATGTGCTGTAAATAGTACTTATCAGGACAATGTGGGCCAGTTCACCAGGAAGACTGAGGGCCAAGAAAAATTGGTCTGAGGGCCGCATTTGGCCCCCGGGCCTGAGTTTGGACATGCCTGCTCTACATGATTTTAAATAATACTTTCTGCTGCTAATTTAAGCAATTCCAGCCCATAACCTCAAACACATCACACACAGACCTGACATGAATGGTCCAAAGCTTGTTAAAGGTGCAGAGGCTCTGACAAAGCTGTGAAAGGATCCATCTGAATGATTCACTATTGAACAGTCTGTTTCCTTCTGCTTCAAATACAGTGTGTTCAATAGGCCTATTTCACAAAACCGACAGAGCTAGTTCCAGTGGCCGTAAACATGCTGAGCTTCACTTCCTGCTCCATTATCTTGTTTAGTCTTGCTAAAGTAAATCAATAATCAATTAACACAAGGCGGAGAGTGAGTAACAGCTGATAATCACAGACAGCATGTTCTGACTTACACGGACGGTATAAATACATCACCGCAGAGAAACCTACAGTATGTTTTATGAAATGTGTTGTTTTCATGGATGTATTAAAAGAACTGGATAAGGCACTGACTCTGTCCGTGTCCCAGATTGATTGGTGGCCGTGCGAGGTACTGCAGCCTCTTGGAACCAGCCTTTTTCTATCATTGCACATTATAATTGCAGACAGGACTGAATTATTATCGGTATTTAAATAAAATAGAAGGAAATGTTCTTTTCTACCGTTTCTAAAATCACCGAAATTACCGTTTTTATATGAAGTGACGTCACACAAACATGTGCGAGTCACGTGAACGAGCGTCGGACGATACAAACAGAAGCTCGTGGAAAAGGCTGGACTAGAGACACCTGTAAGTTGTATTTTATTTCATTTCAGACGCTGTCACGTGTGTCTAACATGAAGAACACAATTACAATCACACAAGCTAACGTTAAGCTGCGTGATCGCTCCCTCAAAGCATCATGGGGGATTGTTATCACGTGGCGCCCTAAAGCAAAGATGGCCGCCTCCGTATCAGGAAGTAACGCGGAAGTAAAGAACTTTTTTGGGGTCATGCGCCAATGAGCTCACGCCACAGGGAGGAACAGGGCGCCATTTTGGATTCCAGTTTTAGTTCTATGGTTGTTTTTGTCTTTCAAGTGCCTCTGACAGGTTGGACTACTCATGTACCTAAAATACAGGTAAGATAAATATATTAAAAGTTTTGTTAAAAATAATTATACATTTCATCAATTTTAGCATTTTTTTTAGTTTTGGAATGTCACTTCCTGGTTGTAAATGATGACATCACTCTAGGAAATGACTTTGTACACTGGGCTAAATCTTGGCTAATGTCAGAGATTTTTTTGTCCGACAAATCAAAATATATGTGAACACCTTTATTTTGTTGAATTAATGTTTTAAGGGTAAGATAAGTTGTTTATTTTGGCTAAATTATGCAAAATCTTTGGATAGAATAAGTCTCCCCAGTGTGATGTCATCAGTTTTTTACTTCCTGTAATTTCAAACAGATTTTTCAGCTTTTCTCCACAAACCATGACTTGATTGGTGTAAAACATAAAATTTTATGTACAATACGTATTAATACACCGAATAAAATCGTAATGAGAAAATCGTTAAAACCTGTCATACGCACTTTAAGCTAATGCTAACCAAAACGTAATCAATAATGTTAAAATGAACTACTGAACTAATCTGTACAAAAACCCTCAACTTGGCATTCTTTGTGCTTTTATCAAGTTTGTCTGCTTTATATTTAAGATAATGTATGTTAGCCTTCAGCTTTGAGATAAAAACACTTCTTTTATGAATACATTTCCTCTGGTGACATATTTGCCTCGGATTTAAAGATCTTAACATGAGATCCTTTTTTAAAATTTCGATCATAGCAAGACTTTGCCAATCACCACAAAGAATGAACGGACGGAGAAGTGAAGAACCGCACTTTTACGGCAACCAAAACTGGCTGTGATTGGTCTGTGGGGTGTGAACTCTGCTGTGATTGGTCGGTGTGAGCTGTGCTGTGATTGGTCTGTGGTGCGTGAGCCGTTATTGGTCTGTTTGAGCTGAGCTGTGATTGGTCTATGCATGTGAGCTGAGCTGTGATTGGTCTGTGTGAGCTGTGATTGGTTGGTGGTGTGTGAGCTGAGGTGTGCTGTGATTGGTCTATGCATGTGAACTGTGCTGTGATTGGTCTGTGTGAGCTGTGATTGGTCGGTGGTGTGTGAGCTGTGCTGTGATTGGTCTATGGCATGTCAACTGTGCTGTGATTGGTCTTAGCTGGGATTGGTCTGTGGTGTGTGAACTGAGCTGGACTGTGATTGGTCGGTGGTGTGTGAGCTGTGCTGTGATTGGTCTGTTGGACGTGAACTGAGCTGAGATTGGTCTATGGTGTGTGAGCTGTGATTGGTCTGAAGTGTGTGAGCTGTGCTGTGATTGGTCTGTGGTGCGTGAGCCGTTATTGGTCTGTTTGAGCTGAGCTGTGATTGGTCTATGGTGTGTGAGCTGTGATTGGTCTGTGGTGTGTAAACTCTGCTGTTATTGGTCTGTGGTGTATGAGCTCAGCTGTGATTGGTCTATGATGTGTGAGCTGTGCTGTGATTGGTCAGTGGTGTGTGAGCTGAGCTGTGATTGGTCTGTGGCGTATGTTTTGTGCTGTGATTGGTCTGTGGTGTTTGAGCTGGGCTGTGATTGGTCTGTGAGCTGGGCTGTGATCGGTCTGTGGTTTGTGAACTCTACTGTGATTGGTCGGTGGCGTATGATTTGTGCTGTGATTGGTCTGAGCTGAGCTGTGATTGGTCTGAGCTGAGCTGTGATTGGTCTGTGGTGTTTGAGCTGAGCTGTGATTGGTCGGTGTGTGCGCTGTGCCGTGATTGATCTGAGCTGAGCTGTGATTGGTCTGTGGCATGTGAGCTGGGATGTGATTGGTCGGTGGTGTGTTTGCTGTTCTGTGATTGGTCTGTGGCGTGTGAGCTCTGCTGTGATTCGTTTGTGGCGTGTGATCTGTGCTGTGATTGGTCCGTGGTGTGTGTAACGATGTTGTTCTGCTGCGGGGCTCAAACACTTCAAACCCACACATGAATAATTCTCAGGTTATGAGTCGATCCAAACAGATGCTGGTGCTTCAGATGTGACTCACAGGGTCTGTGTAAAGAGAGAAAAACACAAATGAAAACAGAGTGTAAAAAGCAGTTTAATGCACCAGGTTCAATGACATAAAAATGTATTCTTAAACTGTGCCAAAAGGAGGAGGTTTTGAAATGTTTCTAATCATATATTTGTCACCGTTTTAGACAGTTTGTGAAGAAAATGAAAAAAAGTTGAACATTACATATAGGTGAGTTGAATAGAGGGGAGGGAATATGGGGGACTTACTGTTCTTTTTGTTTATCTATATAGTTTCTAGTTTCTTCTATTAGATGTTAGATTAAAAACAAGTAAAGTAAGAGTTGTAGACTTTTTATTTATTATCAGACTGTGCAGCTCTTTCATATTTTAGTGTTTTTTGTGTGTTTTGACATATTTTTTTCCTGTTGATTGCATTGGACTTTGCCGTGAAATACCTCAAATGTAAAGTCACAAATGTTGAACCTGATGATTTCTTTTTGTGACAAGACCTAAGAACTCACTGTATCACAACAAAAATCTACATTTTTAACTATATTCATTTGGTAAACAGTCACATATTTATACAACGCTTTTCCACCTTCGAGGCTCAAAGCGCTTTACATCAAGGAACCATTCACCCATTCACTCACCCATTCACACACCAGAGTACGCACTGGGGGCAAACCAGGTTAAGTGTCTTGCCCAAGGACACAACGGCAATTTTCACCCGCAATTGCACCGCCAACCTGTGGGACCGCTCAACCGAGGATGTTTATGTCAGGAGCGGGATTCGAACCGCTGTCCTTCGGATCAGAAGACAATCTCTCTGCCGACTGAGCTACTGCCGCCCAACCTTGTGCATCAAACAATAACAATATTAATAATAAGCTATTGTGAAATATAAGAATTTAAAGCAATATATTATATGTTTGGTTGGTGAAAAGTCCTCCAAACCTTTAAACAGAAAGCAGAAATCCACAAATACGCAAAATTCCATCCAAAATGCAGGGAGAATCTATAAACTCTTGCATAAATACGACTTTTGTGAACCCATCAACAATATCAGCACCAGCAATAAATACAACAGTAAAATGTTACCCCATTGTCGCAGTCGGCGCAGTATCATCCCTTCGGCGATTCATGTTGAGTGTCAAAATGATAACACCTACATATATATTTTCCAGATATTTCCGATGTGACATTTTTGGAGCCTGCGGTGGTTTGAAGTTGCAGATCAGGTGGTAATAACTTTTCTGTCATTTGTGCAAAATCCACAGCTGCTTAAGGCGAGGGATAAGTGAAATGTCAGCACAAATGAAAGCATACGGGAACATATGCAAGTAATCGCAACTGATGGCTGCACCTGGACAGAGGAAGATGGAAAACCGATGAATAAAAGTGAATATGCATTTTGTTTGGAGCTCAGAACAAAATCCACCAGGTCTGAAGCAAATAGATTAGACAAAATGAAGAAAACAAACGAGACGTGGAACAACCCAGTCAGTTTATACATCTGTGGAGTAAGAACTCTTTTGAACGGACGCTGACTTTAGTATTTAGCATCTTAAAGTTTGATATTAACTTAAGGTGAGACGCTGCAGGTGAATAGGAAAAAATCTTAAATTTAAAGATATCAATTTTAAACTTCCCCTGTAGTTCACTCACATGAATGTAAGAAAAAAATGTATTACAAGTTTTTCATCATGTCATGTTTTCAAATAGAAATAAGGCAATTTATGTGAAAAATGGGCAAAAATACACATATTTAAATCTGAAAAAAGGACAGAACCAGGTTTAAATTTCTTGGTTAATTTTGTACAAATATTAGCTACAAAAAAAATGTACAGAGGGGATTTTGGATTTCTTATTTAGTTTTTGTCCTAAAAATTCAAATTTTGCCTCATTTTTTAAATTAAAAAATTCAATAAATCAGTTTTAGAATTAGATATCAAAAAATCCTTCTGTATGTTTTGTTAAAATCTTGTAGAGTCCCAGATTGTGCAGTTTGGTGTTTGGTTTGGCTGATCTTTATGTCTTGAAGGAGAAAAATGCATTTTAAGAAAACGTTTGAAGTTACAATGTCCCAGAGAAATCTATGGATGAAGTGGATTCAATGAAGAATAAAACATCTTTAGAAGCAGATTGGACCAGTTTGTTGTTTCCACATGAAAACTGATATGTAGAGAGCAAACTGACCAAAACACAAAAAAAATTTAAATATGAGTTTTGTCTGCAGTGTCTCACCTTAAAAGGTACGACAACATAATCCCGAGCTCTGTAGTGAGAATATATAAATGTTCACAAAATCACAACAGGTAAAGTCAAACAATAAATCTGTTCTACTATTATACAGTGATGGAAGGAGTACCGAAAATGTGGACAAAAGTAAAAATATAGTGATTAACATTCTCGATCGACAACCTCAGAATACGGCGTAAACTTGACTTATTTATTTATGACGATGCAGATCAGGATTCATATTTGAAGGACGGTTTGGGGCGTCGGAGGGGCAGGTTTGTGTCTGTCTTACACCTGAAGAAATAAGAAGTAGAAGAAGGGGAAGGCTGGAGGGACTTGAAACCGAGATGTTGGAGAGAAAGAGAGTGAGTGGCATTAACAGGGTATTCACTTTATTCTGAAGTTGCCGTGGGCGCCGCCATCCGTTATAATCCTATTTCCAGTCGTAGTAGTTTACACAGGGCGGGCGAGCTCTGTGCAGACTACAAAGCAGTTTTCAGGCTGCCCAGAGAACTGACTCATTGTTAACTTGTTGGTGCGTTCGTTTTGCACAAATCAGTCTACTTTAAATGATATTTTCCTTCGTTTGCCATCTGCACAAACTGGGCTTCTCCTTGAACGAAAGTGCCAATACAACGGACATGCAGATCTGGTGCTAAAACAGGTCTAAAACAGGTCTAAATTGGGACTGAATCAGGACTTAAACAGGACTAAAACCGGACTAAAACAGGACCAAAACTGCACTAAAGCAGGTCTAAAATGGGACTAAAACAAGACTAAAGCGTGACTAAAACAGGACTAAAGCAGGTCTAAAATGGGACTAAAACAGAACTAAAACAGGACTAAAGCAGGTCTAAAATGGGACTAAAACAGAACTAAAACAGGACTAAAGCAGGTCTAAAATGGAACTAAAACAGAACTAAAACAGGACTAAAGCAGGTCTAAAATGGGACTAAAACAGAACTAAAATGGGACTAAAACAGGACTAAAACCGGACTAAAGCAGGTCTAAAATGGGACTGAAACAGGACTAAAATGGGACTAAAATGGGACTAAAACTGGACTAAAGCAGGTCTAAAATGGGACTTAAACAGGACTAAAATGGGACTAAAACAGGACTAAAACCGGACTAAAGCAGGTCTAAAATATGATCAAAATTGAACTAAAACGGAACTAAAACTGGACTAAATTGGGACTGAAACAAGACTTAAACAGGACTAAAACGAATCAAAAATGGGACTAAAATAGGTCTAAAACGGGACAAAAACAGGACTAATATCACTGCACATAAAATCGTCTGAATATCATTATCAGGATTCTCCAAAAAAGCACTGAGATATTGCCTTGTTTCATATCAGGCCGAGGTGCAGCCCCTTTCCAAAGCCTTACGTTTCATGCTTGGGTCCAGGCTCAGAGGTCTGTATGAGCAGCTGACGTCACCCAAACATAGCCCATGTTTTCTTCATAAATAAAATCTAAATCTTTGAAAAGCTTTGGGAATCTTAGAGAAACAGGACTTTTACAGGTACTTGTAAATTAGAAGTTGTTAAATTAAACAAAACAACAATCATTATAATCCTTGAATACACATTTATTACAGCATATGAATCAGAACTTGCTCGGGGAATAACATCTAAATTATATAAATGTGTTAATAATTAAGACAGCAACTCAACTAAAAATATACGAAATATAAATGGGAAAGAGAAGATAGTTTTGTTTTCACAGACAAAGAATGTGAGAATAAACGTACATCATATTTGAGGACCACAAAATCACAAGTTTGGAAAGAATTCTGTTGGAAAAGTGTGCCATCCCACTTGAATTCAGAGCTATGAACCTGGGCCTTAAAACTCCTGCCATGAACACAGTCAATGGATATCTCAACAGGGAAAAAGGCACAAAAAAAAGGATGGCACAAACCGTACCCACAATCAAAGACTGGACCGACATAATTAGGAAAATGGAGAAAATCCAATTTGGACTTCATTTGAAGATTGACCAATTGGGATAATTACTTTGGACTAAATGTGCCTTATTTCTTTTGTAATTTTGTTTTTTATCCTCTGTGCTGTCTCTGGTCTTGTTCTGTTCTCTTCTTTGTGTTTGTTAATTGTTATAAATTGACCTGAATTCTACTTTTAATCATGAGGCTGATTGCAGTGATTCACAAAAAGACTTTTAGTCATTCCAACTTTGTGCTGCTGAGAGACGTGGATAAAGCTAGAGTAAACAGGTTTATCTTTAGCTTCTTCTGCATTTATTTCACTCCTCTGCCTCTCTACGCTGCCTTTTAACCTCTCTTTATGAATGCATTAGGTTTAGATAATGTTACATGAGTTATGCACAGGAAATATATACAACTTTTTGTCGACTCAGCCAATAAAGTTATCGTCACTGAAAATGCGGCGGTTTATCACAGTCAGTTCTTGGTGAGGAATTACAGTATTTTTGTTTTTTATTTATATCAGCTTTCGTTTTCACCTGAGTCTGCGATCTCTCTTGTCCAATCATCTCGCGCTAAAGCGTTCTCTGCGCCTAAAGTGAGTAATTAAACCTGGAAGATGATTTCAAAATGGTGCCGTATTTGTCTCTACGTTTTTTTCTTTGCTTTACTTCCTGATACGGAGGCTGCCATCTTTGCTTTATAGGGGCACCGCATAGAACTATAATTAAAACTGGAAGATTAACTAAAAATGGCGCCCTATTTATCCCTATGGCGTGTGCTCATTGGCGCATGACCCCAAAAAAGAGTTTTACTTCCCCATTACTTCCTGATACGGAGGCTGACATCTTTGCTTTAGGGGCACCACGTGACGACAATCCCCCATGATGCTTTGAGCGACGGGAGCGATGACGCAGTTTGCAAGTTTTTGTGTCAATGTTAGCTTCTGTGATTGTTATTGTATTCTTCACATTAAATAATATGTGAAAGCGAAATGAAATAAAATACAATGTACAGGTGTCTCTTGTCTAACCATGTCCGAGTGCTTCTGTTTCTATCGTCCGACGTGCTCGTTCACGTGACGTCACTTAATATAAAAACTGTAATTTCAGTGACTTTAGAAGTGGTTAAAAAAACATTTCCTTCCATTGTATTTAAATACTGAAAAGAATTAAGTAATTATAATGAGAAGGGTCCGTCTGCTGCTAGTGCGTTCCTGATTTGAATTGATAACGCCCCTTTGGCGTTCTTGTGAGCTTTGCATCAACCAATCAGAGGGAAGCTAATCCTAACCCTAACCCTGACCCTGACCCTAACCCTAACCCTAACCCTAACGTTTAAAAAGTTTGGTAAATGTACCTTACACCTTATTTTGGAATATTTAGCACAAGGGGCGTTCTTGCTTCCGATGGGGGTGTTCCTGTTTTGAACACCCCTATTTGGCCGCAGACGGACGATATTGATTATAATACGCAATTACACAAAAAATCTGGGCCCAAGAGACTGCAATACCTCGCACGGCCACTAATCAATCTGGGACACAGACAGAGGGGGCGTACCTTATCCAATTCATTCAATACATCCATGCCAAGCACCCTCGCAGCCCCCTTTGGACCTCAAACATAGCAGTACGGACCCCCGTGCACTGGACCGCTCCACGCCGCACCACTGCTATGGAAACGTGGATAATTAAGTACAATACAGGTTTAGAGATAGATGATGGGCGCAAACAAACAAAAACTTCTAATATTTCACTCCACGAATACAGGACAGCACTCACAATACAACCCTGCTCTACTGTATTGATGAGGGAGAAGCATTTTGAGATGGTAAGAGCTCTTCACTGTCCTACTTTTATTCTTCTACTACATGTTATAGTTCACTGAAGAGGTTTTATTTTCAGACCCGCTGTAATCCATTATAAAGACGCAGTTGTACAGCACATGTATGAATGGACTTGAATGTTTCACTGCCCGTTCGGTCCATTAGCAGCTCTCCGGTTACTCCTCTCTCGACCTCTCTATCTCTGTCCATCTTTGTCTTCCTTCATGATGCAGCAGACAGAAAATGAGTGGAGTAGAAGGAACACAAAAACCTGATGTAACGTGATTATTCTGAGCGGCACCTGTGGCACATAAGGCATCACTGCACCGCATCAGAACTGGGACAAAACTCAGATCTAAACCCAGAGCTGACTTGACTAGAACAACTGAAAGTCATCTAAGACAGCCCATTAAAGTGACAATATTCAGCATTTTTCATATTGCTGTTAGCCTTTAAACATGATCTGGAGTGCCTTAAATTTGCCATCTCATGTTTAAAACAAAAAAAAAGTTGTTACCAGTGTCAGTCTGTGTTATCAGTCACTATGTAATGACACTTACTGAGTGCATCCAGCCAGCAGATGGCGCCAGCACTGTGTACAATCTAGTGAAATTGGCGCTGAAAAGACGTCATTGTGTGGATTGGCTGCAGCAGTTATTGTGTTTAGAGGCCGAAATGCTCAGAACGAGTTTAGTGATGATTTTAAGGACTAAAAACAGTGGAAGATTCTCTGATAAATGACGTATGAAGTCTGAAAATACGTCTGAAAAGTTCAGCAGGAAGTGTGTTTAATGCTCGGAGGGGGAGGATTTTCTAATAAACATTCCTCAAAACAGTGTGAATGCAACTGAATGCTACTTCAGGTGTGTTTTTGATGATGGAACATTGTTAGAACATGATTAAGAGCTCAAAAAAGTCAGTGGGGTGTATGACTTTTTTTGTAATTCAGATCTTTATTTTTTGTTTTCCCCTAAAGACTACATCACAAAAGCAATATGTTGTGACAAAAATGAGACCGCTGCACGCTGTCTGCATCTAATAATCAATTAGTTGTCAATTAACATAATCATATTATGTCCCGTACCCGTAAATAAGAGCTGAAAGCAGCGCTCTCTAAATTGTCTCTATATTTCCAATGGCAGGTCCCTTTTTGATGACATCACAGAGGGATTCAGTTTTGAAACTCCAAACTACTTCCTGCAATTTTTACTACTACAAAATGTCTTCACAAACGGCAACTTCACAGATATAAAACTATAATAAAACTAACTAAACTAAGTCATAATTAGACATTTTAAGAACCTGTCATATGGATTTTATGGATGAGTACAATAAATATAAACACATTGCTTGGTCATTTAGAATCCATTTGTATGTTCTTGTGAGACCAGCTGAAGACACGCTTTTTCAGTATTTTTAAGTAATCGATCAGGACACAGGTTTTAACTCAGAGTTCAGGGTGTGATTGATCAGGGACATGAGTCTGTGTCAAAACAAAAACAAACCAAATGAGACATCACAGACTTCTGCAGATTCAATGAGGCAGTGACTCTTTTGATTCGAGGTGAGACGACTTTGACTTAGTTGTAAATGATGGATGAGCTTGTTTGTTTCTCGTGCGTCGCTGAAATAAACAAATCTGATGCACGGCTTTGTCTGAGTTTGGCTTGATTTATTGTCAAAATAGTATTCTTTGTGAATCGGGGGTTAAAGGTTTGCTTGAAGCGTCCTCATAATCTTTGTCTTTGATTTCTTGTGCACTTTCTTTCTCTGATACAAAACAAACACAATACATTTTTTCAGCACCACATTGGATTACTTTCTTTAGTTAATGATTCTAGAAACAATCTTGGACTTTAATAACCAGTAATCAATCTATGAATTGACATTTTGTGATTTTTGGGGTTTTTTTTGTCATGAAAAACACTTTATTTACTTTCCCATGCAGCCTATAAGTTGACAAAGCAGCTTCTCAGGGCCTTAGGGACATTTGTTATTGCAAATAATAAATGTGATGTTTTATTGGAAGCTACACAGTGCTCTGATATCGACAGTAAATGTCTAAAATTACTAAATTAGTTTTTATTTCCTCTAGCTAAATGTCTGCTGCCTACATTTGTTTTGAATAAGTTTGTAGAAAATGCATCAAGCTCACCAAAGGAAGATTGCTTTGTTTATTTTTATTATCTTATACATAATTTTTTTCTTAAGATGGACCTTACTTTTGTTTAGTTATTATTATTTGGATAATAAAAGCACAATGAAAATAATCACTTTAGAAGCTGCCTATATTCTTGCTTAAAATGACCTGAATTTAGAATAATAATCTTAACGTGAGTTGTTTTTATCAGGTTAGATTTAGTTGTTGATGTGACGAAGAATATTTCACTGAATTCAATACATTTTGGACTGGTTTCAAGATTGTTTTGCTTGAAATAAGAAAATAGATTTGCTAATGACTTAAATAAAAAAAAAAAGTTAACCCATTGGCAATCCGTTTTTTAAACATGCTCTTGAGTGCCTTAAATTTCCCATCTCATCACTATGAAATGACTCTGAGTGAATCCAGCCAGCAGATGGCGCCAGCGCTACATACAATCAAATTAAGTCAGTGCTGAAAAGATGTCATTGTGCAGATTTGTTGCAGCAGTTGTTGTGTTTAGAGGCAGAAATGCTCAGATCGAGTTTAGCGATGATTTAAGAACTAAAAACAGCAGAAGATTCCCGGATAAATGACGTATGAAGTCTGAAAATACATCCCGGATAGAAGGAGTTTGCAAGAAGTGTCTTTGACGCTTGTAGGGGGTGGATTTTCTAATAAACATTCCTCAAAACAGCGTGAATGCAGCTGAATGTTACTTCAGGTGTGTTTTCGATGACATCACTGTAGCATGTGTCCTTTAAAATGAGAAGAAATACACCAAAACAAGTCAGAAGCAAATCCAGGTCCAATAAGAAAATAAATCTTAACATATAGAAATTAAGAACATCCTGAATTCAAGTCCATTTAATTGATCTAGATTTGTTTTTTGTTTTTTTACAGTGTGTTTGTGACTGAACTCCATCTCCTTTTCAGTGTTTGGTCCATTAGCAGCTTTCTTTTCTGTCCGCTTCTGTCGCCTTCCACACTTTCCTCGACTCACGGCAACAAGAGCCGAGCGAGACAAAAAGAAACCACAAATGTGCGTGTCTTTGAAGCCGAGTGTTGTCCGGACAACGCTCAAGCACCTCCAGCCGAGAGCCGTGCAGGAACAGAGCGCAGGCGGATCAGGGAAATGAGAGAAATGCATGTTCATGTACAGACTGACCTGCAGGGGGCGCTCTCCGGGAAGCGTCCTGGTTCATTCGAGGAAACTATGATCCTGCATAGAGTTGAGCAATGATCAGCGTTTAATTTCACTGTGCGGCTTAAAAAAGAGAGGAGAGATTCAGAGCATGGATTGCATTTCAAATAGTGGTTTTTATCTGTTTCTCAGTCTTTTTTTTGAAGGTCAGTCAGAACATTCCAAACAGAGAATTCGGTGTG
This sequence comes from Rhinogobius similis, assembly GCA_019453435.1. Classification (NCBI taxonomy): domain Eukaryota; kingdom Metazoa; phylum Chordata; class Actinopteri; order Gobiiformes; family Gobiidae; genus Rhinogobius; species Rhinogobius similis. Next base: position 41,429,962 of record CM033625.1, read on the forward strand.
GTATTTATTTATTTGAATGTAATTTCAAAGTGGGATTAACAGGGAAGTAAACCAACAAAAGGAATGCGTTTTACTTGTTCATTTTCTTCACTAACAATGGAGACAGTTTCTAAACTCAGTTGGATGGAAAGTGTCTTATTAAAGAGAGACTCATGTCAACATCTGACACTGGATCAGCAGGATTTGTTCTCCAAAAGGCTGAGGAAGTGTGAGGCCATGTCTCCAAAAGTGTTAATTGAATTATTGTGATTGCCATGCCACACATTTAATAAAGAACTGACTCAGCCCTGGCAAGACCTCCTTTAAGAACTAAGAAGGTGTGGCAAGGGGTGGAGCTGGGGAAAGGCAATGGACTAGACCATCAAGGAGAGGGAGGGCCAAGGGGTAGAGGGCTTTGTTTGACTTTGGGTTTGAACTAATTTCCCCCCATGTATTTGGTTGATATTATTTGGTTTAGCCCATGTATTATATAAGTTTCCTTGTGTCTTATTTAGGGAAGTCAGATTATTTCTGTTAGTTCATTATTTTGACATTATATTTTGGTGACATTATATTTAGTTGACCTCTTTTATAGGCCTTTTTGTTGATGGCCAATAAAACTTTTGGACTTTTGAGCCTTTGTCTTGTTGCCTTACTGTTTGGTCCCTAACAATTATCTAAGCAAGTCAAGTGGTCTCCAAAGTGATCGAAGCTCACTTTTAGTTCCCAGAATGTTTTTGAGCGAGATGATTGGACGAGAGAGAACACAGGCTCAGGTGAAAACAAGACTGCAAAAAGTTGTTGTCATCAATCGCTGAATTGAGCTTCATAAACTGCTGTATTTCCAGTGATAATACTTTATATGCTGAGTCAACAGAGTCAGCAAAATGAAATTAGCATCAGCTGTTTTCTGCTTATCGACGCACAGCACAGTGTTAACATTCACCATTATCCAACCCCAGTGCCTGACTTAAAGTGCGTATGACAGGTTTCTATGATTTTCTAATTTTGACTTTATTTAGTGTATTAACACCTGTTGTAAATAGAAATTATAGTTTTACACCAATCAGGTCGCTGTTTGTGGAGAAAAGTTGATAAACAAGTTGAAAAATACAGGAAGTAAACAGACTGATGACATCACACTGGGGAGACAAAGGTTATGCAGAATTTACACAAAATGAACTACTTTTTTGACCCTTTAAACATTAAATCAACAAAATAAAGGTGTTCACGTTTATTTTTATTTGTCATATCAAAATAATGTAACATTAGATGAGTTTTGGCCCAGTGTAAAGTGTTGTTGCTATGGTAATTTCCTAGCGTGATGTCATCATTTACAACCAGGAAGTAAAATTAAAAAGCTAAAAATTGCAAAAACGGTGTAAAATTTGTAAAGAATTTTAGCTAATTTTGAAATATGTTTATCTGAATTACATTTTGGTTAAATGAGTAGCCCGACCTGTCATGGGCCCTTTAAAGACTCCAGCTTTAGTCACTCATCCCAGAGACACAAACTTGGAATTATAAACGTCTTTTTGTGAATTTCTGAGATCGGCTTTGTGATTCAAAAGTATAATTCAAGTATAGTTAAGTTTTACTACTTTACTTAAGAAAACACGTGTGACGTTTGGGTGACGTCATCTGCCCCTCGATGTGGAGAAGGATCCTGACCATTTCTTCACTTGAAGAAGCTTTGCTCATGAAGCACAGACTGAATTTCTCTGTTCAAGACGTTATTGTTGGTCAGGCTTTTTTACTGTGGCATTTACAAATGTTCAATCCTGTATACTGTTATGCTGATTTTTGTATTTCTGGTAATATTTGTAGTGTTTCACTTGATGACTACGGTGGCTCTGTACAGTCAAATTTTGGGCCCCATTGTCTAAAACAATCTAAGCAGCAATTTGATATTACAAATTATACTTTTTGCTTGGTGTATTATCATAATACACTCTGTAAATAAGAGTGTGCACTTTATACTTTATATTGTATTTTTATTACCATGTTTATTTATCCTATTTTTATTGCATGCGCCTATTTCATTTATTCCTGTCCTAAACTGTGTGTTGCAACAGTGGAATTTCCCCATTGTGGGACAAATAAAGGATATCTTATCTTATCTTATCTTATCTTATCTTATCTTATAAATGTATAGAAGTAACTTTATGTAATCTTTAATTATCTTTGATTACTAAAAGCAAAAACTGACAAATCCAAAAAAGTATTCAATAAAAATACTGAATAAAAGTGTCTGTGAGTAAACTCTGGTATAAACAGTGGGAAACACAACTTGTATTTAACTTTTCCACTTGAGACTTTCACCTGAAGGACAGAACACAACAGTATGTTCTGGTTGGACGTTGGGAGGAACCACGACCTTCTGTTTACGGTCCACGTCTGCGTGAGCTGAATGCTAATCCTGCAGCTAAACCTCCTCCGTCTGTTTAACTCATGCACACATCTCCAAAGGCAAACTGATGTTTCAGCTCTGAGACATATCTCTGTTGTAGGATTAGTGCTTCATGAAATAATAACAGACTTCTCACAGAGCGGTTTGTAAAATGAATCAAAGGGAGGAGTCTGTCTGATCCTCCTGATTTCATTTGGAGATAGATCAGGTCCACGTCTGGTCTTTAGTCTCTCATTTTAATCACGTCACGTTCACATTCTGAGCCTGTTTGGTTCTTTGACCGTCACACGTTGTTTGGTAAATCAGTTTTAGTTTTAGATGTCGTTTTCGATTTAAATGTATTTATTTTTTCAGGAGGAAATTAAACGGTTGTGTTTTCTCTTATCTCTTAATATAGTTGATTCCCAAACCGTTAGCTTCACTTACAGACCACGATCATCCACGTAGACCAGGAGTGTCCAAACATGGCCCTCACACCAAACCGTCCTGTTAAATTGGCCCAAATAAACAAATAATAAACAAATAATAATTTGTACTAAAACTGGAAAAAATCTCCAGTAACACTCTGTAATAACTACACTTATTCCTGCCTTAATAAAGCAGAAACAAAGACTTAATTAAGAGTGAACAAATAGAATGATTCAGGCTTAGTAACTATTTAACTAATAATCTAATCCTAATTCCTAACCCCAACCCTAACCCTAACCTTAATTAAGTCGTTACTAATCCTGAATCATGCTTAATAAATTACATGTTCATTATTAATTAAGTCTTTGTTAATGCTTTGTTAAGGCAAAATAAGGTGTAGTTATTATAAAAAGGTACCATTCTCCTATCATAACCTGTAAGAAAACATTTTGATTTGATACAGACTTGAAATGAATGCTCCAAGCCTCATTAAAGCTCATTAAATGCAAATTTATGAATGATTCACTTCATCGTCATAATCTCTGGCCCTCCGCATTTATGTTTCAAAACGCGTCCCTCAGTGAAGAACCTTTGGACACCCCTGATGTAGACCATACAGAGGCCCGGAAAACCTGCACACAGACAAAACAGGATTTTATTTTCCCAGTATTTGTTTAAAAAAAAAAAGCAGGAATAGGCTAAACAAGTTAAGGACAAAATACAGACAAAAACAGATCAAAGGTTTACCTGACCACGTTCAAAAAGAGAACATTTTTTTGCCATCAGAATAACAGTATGAATACCTGACAGAAAATTCAATTCAAATTATTTTTGCAGTGCCCAAAACAGTTGCCTCGATGAGCCACAGGGAGAAAGCAGTTCAAATAAACAATGTTCGAGACAATTTAGCAAACGGACAACTGTCCCAGAGCGCCCCCTGTCCTTGACTCTCCTTCTCTCAAGGAAAAACTACAAAAAACCCTGTGGGAAAAAAGTATAAACCTCAGGAAGAACCACAGTGAAGGAGAGATGCTACTCCCACAGACGGACAGACTGAAGATGGACCAGGACTGACATCCACTTGGACCAGAACCAGAAGGAAGGCGGCTCATCTAGTGTAGAGAGAGTTCCTCCAGGCAGATGAGGAACAGTTCATCTAGTGTAGAGAGAGTTCCTCCAGGCAGATGAGGAACAGTTCAACTAATGTAGAAAGAGTTCCTCCAGGCAGATGATCACACTGAATTTGCATCCCTGCACAGAATGCAACGGCATTTAAAGCAGAACTAAGTAACGTTTTTACCTTTTTAACCCTTTCATGCATAGTGGTCACTACAGTGGACAGCTATTCAATCATTGTTTTCTCCTATATAAATCAGTCTGAATGTCACAGTTGCAACATCAGTCACTACAGTGGACGCTAATGTGTCATTCAATACACTGCCACCCACTGGTCAACCTTTCCAAGTGCAAAAAATCCTAAACAAGATGGCCGACAGAAGAGCAGATGTACCTTGCAGGTGAGGAATGTCTGTCTAGTCCTTCTATTCTAGGAGACCCTTGCAGGTAAAAAAAAATATGAGGACATCAAGCAACAACTAAGGAACAATATAATTGTTAAAATATCCAAGTATTGATTTTGTGATTTGAGGAAATTCTGATTAATCATGTGTCCACTCAATTGGACATCATGCGTCGCCAGCTATATTTAGACTACACTTTATAGTATTGCTGTGACTTTTTTTTCTTCTTTTTTTTTGTTTAAATGCCATTTGTAGTAATTTTTTGGCTGAAAATCAATTTAATTTTATTATAGCAATCTTTTGTGGATATTAGTTTTGTCATGACAGTAATGATCCTTGCCCTTGTGTTTTTGTAGAGGTCAGGTGCAGATCATGCTGGCTAAACCTACAGGATAGTCCAGCAAATACATCTGACTCTGGTGAAGATGATGTTAGTGGCAGTGATGATGAATAGCTACCAGAAAAAGAGAATTAGTAAATGGCAGCAATAGTGACAATGAAGCTGAGGATGTGGAAGGAGCAAAGGATGCTGAGGAAGTTGAGGTTGCTGAAGAAGCTGGGGGAGCTGAGGATGTCCTACCTGGCAAAGCACAAGAGCACAAAAAAAGTAGACGTGTCTGGAAGACCAAAGATAATGAGTTTGAGGGAAACTTTCCTCCTTTTTAGGAGAGTGGAAGGTTAATATTGAGGGAACAGAACCAATAGATTTCTTCATGCATCTATTTCCCGAAGATCTGATAGATAAAATAGTGCTCAAATCAAACCTCTATGCACTGCAAAAAGGCAAAGAAAATCTGGCCCTTACAAATGGTGAAATGAAGCAGTTTCTAGGGATTAATTTGGTCATGTCATACCTAAGATACCCAAGATCAAGAATGTACTGGTCATCAGAGGAAGGGCAGCGTCTTGATTTGATGGTAAATGCCAGGCCACTGAACCGATAGGAGCAGATTTTGAGATACATTCACTTTGTTGACTATTCACATGAGCAAGGAAATACTGATTAACTCTTCAAAATCAGGCCAGTGTTGGATACACTCAGAAAAAACTTCCGTTCAGCTGTGGTTCCTAAAAAATTCCACTCAACTGATGAACAGATCATTCCATTCAAGGAACTCAAGCAGTACATCCCAAAGAAACCCAAACCCTGGTGTTTGACACAATGCACTGATGTACTTCAGTACATTTGAAAGAATGTTTGCCATAGTAAATGCATTGCGACAAATAGTGGAGGGCATGTTCATTGTTATGGTTGGAGTTATTTAGCCTGTACTATCGGTGCTTCAAAGAAGTTTATTTTCTCTGGTTAAATGTTTTTGCAATACATTTAACAGTTCTGAATATGTTCAAAATATATTAACACAATGTTATAGAGCAAACAACAAACATGTTTTATAGTATTTACAATATTTCTTTTTAATCATTGTTTTCTCAAACACATATTTCATCTGTTCTTCAAATGCGCATTGTCCACCCTAGTGGACATGTCACCAACTCCTTGAAAAATACATGTTTGAAAAAAATGAAGGTGATTATTTTTTTTTTCATGCCTAAAGAGTAATAAAAACACTTTGGAAAAAAATCCTGAAGTAGCCTATCATAATTCATGCATGAAAGGGTTAAACATCTTTGTAAGTCCGTGTGGTGGTTGTAAATGTATTTTCGGGGCGTCTGAAGCACCCTTCGTCGCCCCCTGCTGTCTCTGAGCGGAAAACCAGCTGCTGACCTGGAAACAACTCTCCTGAGAAATCTTGGCTCTCTTTTTTATATTTGGCGACGTGAAATGGTTTTGTATGTGATTGTACTTCCTTACTTCAATAAAAAGGAAGGGAAATAAAGCACACACAAAAAAAAGCTCTTGCGTCTTTTTACTGACAGTGTATTTTCACAAGACACCTGCAGGCATGTGGTCCTAAACTTTTGAACAGCTGCAGAACGGACTATTTCGTCTCACTCTCATTTCTTGTTGCTTATTCACCTTATTCTGCCCCGCCCACTTTTGCCGCTTTTTGCCACAGATACGCACTTTTGTTGTAAACGCACTTCCATTTGACGAGAACTCTGTTAAAGCTAATGACGAACGAGGGAAAAGTCTCGCCGCTAAAATGTTACATAAAGTAGATTGATTTGTGTAAAATGTTTAATGAACACGAGCAACAACAAGTCAACAACGCAACGATTTCCTGAGGCCTGAAAACGTCTTTTTAGTCCATGTAGAACTTATTTTCTGTTGAGCTCGTCTGCTCCATGTAAACTAATACAACGGAAACAAGACGGCGGCGCGTAAGGCAACTTCCTGAATAAGGTGAATAAGCCCTACTTGAAACCTTGTTAAGATCCAAACATGCTAAATGTCACTTTTGCCATTGATCCAACTAGTCTTACTTTTACTTTTTTTATCAGGACCGTCTTCCACTGCAAAGAACGTCACACGGCCTGTGTTTGAAATCAAGACGTTTAGCTTCCCAGAATATACTCTCAGATTAACAAAGGCTTCTTGTTCTTTGCAGCAGACTATAATAAAGCCTTTTCTTCCACGAACCGCTTTGACGTGTGATTAATTGCGCCGACCGCTTACATGACAGTCCCGCGTGTGAAAGGGGCGGGACCTGACCGCTTTCCCTCACAGCCCTTTAAGTCGTGTCTTCTCGTCTCGCTCCTCTGCCACCTCCATCTACTTCGCTCAAGCCATTAACATTCACAATTGACCATTTGTGCCAAAAATCTTTCCCTGGAATAGAGTCGCATGATTAAGCGGCTCCATAACCCCGGGACAGCGGCGCAGACGGGCCCAGAGCTGCTCGTCCTGTCTGGGTTCACGCGCCGTAATTGGACACGTGCTGGTCCGGCTCCCCCGAAGCCGCGCACATTACACCCGACTCCAGACAATGCGCTCAAATGAGACTCTGAATATCACAGCAGCTGATGAAACTCATTATACTTTTATAGCAATCAGCCGCCTCTGTCGTCTCGTATTAATGCGGAGAAAGTTTGAGAGCGTAAAAACCCAAAGTGCTCAGACGGAGCTGGAGAAAGATGTTGTGTCAGGTGCGAAATGAATGGTAAATACTAAACTCCCCGTGCTGCCTTCAGGGACACCTTTGGGCAGAGGACATTCTACCAGTGTTGGAAAATAGACCCTTTAAAAGTTTAACAAAAACGTTCTAAATTCAGAATGGAAGCAAAAGTGAAGTGCAACATAATGGAGAAACTGGGATTTAACCTCTGAATATCACAAAATATGAAAAATTGAGATGATTTTGGAAAAGTAAAAGCCTCAGACACATACAGAGCTGCTTTAAACACATTTATTATTGTACTTTACATTATATTTCAGGAAATTATGATAAAATCTTGGTATATTTGATGAAAGAACAATCCAGATTTATGTTTTTTACTGGAAAAATACTGACTGAAATGTTGATCCCAATCATTTTTCATTTTATCTAGAGATATATTAGATAATATTCCACAAATTAGATTCTTTTGAAGCTAAAACACTATTTTAAGGCTGGAAAACTGTATTTCGTTCATCGTTTGTTATAGAAAAGCAAAGTAACTGACCTTTCTACTCTGGAAATTCAAATGTGTTGCTTTTTTCCAAAACAAACACTTAAAACTTATAGAATTTAGATCTAATGTGAGCGAATCATTGAAAAACGTAACTTTGCCTCCAGTTGCCTCCATTCTGGAATTTTGATGACATGACATTATACATTTAACATTGGATAATTGACTTTACTTACTTTGAACTGGACTGAAACTTCTTTTTGACACCTGAAATGGTCAAATCGTTAATGGAGATAAGTCTGTTATCTAAAGTTCGGGAGCAGGACCACACCTCATCCACGCCCCTCCGGTGACTACTCTATTTAAGCGTCCCGGTCACACACACCAGTGTTCGTTGTTTCGTGCCCCTCCCTCCCACCCTCTTCTAATTATTCTGTCTTATCCTTTAGTCGGGGGGTATCGAGGCCCGGGAGCCTGCAGAAGCCCCAAAACTGCATTTATCATCTACTCTCATGCATTTTATCGTTGTTCTACTTCGCAATAAACTTTCTGCATCCACGCTTGAGGTTGTGGTCCTTGCTAGAGAATTTTATTATCACGTTGATGGTGACATGCTGCTTACAGAGTTTGATTTAAAGACCAAGTTTTGACAAAAATATTTCAGTATTTTGTAGAAAAAATAAGTTCTCAATTCAGTTGCTTCCTTTGACCAAAAACAGCACAATTCTCTATTAAAGGAGCTCTACGTATTTTGCTGGTGGAGGGTTTGAAACATTCTATTCTTCTGGAGATGGAATAAAACCAAGCAATCTCCATGGAAACAAGCAGCAAAGCAAGTACTTTTTGGGCAATAAAACCATCTTTAACTGGGTAAACAAAATAAAGATGAGTTGATATCATACTGTGGAACGTTCCAGGCAAAGCAAGAGCAATTTTATGAGAAAATCAGGTGACGAACCCTCAAACTGAAAATCTACACAGTGCACCTTTAAAGTGCGTATGACTGGTTTTTATGATTTTCTAATTTTGACTTCATTCAGTTAATTAATACTTTGTGTAAATACAAATTATAGTTTTACACCAATCAAGTTGCTATTTGTGGAGAAATGTTGAAAAATCTGTTGACAATTACGGGAAGTAAATTAATCGATGACGTCACACTGGGGAGACAAAGGTTATGCACAATTTACACAAAATAAACAACTTTTTTGACCCTTTAAACATTGATTCAACAAAATAAAGGTGTCACGTGTGTTTTTCTTTGTCAAATGAACAAAATCTGTGACATTAGATGAGTTTTGGCTAATGTACAGTGTTGCTATGGTAATTTCCAAGCGTGATGTCATACTTTACAACCAGGAATAAAATTTAAAACCTAAAAAACAGCTAAACTGGGGTTAAATTTGTAAAGATTTTAGTAGAAATTTGAATATATTTATCTTAACTGCATTTTAGTTAAAGGTGTATTTCAACCTGTCAGAGGCACTTTAAAATCACTACATTTGACTCTTTTGTTCTTCTTTTTTTCCCCTAAAAGTGTTTTTTTTTTTTTTCCAATTCTTACTTCAATACTTTTACTCAAGAAAAACTATCAAATCTAAGTATTTTTTGCACTTTTCCTTACTTAACAAACGTGAGTAGTTCCTGATTCTTCCACCAGGCAGCTCTGGAATGATGTCCCTCTGTCTGAGGACAACCAGCTCTGCAGCTCATTTTTAGAAAGCACACAGAGTTTTCTTGGCCTGAGGCGGCGCTTGTGTCGCTGTGAACTGTGTGTGGTGTAGCGCAGTGTTGTCGGCTTTTGGTATAAATGTTTCTGTCTCGTTTTCTTTGTAAATATTCTCCACAGAAGCATTTGTAAGTTTTAAATGCGATTCTGGATGCTAACCAGCTGTGGTAATTAATATCCATAATGAGACTATTTTCAGTCCCAAAACCGATTTATATTTTAGAAAGTTTCAGAAAATCGTTTAAAATAAAATGAGCGCTCATCAGTCCCTCCAGCGTTTTCAAACTTTTGATCTGTTTTGCTGTTGTTGAAGTCAATGGGAAAACAAAGAGCAGCAAGTAACTGATGCTCTGACCTTTGCTGCAGAACAGGAGTCAGATCTGGTTCGGTCATTTTTCTTTTTTTAACGCTTTATTTGACAGGAATGTTGGGGAGAAAGAGGAGGTTTAGACATTCAGCAAATGCTCGAGGGCTAGAATCGAACCCACGACGCAGCAGTGGCACGACCTCATCCGCTGCACCATCGGCGAGCAGCACGAAGTAAAATGAAACACATGAAATTAAACTTATACCTTAACACCTGTAAAAGCGAGACAGAATTGCTAAAAGTGCGTATGACAGGTTTTAACAATTTTCTAATTTTGATTTTATTTGGTGTATTAATACGTATGGTGCATAAAAATGATTGTTTTACACCAATCAAGTCACGGTTTGTGGAGAAAAGTTCAAAAATCTGTTGAAAATTTGTAAAAAAAAGTAAAAAAAACTGATGACATCACACTGGGGAGACTCTTTCCATCCAAAGGTTATGCCTAATTTACCCAAAAGAAACAACTTATTTTACCCTTGAAACAATAATTAAACAAAATAAAGGTGTTCACATCTAATTTGATTTGTCGGACAAAAAATCTCTGACATTAGCCGAGTTTTAGCCCAGTGAACAGAGTCATTTCCTACTGTGATGTCATCATTTACAACCAGGAAGTGATATTACAAAACTAAAAAAATTGCTAAAAATGATAAAATGTATAATTATTTTTAGCAAAACTTCAAATATATTTATCTGACCTGTATTTTCGTTACATGAGTAGTTTAACCTGTCATAAGCGCTTTAATGCCATATTGTGAAAGATTCCAGGCACAATAATAACATCTCCATGGAGACAGGCAGGTGCTGGACCACGCCCTAAAGTCTGTATGACAGGTTTTAATGATTTTATAAGTTTGATTTTAATTTGGAGCATTAATACCTATTGTACATTTAAAAATAATTCAGTTTTACACCAATCAAACTGTAGTTTGTGGAGAAAAGTTGAAAAATCTGTTGAATATTACAGGGAGTAAAAAATCTGATGACATCACACTAAGTAGACCCATTCCATCCAAAGGTTATGCATAATTTACCAAAAATAAACAACTTTTTTTTACCCTTAAAACATTAATTCAACAAAATAAAGGTGTTCACATGTATTCTGATTTGTCAGATTAAAAACACGTGACATTAGATGAGTTTTAGCCCAGTGTGCAAAGCAAATTCCTATTGTGATGTCACCATTTACAACCAGGAAGTGATATTACAAAAATAAAATATTGCCAAATCGTGAGTAAAAAGTATACATAACTTTAAATACATTTATACCCCTATTTTAGTTACATGAGTAGTCCAACCTGTCATAGGCACTTTAAAGAAGAAGGGCTTTATTTTTTAATAGATGCAAAAGTCCTCAGATATATTCGTGGAAAAGTACAAATGTTTACTGATTTGATAAATAATGTAACTGGGCTATTAAGCACAAGAAGAGGAGCCCAGTATTTAGAGCAAATAAGTTTGTTCAAACATTCTGAGTTGCAAAATCAAACTTATCACACACTAACATTACAGGTCTTTATGTCGGATGCCCTTCCTGCCCCGTGCTTTCAGAATAATGTCCATAATACGTTCCACCTTTTATTTTCTGCATCAGGGGCCCAAGATAACAGGCTCATTTAAATGGGTTGATTTGAATTTGTATTTGAAATGTTTATAGTTACTGTATTAATTCATTTTTTAAATTCATAATTTTATTTATTTTAAGTTAATTTAATTTTTATATTTATTTTTATATAATTTTGTACTTATTTATTATAATTTTAATTTTAATAAAAAAAAATTATTTAGTTTTATATTTATTTCACTTATTTTATTTATTTTATCTATATACCTTGACTTTTGAACGTGTTGACCTGCCACACACAACTTTAAAGCTGCTACGTGTCTTTTTGAACAATAATTGCCTCGTCTCATTCCGTGCCGTATTAAACATGCTTTAATCTGAAGTGACATAATCCCATAAAGTCTTCATATATTTCCGTCTCGTGTCACTGGCCCATGTTCCAATCCGTCTGAGCCTTTTGCCTGTCATGCTCCTTCTATTCCTGCCTTCTCTGTCAAACCTGAAAAACAAAATCTCTCTATTCACCTGTCACATCCGCGGAAACCTGTCCATTCACCTGCCGCTCAAACAGGAACCAAAAAAGAACCTGAACTTGGACCAGGAACAGTGGCCTTCAGCGAGAAACGGCACAGGATTTTAGCAGCGTTCAGTCTATTTCCTGCCCTTAAGTCTTTAATGACAAAGATAGAAAATGATCCAAAAGAAGGCGTTATGTTGTAATCAGATGAATAATATGTAACATCTAGTGCAAAATCTTTCAAATTTGGCAGATGATGCATTTGTTTGAGACACTCAAAGTTGCTTCACAGAGGCCTTTTCATAATTTTAATCATTTTATTCATTTAAGGTAACAAGCTGAGGTAACTAATGTCTATATTGTGATCATTTTCCGTCCAAAAACATGTTTAAAAGTTTTGTTTTTTACTTTGCGGTTTATACAATTTCAGCAAATCATGTAAAAATATAAAATAGATGCTCGTTTGTTACCATGTGTTGATGAACCTGCTGCACGCTTTCAAACTTTGAGATCTGTTTTTTGTTGTTGAAGTCGAATGGGTGGAAAGTAACTATTCACAAAAACTTCTTGTTACTGTTTCAACCTGCGAGACTCAAATGAAGACGATATTTGGTTGGAACATAATGAACTAGAATGATATAACGATATACTGTACGGGTCAAATGCAGAGGGCATGGGGACAATAAACGGTACCTTAAGTTTAATATTGATGGACATATTTGGTGCTTAGACTCCAGCAGGGAATGATGTGCAGGAGGTGTAGGATATGAGCCTGGAGCCTGGACACTGGTGCTGGTGAAAATAGAAACCGGAAACAAAGGAGATTCTGTAAATGGTGATGAGGTGCAGAGGTGGTGCTGGGGCGGAGGAGGACTGAGGTGCAGAGGTGGTGCTGGGGCGGAGGAGGGCTGAGGTGCAGAGGTGGTGCTGGGGCGGAGGAGGGCTGAGGTGCAGAGGTGGTGCTGGGGCAGAGGAGGGCTGAGGTGCAGAGGTGGTGCTGGGGCGGAGGAGGGCTGAGGTACAGAGGTGGTGCTGGGGCAGAGGAGGGCTGAGGTACAGAGGTGGTGCTGGGGTGGAGGAGGGCAGAGGTGGTGCTGGGGCGGAGGAGGGATGAGGTGCAGGGGTGGTGCTGGGGCAGAGGAGGGCTGAGGTACAGAGGTGGTGCTGGGGCAGAGGAGGGCTGAGGTGCAGGGGTGGTGCTGGGGTGGAGGAGGGCAGAGGTGGTGCTGGGGCGGAGGAGGGATGAGGGGCAGAGGTGGTGCTGGGGCGGAGGAGGGCTGAGGGGCAGAGGTGGTGCTGGGGCGGAGGAGGGCTGAGGTGCAGAGGTGGTGCTGGGGCGGAGGAGGGCTGAGGTGCAGAGGTGGTGCTGGGGCGGAGGAGGGCTGAGGTGCAGAGGTGGTGCTGGGGTGGAGGAGGGCTGAGGTGCAGAGGTGGTGCTGGGGCGGAGGAGGGCTGAGGTGCAGAGGTGGTGCTGGGGTGGAGGAGGGCTGAGGTGCAGAGGTGGTGCTGGGGCGGAGGAGGGCTGAGGTGCAGAGGTGGTGCTGGGGTGGAGGAGGGCTGAGGTGCAGAGGTGGTGCTGGGGCGGAGGAGGGATGAGGTGCAGAGGTGGTGCTGGGGCGGAGGAGGGATGAGGGGCAGAGGTGGTGCTGGGGCAGAGGAGGGCTGAGGGGCAGAGGTGGTGCTGGGGCAGAGGAGGGCTGAGGGGCAGAGGTGGTGCTGGGACGGAGGAGGGCTGCGTGAGTCCAACTGCTGAATGGAGAGGTGTAGGTCTGAGTTTAAAAGGGCTGAGTGGTGTTAGGCTCAGCTCGGCCAAGGTTGAAACTTCACTACAGCTAATTACTACTGCTTTTTCGTGTAAATAGATAACCATTTCATCTGCATACATTTGACAAGTTGCAGCCCTGCCATATGAACTCTCGTGATATTTGTGATTTCACGAAACTCTAGAGGATCCATCTGGACGGTGTCCCGCTGTTGGGGCTGCACAAAGTACCGTGTGTCAGGCCAATCAGAGCGCAGCTTTCTGGTAAACAAACATGTGTTTTGGCCTATTTTAGTGGATTTACAAACGTTTTCTTTTTTTTTTTAACGTGCACATAGGAGCCTTTTGTGCATTTGACGATGGGGAAGAAGTGTGTCCTTTTTTATCAAATGGATTTAACAACAGTTTGAGTTCTACCGAATCAAGCTGAGAAATCTGTTAAAATGTTCGTCTTGACGTTATGCATTTTCCCGACTGCTTTGTTGATAAATGTCACACATGTCAGTCTGGCGTGAGCGAGGTTAGAATGACAGGCATCTGGCAGATCATTGATATAAGAGGGGGCCCAAGACTGATCCTTGTGGTACTCCCATGCAGTTATTCAATGCGCAAGAAGAGGAGGTATAGACCTGCAAACAGATATTATTTTATGCACTGTATCACCGCTTGATTATTTTTATAGAATTAAAATTTAGTAAAAGACATAGTTATCTATTTTGGAAAGGAAGAAAGTAGTAGAAAAAATGTTATAAGGTGTACGAACATCTTATAACATTTTTTTCTTTTTTACCTTGACAATGTCCTTTATCCGGCTACATTTATCCCTCCTAAATGTCTCGTCATCTAACGTGTGCGATGGAGATGGTGTTATATTCCATAAGACCATTTTATTCTCCTTTGACAGATCAGAACAGTGCTCCGGTGTCACCTTCATCTGAGTCTGGGGCTGAGGTGAGATTGAAAATGTGCTCCAAATATAATCCTGATCTATAAAGTACAATTTACAGCGTGGGGAGATGATCAAGGGCCGCTGTAACTGCATGGGAACGCTGCATGTGGCTGCGACGCGCTCAGAGAAACCATTTTAAAGGCGAAAATAGAAATCTTTAAATCCTTTTAGTGCGTTTAGCAGCTGTCCGGCGACATTAGGGAAGAGAAGACGGGTTTGAGGCGAAGGCGTGTCCAACCGTGATGGAGAGTACAGAGATGGGCTCGGAATTTATGCAACACATTCATTCACAGAGGTGGGTAGAGTGATCAAAAACTGTACTCAAGATATCGTTACTTCAACTTAATTTCACTCAATTAGAAGTTGTGGGCTAAGAAATGGCTCCAGCAAGAGTAAAAGAAAAAAAAAAAAAAATGGGCAGAAACTGAGTAGAAAACAGAGAAGGACAAGACTTCAGCACACAAAATCTGGTATTCTCAAAGGATGGACCACAAAATTGATCAAAAATAAATCATACCTGAAGGATCGGTGCAAGAAACACAAATGTTCAAATCGTTTCGTACAGTCAACATAAAGCTTCTGTCGCTTTTTTCACTGTAGGAAAAGGAACCAACACTTTAAAGTGCGTATGACAGGTTTTTAGGATTTTCCAATTTTGACTATATTCAGTGTATTAATACCTCTTGTAAATATAAATTGTAGTTTTACACCAATCAGGTCGAAAAAAGTTGAAAAATCAGTTGAAAATTACAGGAAGTAAACCGATTGATGACATCACACTGGAGAGGCAAAGGTCATGCATAATTTACACAAAAGAAACTACTTTTTTGACCCTTTAAACATTGATTCAACAAAATAAAGGTGTTCACATGTGTTTCTCTTTGTCAAATGAACAAAATCTGTGACATTAGATGAGTTTTGGCCACTGTACAGTGTGGTTGCTATGGTAATTTCCTAGCGTGATGTCATACTTTACAACCAGGAAGTAAAATTAAAAGTCTAAAAGAATCGCTAAACTGTGGTAAAATGTGTAAAGATTTTAGTATAAATTGAAATATATTTATCTTAACTGTATTTATGTGAAATGAGTAGTTCAACCTGTCATAGGCCCTTTAACTCAAGTAAAAGACTGTTACTAACTAATAATAAATAATGACTAAATATTATTTGAGTCGAAGAAAAGTATGCAGTCCATCAAATTACTCAGAAAACAATCAAAATAAATAACTAACCCCTGAATCTGCAAACAAACAGAGGCGGAATTGTACTATATTTGAGTAGATTTTTTAATAAACATGCACTTGTCATGGGGTATTATTCTAGAATGTAATTGTACTCAAATAATATGCAGTTTGGCTAAGATTTATGACAGCCTCCTAACACCCTGGTCCAAATCAATAGACCAGTCAAATGCTAATGAGGTCATCAGCCGTGATGAGGGAGCTACAGCCAGCTATCAATAGAACAATAGATCTAAGACAATAATAGATCTTAGCCACAGGTGAAACTGGGCAGGGCCAACTATTAAACTAACAAAGGCAGACCAATTAATCAAGTTTCAGGTGACAAACAAACAATTTACCAAACAAAGACAGGCGTTCAGTGACTCCTCCCTGTGGGCAGGACTCTCACTACTTAGAGTACCATATAAGCCTGAGTTCCCAGACCAGCTCTCTGATTGACAATGACTTTTGGATAAAAGTCGAAACGTCTCAATCTTCAAACAGCGTCCGGATGACAACCCCTGAAACCCTTTCTACGATGGACCACACCTGGATGAATGAGGGTTTACATCGACGAGTTTAAAAATAGCAAATTTGAGTTGTACACAGTTTGAGAAATCAAAAAAACTGATCTAACGTGCTTCTAAAATGCATTAAAATAGGCTTATGTATTTTCATGCACATTTTACTTCTACTTCAATACAGTGTTGCCAGCAGTATTTTCTATTTGTAATTGATTTTTTTTTTTTTAGCCATGTACTGTAACTGTTCTTTCACTTGAGTTCAGATGTTCATACGGTTTCCTTCACTTCACACATATGACAATTGACGTGAAATGAGAAGACTGAGATAATGCATTAGTCTTATATTCCATGATTCCAGACGCCTGAAGGCGCTTTACAATTCAGTGCTTGATTCATTCATTACTGGTAAAATGACAGAAACTGCAAATCTGCGCCATCTTCGACCTCCGATCACTTAAGCTTCTGCACACTAGGATTTTGGCCAGATTTTAAGCCTGATTTGCCTCCACGACTTCAGCGATTCTTTAAGAGTTCATGTGCGGAGGCTCTGCTCATGTCTGTGCGTCAGTGCGACTCTGTTAAGACTTTTGTCAAATCGTAAGGTTCCAGCGAGCAAAAGTCGGAACCTGCAAACCACACATTTACGCGCGTGGTGTCTTTTGGGTTAGCGCCCCCTCTCTTGTTGGATGCTTATTTGGTCGAATAATGATGACTTAGAAAAATGATTTACTCAGAAATATTGCTTCTCTCTTTTTTTCCCCAACCCACTTTGCATTGGTGGCTATGCTAGCAAAAGTTTATTTTATAGAATATCTTTTTTCACTATTAGGGTAAGGTTAGGGTTAGGATTAGGATAAGGGTCAGGTTTAAGAACAAATTATTTGGTTAAGATTAGAGTTAGGTTTAGGAACATATGATTTGGTTAAGTTTTGGGACAGGTAATTATCTACCTTAGCTTAATATAACCGGGTGTCGGCAGAACAGAGGACGCAGAAATGTAAATGAAGCACCTACAAGGTACATCATAACATTCACAAATTTAAAGGGCCCCTGACAGGTTGAACTACTCATTTAAAATGTAGTTTAGATAAATATACTTCAACTCTTGCTAAAATACTTCACAAATTTGATCCCAGTTTAGCAATTTTTTTGTTTCACTTCCTGGTTGTAAATGATGACATCACGCTAGGAAATTACCATAGCAACCACCCAAATTCATCTAATGTCACAGATCTTTTAACCTTTTCAAATTAAAAACACATGTGAACACCTTTTTTGTCGAATTAATGTATAAAGAATTTAAAAAAAATAGCTTTTTGGGTAAATTGTGCATAACTTTCGTCTCCCCAGTGTGATGTCATCAATTTGTTTACTTCCTGTAATTGTCGACGGATTTTTAAACTTTTCTCCACAAACGGCAACTCGATTAGTGTAAAACTATCATTTATATTTACAGCAGGTATTAATACACTGAATGAAGTCAAAATAAGAGAATCACGAAAACCTGTCATACGCACTTTAAGTTAAAACTAGAAATGAAACATTTAAGATATTATTAGAGCCATGATGCGATGTGGAACTTAACTGACACTGAATTATGACGGAGCCGCCATCTGCAAGCGTCAATTCCACAAACATCCTCCAATGACACAGGACTACCATGGAGACTCTGGAGCAAGAGAAGAAGAAGGGCGTAACTGTGTGGGGTGTGTTTCTGCAGCCTCCGGGTCTGCAGATTCACCCGTCTCCCAGTGCCTTGATTTTCCACCAGTGCTCCGGGGAACACTAGTGCGCCTTGAGGTTTTCCCAGGTGTGCCTTGAAAAAATGTCATATTCATGGATTTAAATGAATAATTGAGCAACTTCTTCACAAAAAAACTGAAAGGTAAAAGCCACCGTTGCCAAATTTAAAGAACCAGACACAATGACATACTGTATACAATATTTGCAACGTAAATAACACTATGTTTTAGTCGGTGGTGCACCAAAAAGTGTGCCATGACTAAAAAAAGGTTGAAAAACATTGTCCAAACGTGTGACACCAGGATATTTACAACAGCCAATCACAGCAGCCGTACAGCACCAGGCTCCGTTGCCAAATGGCGGCTCTTTAAATATAGAAAATATTGGGACAAAACCAACACAGAGTTTGTGCAAACTTTTTCATATCATCACGGCTACAGTGAGTCAGTGTAACAGCTCCCCCTCCAGTGAGCAGCACATTTAATCCACACACATTTCATCCTTTTGTTTCATTTTCTCTCTTAGGAGGCATGTAGAGGAAGCTGATGCGCGCTTTGTCTCCTTGTGCATTTGTTTCAAAATTCAGATGGAGGCAAAAGTGAAGTGCAACATAATTTGATTTCGTTGGAGAAACTGGTATTTAACCTCAGAATATCACAAAATATGAAACATTTTGACGAGTTTGGAAAATAAAAAACACTCAGACACATGTGAGTGACATCAGAGCTGCTTTAAACACATTTATTATTTTTTATATTATGTTTTAGGAAATTATGATAAAATTATGATAAACTCTTTCTGTTTTTGATACAGGAAGAATCCAGATGTATGAGTTTTACTGGAAAAATAATCACAGAAATGTTGAGCCCACAATCATTTTTCATTTTATCTAGAGATATTTTAGCTACTGTACCATAAATTAGATGCTTTTAAAGCTAAAATGCAATTTTACGGCTAGAAAATTGTATTTTGTCCATCGTTTCTTAAAGAAAAGCAAAGTAACTGACCTTTCTATTCTGGAAATTCAAATGTGTTGCTATTTTTCCAACACAAACACTTAAAACCAGTAAAATTTAGATCTAATGTGAGAGAATCATTGAAAAATTTACAGTCGACTTTATTATTTTGCTTCCAGTAGCCTCTATTCACATTTTAAATGGTCTATAACAAATGTGTGGTGTTGAAAAATGTAAAAATTAATTGTTGAAAAACGTCCTTATATCTGTGACCTGCTCTTTCTGTGACACGTCTTCAGATCACAGGAGATTGTAAACCCTCTGGTGTGCAGCCGGCTTCACTCACACACCACATTCATACTCGGCGGTGAGGGCTAAGTGTCTTGCCGAAGGACGCAACTATTTTAGCATCTAAATGAAATTTCAAAGCTACGTGTGTCGAATTTCGGGTGAACAGAGTCTTAATAGTGCCGAGGTATTTAGCCGATTGTAATTCTCTGAGCGAGGCTTGGAGGCCAGAGCTCAGTGGAAAAGGATGAAGTGACTCGGCTAATGAAGCGCGGCGCTGATAAGGCGGACATATTAACACGGAGAGCAGATAGCGGGCGGCTTTCATTCAGACCGGTCCTGTTTTAAAGATCCGGAGCCACAGACACAGAGAGAAGGCCATAAACGCCTCGAAATGTGGCGTTAAATATTCATCTCCGCCGGGTTCAGAGCGAGTGATAAATGTTCCCACAAAAACAAAATCCAGTGTCATTATCTGGAGCTAACAGGGATGTACGGACACGCCACTGTACGGAAAATGGAGACGTAAAGAAGAGAAGAATGGCGATATTGTTGAGCCTTTCGGAAATATTAAAGGCGCACTGCGTAACTTTTCTGGTATGCTGCCTGCTGGTCTCCATGGAGATGTTATTGCTTTGCCTTCAGTGTTCATATGCTACTAATGGATCTAGCCTTTGTTTCACTGCAAGTGTTTTCGTTGGTCAAAAATACCTTGAAAAACATGCTTTCTTACAGTGAGTGGAGTCGCCTTTCCACAGATCTGACCTGTAACTTGGCCTGGCGACGTCAGCTACTTGTCTCCATGGAGATAGGCAAAGCAACAACATAAGAAACGTTATGCCGAGGAACTTTAAGAGATGGAAACCTTGCAGTATGTGATTTTAGACATGTCAGTCAATAATATGTTAATGCATGTTTAAATTATCCAGGGCACTTGGTTCCACTGCATGATGTCATCAGGTGGGAATCCAGGAAGTGATTTTTTTGTTTCGTTTTGCGCACATCCTTCTTATTCCCCAATTTGAGACAGTACGGAATTTGATTCTAAATTAAATCTGTGCATTTGAGAGGTTTCAGCGCAAGCTCAGAAACACTGGTCACTTAGGGCAAACCATTTATAAAAAGAAGAAGAAGAATGCTCTACACATCAAACAACAATCAAAGCCTCTGAACTTCTTCTCACTCCTTTTTGAACACGTGAACTTAAAGTGCGTATGACAGGTTTTCATGATTTTCTAGGTTTGACTTTATTTGGTGGAATAAACCCTGTCGTAACTATTAACAGGAGTTTTACACCAATCAAGTGTCAATTTGTGAAAAATCTGTTGAAATTTACAGGAAGTAGAGCAGAGTCCCAAAACACAATGACCTCACACTAGGGAGACACACAAGGGACAATTACAACCAAGAAACACATTTTTCTGACCCTTTAAACATTAATTCAACAAAATACAGGCGTTCACATATATTGCTATTTGTCAAATAAACAGCAGGGAAGTTTTGGCCCAGTGTAAGAAACAGTTGCTAGGTAACAGTTACAGAATTTCCTAGTGTGATGTCATGATTTACAACTCTAAGTAAAAATTTAAACCTAAACAATTGCCAAACTGGGCTAAAAATGGTCAATTCTTTAGCAGAATCTTAAATACTATTATCTTAACTGTGTTTTGGTAAAATTAGTGCTTCAACCTGTCATAGGCCCTTTAAAGCATTTCATTTTGACGTGTACTCCTGTGATGTCATTATTTGTGACTTCTGACTTGTTTGCATGTTTGAAATAAAGTCATTCGTTCATTTATTCCGTTCTCCTGGTGGGACGCTCCTTCTGTAGCCACAGCTGCCCTGGGACTGACTGACAGAAGCAAGGCTGCCAATCTGCACCGTTAGCCTCTCTGACCACTCTGGCACTGTGGGGGAAGTGTTTTACCCGAGGACGTCACGATAAAATTTGGGTCGGTGGATGAGTGTTCTAACCACTCAGTGTCTATCAATATCTTTTTTGCTTTAAATGTGTATATTTTAAGTTAAAGGGCAAATATTACACATTATTTGATCTGCCTTTAAACCTGGTGTTGATTATCTTTACTTTGACGTCTCAAGTTTTAGAAAGAAAAATATAACGTTTTTACAAAGAACAATATAACTTTGTCACAGCCTTGGGAGACACCAGAGTAACTTAGCTTTGGCTCCATCTACTGGCTGTAGAGGGAATTACACAAATTTGAAAAAACATCTTAATGCGAACCGTATAATCGAGCAGTGACACAGATTAGACAGCAGAAAGGACTTCAAAACAGAGCAGATGATTCTCGGATAAGTGATGTCTAAAATCGGAAAAAACGTCACTCATCGAGGAAGTTCAGCAGGAAGTGTTTTTGACAGTCGGAGGAAGAGGATTTTCTAACAGGGCTTCAACAAACTAAAGCTAAATTCAACTCCAGATGTGTTTTTGATAACAGGACATTGTTAGAACATGGTTAAAAGCTCAAAAAAATAAAATTTGCCTAATATTTGTCCTTAAACATGAGCCTTTACAAACTTAAAAAATGTACAGCCAAACTAAAGCTACAACTGACAGATTTTTTGAAGCGTTTCTTGCTTTCTGCTTCATTGTTGAGTTTCCCTGGAGGTAAAAGTCACTGCCGGCAACAGTGGGGCGCATATTTAACATGATCCAAAATGAATAATCAATGTGTGGGTGTGCAATGTGAAATGAAACAAAAATAAAGCATAATATAAGTTGTTGAGCGTCCTGTTCCATGACGTCTCTGTGGAGGCTGGAGCTGCTCATGTGTCTTTATGAGCCTCTGACAGGGCCATAAAGAGAAGATATAAGAGTGGAAGAGAAAAGGGGGAGGAGGGAGAGCCTGGACGACTCCAAATGTAGGTCCACGACATTTATTCTTCATCTGTTCCACGTTTGTTTCCATGGGTTTCAGAGCGGTGAAGATCCAGCACTGAAAACGCTCAAAACAGAATAGTACATCTTGTAGACCCTTTAAAAGTTTGTAACCCTAACAAAAACACTCTAAATTCAGAATGGAGGCAAAAGTGAAGTGGAACATAATGGGATTTCACTGGAGAAACTGGGATTTAACCTCAGAATATCACAAAATATGAAAAAATGTTGATGATTTTGGAAAATAAAAAGCCTCAGACACATGTGAGTGACATCAGAGCTGCTTTAAACACATTTATTATTGTATTTTACATTATGTTTTAGGAAATTATAATGAACTCTTTGCATAAAGGAACAATCCAGATTTATGGGTTTTACTGGAAAAATACTCACAGAAATGTTGAGCCCACAATCATTTTTCATTTTGTCTAGAGATATATTATATACTGCACGATTAATTATACTCTTTTGACGATAAAGCATCATTTTGAGGCTAGAAAATTATATTTTGTCCATCGTTTGTTACAGAAAAGCAAACTAACTGACCTTTCTACCCTGGAAATTCAAATGTGTTGCTTTTTTCCAACACAAACACCTTACAGCCAGTAAAATTTACATCTAATATGAGCAAATCACTGAAAAATGTACAGTCAACTTTACTTTGCCTGCAGTCGCCTCCATTCCGGAATTTTGATGACATCACATTTTAAAGGGTCTATTCACCTTATTCCGGAAGTTGCCATACGCGCCGCCGTCTTGTTTCCGTTGTAGTTTACATGGAGCAGACGAGCTCAACAGAAAATAAGTTCTACATGGACTAAAAAGACGTTTTCAGGCCTCAGGAAATCGTTGCGTTGTTGACTTGTTGTTGCTCGTGTTCATTAAACATTTTACACAAATCAATCTACTTTATGTAACATTTTAGCGGCGAGACTTTTCCCTCCTTCGTCATTAGCTTTAACAGAGTTCTCGTCAAATGGAAGTGCGTTTACAACAAAAGTACGTATCTGTGGCAAAAACGGCAAAAGTGGGAGGGGCAGAATAAGGTGAATAAATGGGCAAAAAGCCTCAAATATCACCTCCAACGAAGCTGAAACCCATTAGATTTGTTGATTTGGTTTATGGTTCATTCCTGGGCATCGACATGAAACAAAAATTGACACAAAGTTAAAAGTCTTCAATATTTTTCCCACAATTGCCTCATCAAGTGGTACCATTATTAAACTTGTTGTCAGTTAAAAGGACTTTAAGGCATGAGATGAATCTGACAAGTTTGTGGCGCCGATCCCAAACAATTAACGATGATGAAACGCCAAATTAGAGTATTAGAGTTAAGACTGAGTGATTATATTGGGCTGCGTTTAATCAAGACGGAACTCCAGATCTGTTATAGGAGCTCAAAAGGAAACAGAAACATGTTTAAATGAGAATTGTATTACATGATATTTTGAAAGTAGTTAAATAAAGCAAAAGTAGGTAACAGGAAAAAATACATAACTAGAGAAAAAATTGAATTATTATTGTTTAGTTCGTCAAAAAGCTTTCCCTTTCAATTTAGTTCAAGTTTGTTTAAAAAGCGATAAATAAATAATGAATCCAGTTTTGTAATTCCAACCGTGTCGGCGTTTGGAGACGGGAAAAAACCCAGAGAGGTCTATCAGGTCAGCAGGGCTCACCTCTTGAACCGGAAATAAGAAAAGACCTGACCCGTGAGTTTTCAAGAATTTCTGTTAAGTTTTCATTTAGTTGTGAGCAGTTTGGTCTCGTCTAATCCATGAGTTCTGCACAGACCAAAGACAGAGCAGGAAGTCACATTCTGAGACTTGATTTTGAGACGTGTGTTACAAAAAGTATAAGTAACAATAAGGTTCAGCGTTTGTGGACCGTGATTTTGGATATTTCTTTCAAAAACTGTGAATTTTCTATGGATTTCAACAGGCCCTCCATCTGAAACTATCAATTGCAACATGAAGGGTCATATTTCTTGGTGTAAATTGCTGCATTCAAGCAATCTTTTCCGGTCTGTCTTCCTATTCATTATACTTCAAAATCCTCCTCCAACCAACGTATCATTTACGCTTGTATTTAGCAGATTCTACACCAAATTCCTTCCTTAACCTATGACAGGTTTTAATGATTTTCTAATTTTGATTTTATTTGGTGTATTAATACGTATTGTACATAATTTTTGTTTTGTTTTACACCAATCAAGTCATGGTTTGTGGAGAAAAGCTGAAAAATCTGTTTAAAATAACAGGAAGTAAAAAACTGATGACATCACACTAGGGAGACTCACTTCATCCAAAGGTTTTGCATAATTTACCTAAAATAAACAACTTAAAGGTCCCATATTCTGCTATTTTGCCCTTTACACAGTCTATTCTAAGGGCTTTGTTGATAAATGTTTGCGTTGTGCAATATCCATAACATAACAGTTTCCAAAAAACACCCATTTCTTGGACTGGCCCCCCTCCTTGTAAAAGCAAACGGCTCACTCTGAGATCTGACCCCCTCGAACAGAGAGCAGGCTGCCTCCCCCGCCCAACCCGCGTGCCTCCCCCTCCCAACCCGTGACGTAGCCTAGAGCGGAGATGGTGCATGCGCCGTGTGCTCCGGTAAACAGCGATACACAAACACGGAATAAACATTTTATCCGTCCTGACGGTGCGTCGTGCTGAGTCCTACGTCCTGGATCTGACCTGGAGTTTGACGTGCTCCAGGGCCTCGACGACGGACGTTGCCGTTTGGTAAATAACAAGCTAACTCTTCGATCTGTCGTATCCATTGTGTAGTAATTACTGTGTAGCATTAGCATTAGCTGTTTTTATTCTGCGGCTGCGCGCTTCCCGGAGGCGTGGCTTAAACACCGCGTCATCCATGGGAAGCCGCGTCATCTTAGTGAGGAGCCCCCGTCTGCTGCTCAGCCGAGGGGGACGGAAAAGACAGTTCTCTAGTGAAAACATGCGGGAATCAATCAAAAAACCACTTTGGGCACAACATACGAGGCCCAAATAGCACTGTAGGAAGGTTAAAACCTCTGAAAAGTCGATTTTGCATGTTATGGGACCTTAAAATTACCCTTAAAACATTAATTCAACAAAATAAAGGTGTTCACATATATTTTGATTTGTCTGACAAAAAAAGCTCTGACATTAGCCAAGTTTTAGTCCAGTGTTCAAAGTAATTTCCTACTGTGATGTCATCATTTGCAACCAGGAAGTGATTGATCGTACAAAACTAAAAAAAAAAATGCTAAAATTGATTAAATGTATAATTATTTTTAACAAAACTTTGAATATATTTATCTTACCTGTATTTTAGGTACATGAGTAGTCCAACCTGTCATAGGCACTTTAATTACCACTTTAATTTAATTATATATATTATTTCAACAAACACCGCACACTTTCCGTTCTATCCTCAGTATTCTTACGTTTCCGTCAGAACGTCTCAGTCCACTTTTGGAGGTGACCTTTGCACACTAATCTCTGCCACTCTGACATTTTTCTTGTGATCCTGCCGCGCTGATGTTGTTGTTGTTGTTGTGCGATGATTTAGTTTGGCCGCGACGCTGACACTCCGGACAGACAGCGAAGGCACCACACGGAGACTCTGACATGCGCCAAATGGATCCAGACACTTCATCTGAGGACGGGCCAATGGGGCGAGAATCCAGAGCTGCTTCGGCGCACACTCTACGTCTGCCAAATAAGGTGACGGCAAATTTACGTTTGCAGTATGAGTCGTTAGGATGTCTGCGGGTGTCGGCTGGTTAAAAAGTGTATATATTTGTTATTTTAGGCTTTAACTTTTCAAGGTCAAAACAAATAATTGGCTTCATGGTGCGCCGTTTTTCTACATTGATTTTATGACACATTGGTGCTGTTCCATGCATTCTAAAGTAGCTTACCAGGAAAATACATTAAAGGGGTGTTAAAGGACACATAATATGCTAAATTAACTTTTTTTTTTACTTTTAACCATGTCGTAACATTTTTCTATTGCCAAAAACACACCTGGAGTTTCATTTACGCTATTTTGAGGAACGCTGGTTAGAAAATTCTCTCCCTCCAACAGTCAAAAACACTTCCTGCTGAACTCCCCCGAACGATGACGTTTTTCCGAGAATTGATGTTACTTATCTAAGAATCATCAGCTGTTTTTAAGTCCTCAAGGAAAGATATAATGCATTTTTCATATTATTAGCCTTTAAACATGCTCTTGAGTATGTTTAATTTGTCATCTCATGTGTTCAAACAAAAAAAAAAGTTTATTATGTACTAACCAGGTTTCTCTGCTGTCTGGCCTGACTCTTACTGAGTGCATGCAGCCAGTAGATGGTGCCTAGCGTTAACAATTTGGTTATGTTATCGCTTTAAGAGATGCTACGGTCAGGCTAGCAGTAACAGTTATGGTGTAGCTTAGAGGCAGAAATGTTCAGAACAAGTCTGTGAGGTTTTAAGGACTTAAATCAGCAGAAGATTGTCAGATACGTGGCATATATGATCTGAAAAAATGTTACGGAACGAGGGAGTTCAGCAGGAAGTGTTTTTAATGCGGGGAAGGGATTTTCCAACTAGTGTTCCTCAAAATGGCGTGAACGCAATTAAATTCAACTCACTGTGACAGAATGTGTCCTTTAAATTGTCATCCGACTCGTTCTGAAAATGATCACTGCCACTGCTAGGCTACAATAGGTTCTGCCCTTGAGTAATAACACATTTTAATTACATTTCGTAAGCGCTATACAGCTAGTAGATGGCTAAACTCAGTAATTGCCGCAGGAACTTTGTTTTTCAATGAAACAAAAAAGTTCTAAAACATGAGATGCCAAAGTAAGGCACTCAAGAGCATGTTTAAAGGCCAATAACAACACAAAAAGAGCATAATATTTTTCCTTTAAGGGATGTAAGTCTCTTGGTGGAGGGTGCAATGTTGTTGGAAATGTTGTAGTTTTGCCTGCTATATTCCAATTTCAAATTCAAATTTGGGTCAAGTGGTCACAGGAGTATTTTGTCCTGAGGGCTGTTACTCTCCTCAAACTGCCCTGACAGATGAGCTGGTGACCCGACCCGACAAATCCTCCGGCTAAAGCTGCACTGAGACACAAAGGCGATTAAGAAGTGCAGCGAAAATGTGTCTGCAGCTGGATCTGAATTTCCATCTGGATCAATAAACGGTCTATTTTATCTATTTATTTAAAGTATTTAAATGCTTCCTAGTTTGCTGAAAATAGCATGCAGTCTGATTTGTATCACAGAGTTCTGCAGTTTACTTTCAAAAAACACGGTGGTAATGCGGTAAATTTAATATTTCTCCAAAGTCAATTGGTGATCTGTTTTCTCAGATTTATTAGTAAATGTGTGTTTTCATGGGTTCAGATTTAATGTTAAATAATTTGTTTAAGACTAAGAAAAATGAAGAAAAAAAGATAAGAAATGTGATGCAGATTGTCCACTGTGGTAAGTGAACCACACGGACTACATTTAGGTGAAGTCGAAGTCTCACCATGGTTTTGTAAAACTGTTGGTCTTTTAATTCACCTAAGCCATAGGCTGATTGACTTTAAGTTTAGACTTCTGATCTTGTGCACTTCTTGTAGCATCTAATGACCACTGGGCATCCTCTTTTACATTTTACTGATGAGGAAAGCAGAGAAATGACAGAAATATCATAAAATAAAAGTTTTAACTTGGGGATCGGCCTCACCATTTGTACATGAAGGAGCAATTGATTTGATTTAAGTCCAGGATCATCGGTGGCAAAGTGTTTGAGCCGTCTGTGACTGTATGTGTCCATCATGTTTCTCAACTAAATGCAAATAAACAATTCCAGCTCAAAATGGAGTGGGAGGAAGAAAAATGGATAAACCCCCATTTACATCACTAACCCTGACCCTAACCTGCATCGTGTGTTTGAGGTTTGTTGTCAATAGCCATGTTTACATGCGCAAAATATCTTTAATCTGATCATGAATCGGATTAGAATTTTACTGTGTACATGGACCCTGAAAAAAAAAATCTGATTACGACACACGTTTACATCTGTTATACATTTGATCGGAATAAATTATTTTGACATGCGCAGAATTGGCTAACATACCGGAAACAGTAGAAGAAGAACAAACTTCCGTTGTAAACAAACATGGCTGCGTACGTTTTGGCTCGTAACATTTTTCTTCGTTGACTCCACCTCCCGTTCGTGCTGTTTAATAATACTTTTGATATGGAGCTGTATTGTGTGCCTCACGCTCTGCCTCACGCTCACCATTACCCTCGCTTCCACATTAGCTGACGTAACAGACATGCGCAGAGAGGATTCCTTCAACCAAAACTTCGGAAGAAGCGTGTACATGCGCATCGATCGGAATAACAATCGGCATAACCCACCCGTCTCAATCGGAATGAAATTTTGATCCGAATGAGTGTAATCGGGTCAGAATATTCTGAATGGCGTGTTTTCATTAATCATTTTTATTCCGATCAGGCTTTTAATCAGATTACATGTGTCCATGTAAACGTGGCTAATGATCTTTATGTCCTTAATTGACAGGAAAAAGACTGTCAAGTTTGGTTCCGGTAGATAGAATGAATCATTCTTAATTAATATTATTGATCATATATTTGAATTGCTTTATGACCCATGTCTCCAGCTGGTTATTCAATGTTTCAATTATACAACACTTATCCTCCTTTGAAGTAACAATGAGTAACTTGTGGAAAAGAGGTAAATTCCTTTCACCGGTTCATTGTATTAGTCCCATGGGGATGGGGATAAACATACATTTGAGGTTTGAGATTTGACGTTGGCCTTTTATGGTTTTATTGGACAGAACAGGGAAGAAACTAAGGGAAATAAATGGACTGAGCGAAGACTAATTGTAAAAGTATTGAATCCTGAGCTGAACCTGAAACTCTGAGGTGAGCTGTGGTCTTTAAATACACCACACATGACATTTTACCGCAGAGCGAGCATGAAAATAAGGTGTGCTTTAGGTTTTCATCAGTCACTGTTTGAACTCCCACATGTTGCCGTTCAGCTGTGAAGTCCACACCAGACTAGACTTTTAGCAACTGTGTCCAAGTAAAATCTCTTGTGTTGTGGATCAATTTAGTTTGGTTAAATGTTTACCCAACAAAGGCAGAGCTGTATGTGCTGTGTGCTTCTGTCATTAACCATTATTTTAGTATTCGACTAGTGTAATTCTCACGCACTTTAAACACATTTCTAATGAAAGGCTGAAATATGGTGACTCAAGGTTTCTAGAGAAGATTTACAAATAAAGAGTATTACTGATGCAAGTCCATTCATCTTTGCCGCGTTGATTAAAAGGTTCTGGGTCAAATCAAATCAAATCAAATCAATTTATTTTTATAATGCCCAAAATCACAACAACAGTTGCCTCGATGGGCCACAGGTAAAAGCAGTTCAGATAACTGTCCCAGAATGCCCCTGTCCTTTGACCCTCCTTCGCGGCGAGGAAAAACTACAAAAAACCCCATGGGAAAAAGTAGAAACCTCGGGGAGAACCACAGTGAAGGAGAGATCCTACTCCCACGGACGGACAGGCTGCAGATGAACTAGGACTGACATCCACTTGGACTGTGGAGCCAGAACCACTCAAGAGGGAGGTGGCTTTAAAGAGTTCCTCCAGGCGGACGAGGAGCAGTCCACCAGTGTAGAGAGATCCTCCAGCAGGAGATGAGGAACAGTTAATCTAAGTAGATGGAGTTCGTCCAGGCAGACGAGGTGTGGCTAATCCAGGGTTGAGGGAGTTCCTCCAGGCGGGTGGCGCATAGATCGTCCAGTGTAGAGATCGATCCTCCAGACAGATGGGGGTGGGGGGGTCGTCACTGGAGCAGCCGCCGCAGTGCCTGAAACAGTCTCCACTCCCCGGGGGAAGTGGAGAGAAAGAGAAACATGTGAACAGCAATGAACAGACTACAATTTAAGTAATATTAAATATTGTTGATAGGTAAAGTAGGAAGAACCAGAGGATAGTGTTCAAGCTGCCATACGTCCCCCAGCAGAATTGCTCCAAGGGCAGCGTAGCTAAAACTGTAGGTTTTTATTTCTGTTCCTAACTGGCCTGACCATAAGCTATTTCAAAGAGGAACGTTTTGAGCCTGGTCTTAAATGTAGAGACTGTGTCGGCCTCTTTTTACATGAACAGGGAGCTGGTTCCATAACACAGGAGCTTGGTAGCTAAATGCTCGACCTCCTACTGTGCTTTTAGAGACTCTGGGGACTAACAATAGTCCAGCATTTTGAGAACGAAGAGCTCTGTTTGGATGGTACGCTACTATTGCATCTTTGAGGTAGGATGGGGCCATATTGTTTAAAGCTTTATAAGTCAGGAGGAGGATTTTAAATTTGATTCTAAACTCAACAGGAAGCCAGTGAAGAGACTCTAACACTGGTGAAATATGATCTCTTTTTCTAGTACCTGTTAATAATCTTGCTGCTGCATTTTGAACCAGTTGAAAGCTTCTTATAGAGCTTTTAGGACACGCTGCAAGCAGGGCGTTACAATAGTCTAATCTGGATGTGACAAATGCATGGATGAGTTTTTCGGCATCATCTCTGGGCAGGTCAGATTATAAAGTACTGTGGATGGGCCTGACTTTAACGATTGGCTTTCTGCATGAACGTGTCTGCTGTGCCCACTTGTGTGCTGGATTAGAAAACATGACAAGGCCCTAAAGGCATAACTCATTTGTTTCCATTTGTTGTTTTTTTTTTTTTGTCAGTTTTCTCTCTCAACATATCGGCTTTCATGTGGAAACAATAAACTTGTCAAATGTTTTATTTCTTCATCCATAGATTTCTCTGGGACATTGTAACTTCAAATGCCATTTTCTTAAAATGCATTTTTCTCCCACAGAGACATAAAAATCAGCCTTAAAGTAGCTCCTACACACTTCAAACTGTACAATCTGGGATGTAACAAGATTTTGATAAAATATACAGAGGGATTTTTTGATATTTAATTCTAAAACTGATTTATTAAATATTTTAGGACACTTGTAAGTCTAATCTAGTGTACTGAAAAACTAAATAAGAAATCCAAAACCCCTTCCCTGTAAAGTTTTCATGACTAATATGTGCACAAAATGAAACAAGAAACTTAAACCTGCTTCTATCCATTTTTTCAGATTGAAATGTCCCAAATATGTTCAATTGTGGCAGTTTTTACACATAAAATGCCTAATTTCTACAAAACATGACATGATGAAAAACCTTTTTTTTTATCTTACACTTACGTGAGTAATTACTGGGGAAGTTTCATATTGATATCTTTACATTTAAGATTTGTTTTCCTATTCATCTGGAGTGTCTCGCCTTAATGGAACTTAAAGTTGTACCAAAAAATCAGAACTGATACCAAAACTTGTATAAAAAACAAAAAAAGGTACTAACCCTAAACCCTAACCCTTTAAAAAAACAACACAACAAGACAAAATTTTACTTTTACTGAACAGCTAAAGCAGAGACCACATGGTAACAAGAAAGTACTATTATTTTGTGTTGAAAATGAATGTCAAAGTATCAAAAATGTCATTTTGTGACAACGCTTCTGTAACTTCACTTCTGTAACACTAGTTTTTTTGTTATCTGTTTCCTTTTTGACTGTCAGACTGATGCTGGAGCTCTTACAAACCCAGAGAAAGTGACAAAAAATCCATCAGCCTCACGACAAACAGAGAAGTTACTTGCTGAACTCCAGCTGCTTTTACATATTAAGAACCACCACAAGCCCGTGAAGGCGCCCAAAGCCTTATTCCTCGGTGACAGCTGTGGATGGCGCGGAGCTGGTTTAATCTGGCCCCATCCATCACGTGGCGCTGGGGCTAAAGCAGGTGAGATCTGCCCCTCTGCCGCGGTGTCAGCGGAGGACGGCCATTTTCTGTCTCTTCTCATTCGACGCGACAAACCACAACGAACAGGACGGATCGGCAACGTGAACCCGGACTCCTGAGAACTACTGAGCAAGGAACTCTCTCTGCAGATCAACGACACCACGGCGACAAACACGAAGGGTGCAGGTCTGTCTAGCAGGACCAGGGGCGTCGGACCGAGGGGGGTAAAGGGTGCTGGTTTCCCCGGGACCCAAGGCAGAAAAGAGGCCTCAAAAGCATGTGATAGTTGCATTTTTCTGCTCTTTAATCTATTTTTGTCGTAGTACAATGCAGTGTGGCTGATTAAAGTCATTACGAGACTAAACACAATTATGCGTGACATCTGAGGGCCCCGTTACCTTTTAAAAAACGAGTAAAATCTTTATTGTAAGTGTAAAATACAACAACCACAAACTAGTGAGTAGGCATGGGACGATATTGAAATTTGAATATGTCATGATTATCATGGCCAAAATAACTGCGATTAACAGCTAATTAAACATAACTCAGTAACTTCAGTTCAGCGACAGAGCTCCCCCTGCAGGTCTCTTGTGAATGGACACTCCCAGTAAAATGACAGCATTTTCCCTTTCTTTCTTATTGAACTAAGGAAGTTTAATCACATATTAAAAAAAAGCATTTAATGTCGGCAAATGTAAAAAAAAAAGAGCCAGTGTTTCTCAGGAGAGTTCGAGTCGGCGACAGGAAAGTTGCAGCTGGTTTTCTGCTCAGAGACAACAGGGGGCAACGACGGGGGCTTCAAACGCCACGAAAATACATTTACAACCACCACACGGACTTACAAAGACGCTTAATAAGGCAAAAATGTTACTCAGTTCTATTTTGAGGCTGGGCAGTGCTGCTGATGAGGCGGGTGTTGAGCTGGAAGGGGTGAAGGCAAGGAAAAGAGGACAGGGTTAGTAACAACCATCACACAAATGACAAACGTGGGAAAAGTCTTGCTGCTAAAACATTATATAAAGTAGATGGATTTGTGTAAAATGTTTAATGTAATAAGGTGAATAACTTTGGATCATACAGCACGGACCACACACTCACAAGCTCATGCTCAACCCGGAGGAAAAAACAGAAGCCAAATGAACCGAACACTGTGGTGTGAACACATGAAGAAAAGGAGAGATCAAGAGGAAGGAGCGAGCCGCTTTTGTTAACCATTTTTGAAACCTCTGGTCATTCAAATTTGAGAAAATCCTTGAATCAAAGCTTTATACAGAGGAGGTACAGATTTTTTTTTTTTTACTTCATTTTTTGTCTTACACCAGTGGGTAAGACATTTCATTCACCTTTCCCAATATGAATGCAGTCTGTGAATGAGTGGCAACCTCGCTTCTGTTTGTCTCTCCCAGCTTTATACAGAAGTATCTTAACAACATTGAGTGGACTGAGTGAAATGAATGAAAAAAGCAAAGCATATTAGAGTGTATACAAAAATCTTCAGACAAATATAAGACATTCAGATGAGAAATGCAATAAAAAATCGCGTTTAGCTCGAAACGTTGACTTTCATACTGTCTAAGGCCCTGTTTATACGACAACTGTGGTCAAGAAAATGCATTATTTGCACCAAATTCAATCTGCATTTAGATGAAAATGACGAGGTGTGAAGAGAAATAATTGAAGTGAGAAAAGCTGCAGTATGTATTTGTCCAGCAAATGGCGCTGTGCTCCCTTTTGACGCACTGTACTACATGCAGAAGAAGGTCTTATTTGTCTCTCGGAGAAAACTTTAAACCATGTGCTTTTCTGAGGGATTTCTGGCTGACTGAAGTAAAAGTAAGTCATTGTGCATTATTTTTGTGCAGTTTTTGGTTTGGATATAAAGCAGAACTAACATTTTTACCCTATTAAACTTCTTTGTAAGTCCGTGTGGTGGTTGTAAATGTATTGTCGTCGCCCCCTGCTGTCTCTGAGCGGAAAACTGAGCAGCCTTGACGCCGACCCGAAGACAAATCTCCTGAGAAACCCTGGCACTCTTTTTTTTTTTTATTTGGCAACGTGAAATGTTTTTGTACGTGATTGTTACTTCTTTATTTCAATAAAAAGAACGGGAACAAAAAAAAAGCATTTGCTATTTTTTACTGTCAGTGTATTTTCACAAGCGAGCAGCAGGGGGAGCTCTGTCGCTGAAGTGACTTTGTTCTGCCTTAGATGTGCGGGGCTTCTGCTCACAGCCAAGCGCAGATCGGGGCTCTGCACGTTTTCCGACCCCAATCCCTTCGTTTTCAGCAGAGCACAGAGTCGGTGGCGGACCTACCATTAGGCAACAGGCCACAATTGCCTTGGGCCCCAACCTGAAGGGGCCCCCAATAAGATGCCCTTCCCGATCATTAGAGATTCTGAAAAAGACCAACAAAATAGTCTGGTATCGGTAAATGTATTAAATCTGCCCAAACCCCTCCAATAAAGCTAAATAGTTGATGCAATATAACGTGTTAAAATCAGTTGAAGTTGTGTTAAAATGCACAAACAAACAGAAACTATGGCATGTTTTGTGAAATATTGTCTATATTATCTGGGGAAGGACCTCCAAACCCCCCTGTTTAAAGCTGTTTAGAACATGTAGCTGTTGCACATATGAATTTGAATTTTACAATAGTTCACCTAACACCCCAAATTTATGACCACACAAAACAAAAACAGAAAAACAAAAGCTTAATTTCAAGAACAATTCAAGAGACACGCCATAAAAGTTATAGAAAATTACACTGATGAGGAGGTGACTGGGCTTACTTTTCCCTTGGGCCCCCAAATTCCTGGGTCCGCCACTGCGCAGAGACACGGATTCAAAGAAACACGCAGCTCGTTGTGGTGTAAAATTGAGGCCAATCCAGTCCCAAAATATTGCAGATTAGTGAAAACTTGTGGCTGTGTAAACAGGGCTCCAGCAGTTCTAGTCTGAGCATGTTGTTTTTTCTCCTGGGCATCTAAAAGCTCCACAGTGTACAGTATTTGTATCAGAGTTTGGCAGAGATTGCCTTGTGACTGTGAGAAGGACGTCTCACTTACCCATGTTGAGCGCCACAATCAACAACTCGAGCCCTGAAGAAGCTGCTTATTTAGAAGTTACAGAAGAGTTATAGAAGATTTCCTGATGTTTTCCTCACCTGGACGTCTTATAAACTTCACCGTTCGCCCTGAGTGTCCAAAAACGCGATAACTACGATAACAATAATTGATATTCCTTACCAATACCTGAAGCTACTATCCTCTATCAGTATTAATAATGCATTACTTTATCACTCACTCCACCTGACAGCGTTTAAAATGACAACAAACAACAACAACAAACCGCACAGCTACGGGCGATGTAACTTGCGCACAGGCTGGCGATGCATTTCCGCAGCGGGCTTTTGTACCGGCCATCTGCATACGGCCGTCAGACGAGATGGGAGAGGTTATCATAAAGGAAACTGCTTTTGTTTACCGCCTGGCTGCATACTAAGTGCTTGTTTAGGAGCACTACAGCCATTCTTTTCTTTAATACTGTGCAGGGCTGCGGTGATTCATCATTCAGGGCTTGATACATACTAATGACGGTGGAGTGTTTTTTCTGCTGTTTATAATGTGTAGGTGTAGCTTCACAAGGGTATATTGTGTAAGATAGGGACAGCGGATGTTAATAAATGCAGGACTTGAGCTAACATGCTGCAGGTGATTGATCGACACTTAACTAGCGTTGAGTAACCCGTGCGGCAAAGAAAAATCCACCTGTTTATTTATTTAGTTGGCGGCTTGGACGTTACGCTTGCAAAAGACATACATAGAAAATGTAGCTGTCCAGGGAACTAAACCCACAGTCGCCTTGCTTAGAGCACTCATACTCTTTTACAGTTTGTATAGTCTTATTTGTGTTATTTTATAGTATTCACCTTATTCCGCCCCGCCCACTTTTGCCTCTTTTTATGTTTATGATCCGCACTTGTGTAGTAAAGGGACTTTCGGTTTGACGCTAAAGGTGTTCGCGCAAATGTCTCGAGGGAAAAGTCTCTGGCTAAAACATTACATAATGCAGATTTATTTGTCTAAAATGTTTAATGTGCATGTGCAAAAACAAGTCAGCAATGCACCGATTTCCTGGGCATCCTGAAAACGTCTTTTTAGTCCATGTAGAACTTATTTTCTGTTGAGCTCGTCTGCTCCATGTAAACTACAACGGAAACAAGACGGCACCACGTAAGGCAACTTCTGGAATAAGGTGAATAAGAATAAAGTAAATTAGGAAGAAAAGTAAAACATAATGATAACAATGAAAAAATACCTTCCCATTTTGAGAACCTTAATTTTCTTTCCTTCAAAATAGATGTAAAAGTATGAGAATATGTCATACTATGTTATATTGTGATTTTAGTCTCGTATTAAAGTTTGAACATTTCTGTGTTGTAAAAGCAGAGGTAACACTTTATAATGAGGCATGCATACAAAGCATATATAAATGTTTATTTATCATCAGGGGCGTAGCCCCAAATTCTGGGCCCCAGGTACCAAACATTCTCAGTGGGCCCCTATTACATAATTTTGTATATTATTTATTTATCCCCACAGAATAAAGCATAGTGTCAGCTTTACCCTGATGTCAAAACTTTATCCTGATGTCTAAACTCTGCTCTGGTCTCTGAAAGTTATGAAAAACACTAACAAACTCCTTGTGGTGAATAATTAGGATGCTAGGAATGTATTTGAAAAGTGAAAATACCTTTTGGTTTGCTGCAATCTGTTTAAAATGAACTGGTTCAGTATAATTTTGGTCCTGTGCCTTTGAGTGGACTTTCTATTCAGCCTAAAACCCATTGTTTTGTTGCAGTGACATTGAAAGGAAACTAGTAAGAACATAATATTTTGTTTCATCTGTCCAAATGCGTAAGGTTTTGGGGATAGGTTTGAGCCACTGATCCAACTGTGAATGGTTCAAATCCCACTCCCGACGTTAATCAGTTTGCAGATCGAAGAAAAAGTTAGTCATTTGGACAAAGTTTTTGAAATAAAGACGTCCAGAAGTCATTTTCAAGCTGAAGATTCTGCACTGAAATGGTAGAACTGATATTGCTCTGAGCTACATTAGCCCGAAGGGAGGAGATACTGGATAATTTAGCTCAGAGCAATATAAATTCAAGCCCCTCGGACCTACCTTTGGGGTTAAAATTACCTCTGGATGGCATTTGAAACTACTCAAGCAACTGTCTGGGTGTAATGTCTGATTTATCATTTGAAATCAAAAGAAAAAAATCTGGTATTTTCAAATGATAGTCACAAAAAGATACACAGATGTTCCAAATCATTTCATTTTGTCTAAACAAAGCTTTTGCCACGTGTAGATTAACTCACAGCAGGAAGAGGAACCAACATTTTAACCTCCTCATGTTGTAAAAGCACTCTGTGAAGTACAAATTCTTTAAAATGTTACTCAAATCAAGCTGAGACACAACAGCAGTGCAGTGACAGAACCACTACCATTGCGTGATTCTGGTTCACTTCCTTTCTCGTTTGCTTTTCCGTCCTCTCTTTCCTGACGCAAAAGGCCTCCACGCGGTTGTTTTTCTGTCAGGTAAAAGCCTGCGCCGGCGTGAAGGAGACGGGCCTTCACAGCTCCGCTCCCTCTGCACAGATTTAGGTCTCAAAAGCAGGTAATTTCACTCGATAGAAGCGGAGGAAGTGTGCAAAGAGAGGTCTGGTTTAATAATGGAAACGCACGTCTCCCGGGACCAGTGATTTCCGACTAAAACAGAGAAAGTCCATTACCACACAATGTCTTTACTGAATGAGCTATTTGTTATTGAAAATCAGAGCGTGCCGTCACGTACTCCAGCTGTACAAGTCTCACAGTCTTTCATTAATAGTAGAAGTTGTAATAAAAGTAGTATGGCAGTAGCAATAGCATGTGGCGCTCTGTGGGGTTTCATTCCTTGCAGGTATTTAATGTTTGATGGCAAACGGGCTCTGACTGTAGGACTCCAGCCCCTCCAGCAGTCGAACAAAGAGAAATGAGAGTCATGCACCGCAGCACCACAGATAATGTACATTAGTAAAGGATATTCTAAGTAAATTCATTTAGAAAGGGCAATTGTTTTAACCTCGAAACATAAGGCTTGTAAGCAGCCAAAATCTCCACCTGGATCGTCGGCGAGAGTGGGCGGATGAAGACGAGGGGCAGAGAAAATCAACTTGAACTCTCCACGAGCCCCAGATCACGCCGCGCCCGAGGAAAGGACCGACCTCACGTTTCATTTCACAGAGCAATGTAGTTTATTCGATAGAGTGCAGTGAGGACAGTTGTAAAGAACGTTACATAGGAGAGACCAAACAGCCACTGCACAAAAGGCTGTACCAACACAGAAGATCTACCTCTACAGGACCGCAAAGTGCAGTCCATCTGCACCTAAAAGCTACAAACCACTTGCTTGAGGACAGTGAGGTGAAGATATTGAGCAGAGAGAAGAACTGGTTTGAAAGAGGAGTAAAGGAGGCTATTTTTTGTCAAAACAGAGAATCCTTCTCTAAACAGGAATGGGGGTTTAAGATTTAATTTGGCTAAGATTTATGACAGCCTCCTAACACCCTGGTCCAAATCAGTAGACCAGTCAAATGCTAATGAGGTCATCAGCAGTGATGAGGGAGCAACAGCCAGCTATCAATAGAACAATAGATCTAAGACTGTCATCACAGATTAGCCTCAGGTGAAACTGGGCAGGGCCAACTATTAACCTAACAAAGACAGGCCATTAACAGGTTCAGATGACACCAGGCAGAGCAAACTATTTACCAAACAAAAATAGGCGTTCAGTGACTCCTCCCTATTGGCAGGGCTATCAATACTCAGAGTAGCATATAAGCCAGAGTTCCCAGACCAGCTCTCTGATTGACATTGACTTCTAAACGTCTCGATCTTTCAAACAGCGTGATGACTACCCCTGAAACCTTTTCTACGATTGTGAGTGCGACGTAGAATAAAACTAAATAAAACTCTGTAAACGCATTCCTGTCTCCCTCACGCACATACCCCGAGCACAAAACAATGAGTCACTGTCACATTAAAGTTTACAAGCTTCTTATTGGTGAAAATGACTTCAGACTGAAAATGACACTAGATCTTAATTATGCTGTCTGTATTGTACATCAGCCGGGGCATTTTCTGCCTCATTTGGACAATCTGTGGTTACATTAAAGTCGATAGATGAGGAGAAAAGTGAAAAAGAGAACATGGATGAACGGGAAGATCTTCAGAGCGTTACCTTTCTGATCAAAACATATGCAATCAGCTGTCAGTGCGCTGTTTCCTCACGTGTTACACAGCACTGCATTTCCCAGCATACATTTAGGCTTTGTAGTCTGTGAAGGAGCTGCAGTTGCTTCTCACAG
The DNA here is from genome assembly GCA_019453435.1 of Rhinogobius similis. Classification (NCBI taxonomy): domain Eukaryota; kingdom Metazoa; phylum Chordata; class Actinopteri; order Gobiiformes; family Gobiidae; genus Rhinogobius; species Rhinogobius similis. The sequence goes on from CM033625.1 coordinate 41,469,586, forward strand.
CCTGCACCGCCTTCAGCCACCGCAATCTCGCCTTGATCCCGTGATATTCCCAGGGCTGGTGCACATAGGGCCTTCCGCCTGCAGATGCATTGTAAAAAATAGTCGTGATTTCAGTATATTAATCTTAATTTCAGGCGTTTTCATTAGTTAGACGATTTCTTTAATATAAGTTGATCAATTCACTTGTTTCAAACCGTTTCTGACTTATTTACATACATTACTTCTTATTTCAAGTCAAATTATCTGCCAATAGGTTAAGATTATTTTACTTTCCTCATTAGCCATTTTTTTTTTTTTTACTTTCTAGGCAAAATTATCGCAAGATCAGGCGGAAATACCTTCTGCATCAAATCAGCAATTACATCTCATCGAATAAAAACTACTCAAATTCAGAACAAAATGATAAATTTAAGTCTTTTTGAACCAGACTGGATTTATATTTTTGCAGCTCGCCTTCACTGCCTTGCTCTGCTTTAACAATTCTACAACCTGAGTCCAGCCAAACAGGAGGTGGAGCTAGAGGCAGAGGAAGAACATCCATGAGCTCAGAACGGCCTCCAGTTCAAACTCTTCCACTGAACAGCTCCACGTTGTGTAAAAGAGAAGCCAATCCAATATTGAAACAGCACTTTTTCTGACACTCAAAGACGCTCAGCCCTGATTCAAAAGAAGTCTACTGTGTATGTCTTAGATTCATTTGGGATTTGACACTGAAGAAACCTCCCAAAAACAAAAAGGCCCAACCTGGTCCAGAACTCAGACCTGGAGTGGATAAAGGTTTACGCCTCAACAGTGTATTGTAGTATTTTTTGACAAATAACCCCTTAACAGTAATCAAACTCACTTTAAAGCACATTTTTCTGACACAGCTCCCCAAGTGTTGCAATTCATAGAAAATATAATGCTCCATTACACTTCACTTAGGGCTGGGCAACATGGCAAAAAAATATTATCACGATTTTCTTGAGGTCAGATCATGATTCTGATTTTATCACGATTCATGTTCACTTTGTATTTTTTTATTGCCTTTAACAGAGCTGCACGATTTAAGAAAAATATCTCATTGTGATTTTTCTGACCAGTGCGATTGTGATTAGGTTTGCGATGTATGTTTTAATAATAGGATTCTCTTCAAATTCACATTTTAAACACAATTTTGTCGCTTTTAGTCACGTTCAGTTGTGTTTGACGTATTTAAAGGCGCCTTTGTCACTTTTAGTTGCGTTTTGGTGTTTTTGAATGCATTTTTATCGCTTTTGTCGCTTGTTTGTAAAATTAATATTGTGATTTTCTGTCGATTTGGTTTAACTGTGCAGCCCTGGTCTTTTAGAGGTAAATAAAGTCATCTGCTCAGAGGCTTCAGAGGCTAAACAACAGGAGAAAAAGTGTGTTTGAACAGACAGCTGCATTAAAGAGACAGTCAATCACGATACGACGGTTTCACAAAAATAGCTGATTGTCACAGGGACGAGCTCACGATTCAATTTTTATCACCGTATCGCCCAGACCTAACTTCAATTGTCCAAAAACAATGAAAGTAGCAAAAAAAAAATACAATTATACATCTAAAAACACACACAACCCACAGTTATAAACATGAAAGTACTCCTTAAGACGAGCCTTAAAATGCCAGTCGTTTGAAAAAATGTCAGAACTCAGTCACTTTTTTTCCCACTACATGTCTTATAGTGAAAATGTGTTTTTATTCCAGACTCCCCTCCTCTTTTCTCTCATCTCGGTGTGATCCTCAGCTGCTTCGTCTGTGACAGTGACGTTCTGCTGACTCTCCCCTGGGCAAAGTTAACTTTAAACACCACCACTCCAAGATGGCCGCCGCTCTGCCCAGCCTCGGGGAGAGAACGAGAGAGTGAGAAAATAATCCCATAATAACCACAGCTCCCTCTCATGAAAAATGTACAGCAGATTCATGACTTCATCGCGCTAAGTGAGAGTGACACCAGAGAAAGTTAGACAGAGCCAGACGCCGCCGGCACTTTGTGTAGAGACAGCCTTTTACCATCAGAAGGAAGAAGGAAGAACATTTAACATTATAATGCAGATAGATAAGATAAACTTGCTCTTGATGTTTTAGCTTTTACTCAAAATGGATATTATTTATTTTGTTACAGTTTTGTCAAATTCATGTTCTGACTAAAACTAAACAAAAAGAAATGAATCCTGACGGTGACAAAATGTGCCATATTTTAATTAGAGCTGTCAAACGATTAAAAAATAATAATCTGATTGATCACACTTTGGGACTGTGATTAATAACGATTAATTGTGTTCAAACGTTATTATTAACATGTCTATTTTGAAGTATTTTTGCACATTTTCTTCTGTCAATTTCACAAATCTAAATACTTTGTTTAAAAGTCCAACTAATGAAGTCTAGACATTACATTTCATGATGAATCATGTTTCAGGTAAATCTAGACCCATGACCAAACACAGGTTTAATGGATTAAGGGCCCTTCATAGAACTATAGTTACGTATAGGTAACTGACATTAAAGGAGACAGATGGAGCTGGTGTTGGTTTGGTGTGTACACGTGTCTGTACTAGTTTAGTCACATGTTTGATCCAGTTCACTTGTTTTAGCGTTCACACACGTGTCGTGTAGTTTTCGTCACGGAGCACAGACATGTGATCTCCGCGCTCGTAAACATCAGCCGCTGAGTGATCTGCGCTCGTCTGCGTAAGCACTGATGGATTATATGTGTGAGATGAACCTCGTGTTACATCTGCTCCTGTTCATCCTCAGGTAAAGCCCTCTGCGTGATCTAAAAGAGCGGGTTTCCTCAAATCAAACCGTGTGATTAATCTGCGTCAATTTGTGATCAATGCGTCACTTTTCTATGATTAATCACATGAGTTAACGTGTTAACTTTGACAGCCCTAGTTTTCATAGACTACAATAAAAACAATTCAAAAATGCATTAAAAAAATAGATCCATGTTCCCCCTTTTCAAACATCTGTAAATATCTCATGACGTAACGGCTTAATGCACTGGAATTGTCATAGTTCAGTATTTTTTATTTCATTTCAAAACATGACATTTTATTTGACTTTGAAAAATAATTACTTCTTGACCTCATTTTGACAGAAACAAAAAATTAATCTTGGTTGTCAGAACTAAAACAGAACGAAAAGTGTTCTCTCATTTTGAAAAAGCAGAACGTTTTGTACACTTTAAATATTGTGTCTTATTCATTTTCACACATTTTCATGAACGTTGTGCAAAATACACTGATTTGCTCATCGTTTTGTTGCCTCTGTTTATATAATGAAATATTCCATCTTGAAGTTATCAGACAAAAATTTGGAGTTTTAATTGATTGATGTCTTCTAATCCAGCCTGGAGTACTTTAGTGGTGTCTAGGGTTGAATTACATGATATTTGTTCATATAAATTGACATATTTATTCAAAAGTATTGTATAAACTACTGTATAAACTGTCTTTTAGCCCTTCGCTCTCAAACGTTGGCCCAGCGCGTCCTCTTTTCTCTCCAGCTCACTTTTTCTCTTTCATGCAAATTGATTTTTTAGTTTTTAGTCTGGCAGATGTTTTTGCTGCAGGCGCTTTCCAATAAACAGCCTCTCTGTCTGGGCCTGGGAAAAGTTACACAAACACAGCCCCGGTGGGTTCTGCGCTCGCTGTGGGCACAACAGAGATGGAAAAGAGAGGCTGGAGCTGGACGAAGGACTGGGATTTGAAAATATTCTGCGATTTTAGGACGTCGCACAAATTACAGGGCATTTTTCAAGGATTATTTGTCTGACACTCGCACGAAAGACAACAATACAGTGCTTTTTCAGGAAAGTTTTGACCCTTTAAAAGTTGGTGAACAAAAACAATCTGAATTCTGGAATGGAGGCAAAAGTGAAGTGGAACATGATGCGATTTCACTGGAGAAACTGGGATTAACCTCTTGATATCACAAAACAAGAAAAAGTGAGATGCTTTTTTAATATGAAAACCGCTCAGACACATGTGAGTGATGTCTCAGTCTATTTAAACGCATTTTCTATTAAATTTTACGTTGTTTGTGTTTGTAACAGGAGATTATGATGCACAATTTACATTTTTTTTTTGATGAAGGAAAAATCTGTTTAGGTTTTACTGGAAATTTTATTCTTACATTTCATATTATTTAAAGATAGTACCATAAATAATATTTTTTGTGAAGCTCAAATACAATTTTAGGCAAGGAAATAGTATTTTTTTTCCATGCTTTGTTATAGAAAAGCAAACTAACTGACATTTCTACCCTGGGAATTCAAACGTGTTACTTTGTCCCTACACAAAGACTTAAAACCGTTCATTCTTGGATGTGACATGAGCTAATACATGAAAATGTACTTACTTTTGCCTCCAGTCGCCTCCATTTTGATGAAACAGCATTTTAAAGGGTCTATTGCAGGAGGACAAAAGTGTCATGTGATTGAACGGGACGCAATGAAAACAAATACACAAAGTAAAGACGGCAAAAATGAAATGAAAAGAAGAAAAGTGTGCATTAAAGGAAAATATTATGCAATGAGGTCCTTTACTTTCTGTCTCATGTTTTAGAACTTGAAAAATACTTTATAAAAAAACAAAATGAACATCTGTATCTCTGCTGTTTCCCACGGCTCTAAGTAAGCGGCATCTGCTGGCTGCAGAGGGAAGTACACAAGTTAAGAATTAACATAAGCATTTCTGGGAAAGTTCTCAGAGAAATGCTAGGTAGCCGAGCAGTTGTAATGATCGTGATTAGACGAAAGAAATGCTCAGAACGAGTCTGGAGACGATTTATGGACTTAAAAACAGAGCAGATGATTCTCAAGAAAACGTCCCTCATTGAGTGTTTTTGATGCTCGGAGGGAGAGGACTTTCTAAACAGGATTCATCAAACTAGCATGAATGAAGCTGAATGCAACTCAGGTATGTTTTTGATGAGAGAACAATGTTAGAACATGGTTTAAAGCTCTAAAAAGTCCTTCTTCTCTGGAGGGGTGTGTTCACTCTGCAGTGTGAGCTGGAGGGAGGAGCCTGTAAGGGTCAGCACTAATGACAAACTCCGTGTTGATGTTCTCTTTTCAACAATTTGGCTGAGGTAAAGTTGGATCCAGGGGACAGTGGCAATGCTGCATTTCAGTCGTCCTCAAACATTGGAACTTGGACCTTGGGGAGACGTTAAGTTTCAGTGTTCCAGTCTTCAAGTTGGAAAACTATGAGCAATACATTATAGATTATGAACTGTAACAACTCAGATCAAATAAGTGCTGTAATCAACCTAAACGTGGATCCAAGAGGTTGTGGCATGTTTGCCAACGCTCGATCCCATCAGACCTCAGAGGCTCAGCGGGGCGGGGCCTGGTCAGGGCTCCACCAGGTGCCACAGGGGGGCGCTGGAGGAAATGTCACTGTGTCCTCAAATCAAATCAAATCAATGTATTTTTATGATGCCCAAAATCACAAAAACAGTTGCCTCGATGGGCCACAGGTAGAAAGCACAGGCAAGACACTTCACCCACATCGCCCGGTACAAAAGTGGTGTGAGTGAATGATTGGTGGTGGTCTGAGGGGCCGATGGCGCAGATTGGCAGCCTCACTTCCATCAGTCTGCCCCAGGACAGCTGTGGCTTACCACCAGAGTGTGAACTGAATGAATGAATGAATAATGTGAAGAGTGTCAAGAAAAGCACCAAATAATTATGATGCATTATTATAATAAATGTAATAATGTGTGTATTAATGTAGCTTGGACAGTTTATTACATTTGTAAATTATACATCAACGTTTGAAAATGAATCTGTGCTTTTGTTCTTTAGCATCACAGAGCATTTGTGACTGAAAAGGCTCAGAGCAGCTTCACACACAGCAGGAGAGAACAAATTAAGGTAAAATAACATAAGCACTATCATTATTTTAACTGTCGAATATTAAACCTGGCCTGAGATGAACAAAACTTAAAAGAATGATCTACATAAGTTATAGTTTATTACCAGAAAAAAAGGAAAATACTGGAGTGTGTCTTCAATGCTGCATCATTACCCTTGATAATGGTATTTCTTGACTGAGCAGGACTGGGAAAGTAAAAACTACCAGGTTCTCGTTCTGCGGCAGAATAAAAAGAGAAAAAGAAAGATGAGAAATACTGATAATGACGAAGTATTTTTGTCAAGAGTTGAGACAAAGCGTGTGTGGTGCATTTGGTAAAAGAGGAAACAGACATTCTTTCAGTGATTTGTTGAATTCCTGTCAGATTTTCCGGCCCGTGTCTTTTCCGTTGGATTGTAAACATGCACATGTATTATTCCAGCAGCCAAAGGTCGCGCCGCAGACAGTCGTACGTCTCTGTGAAAAAGAGACATGTTTTATTTGTATTCAGAGGAAGAAAAGTCCTGTCCTGTCACCAGCCACAAATCTGTGTTCCACAAATCAAGGTCTGAATTCAGAAACGGATGACACTGTCAAAGCAAATAAATGGTTCTAACTTTATTCAACATGAAAAAAGTTATGGATAATAATGTTCAAGCTTTAATCAAGAGATTTAATCATCATCATCAAACAGGCTGGTAATAATAAATGTATTTGTTAAGATCACAAAGATCACTGCAATGATTTCAGCGCATTTTGATTATTATATTTTAATAAAGGCAAGAGAGATCATTGCCATGGTAACCTGTAATAACCACGTCCAGCTCCATGTTGTATCGATTTAAAACCTCATGATATATTTTGACTTTTTCATATTTTCATCTAAAGTTCAACCAAACTAATTTGAAACAAAACAAAAAACGTCTTCTTTTATAGTTCACAAGATGGTCTCCGCAATTGCCACGGCAACAGAACAATTTCTACAATTTCTCTAACCTTTACAATAACTCACTGAGCTCCAGTCATTCATTTATTTTCTCCCGCTTGTTCCCGTTAAGGGTCGCAGGTGACTGGAGTCTGTCCCAGTGACTGTGGGCCTCAGGCGGGGCACACCCTGGACAGAGCTCATGGCAGTGCTGACACAGAGACATGTTTCCATTAGTTCTGTTTGAGGGGTCTGAAGGGGCCCTGAGGGGTACCAGCTCCTTGAGGGTGCAGGCTCGCTTTAGAGTGTGAACTGTAAAGACTGAGATGATTAGACGAGAGCCATAGCTGGTCTAACAAAAGTCTAAAAACTGTAGCTGCAGTTCTGTGACTCGTCCAGAGATCTCTGAGCTCATCCTTGGGGTCCTCCCTTTAGACCAGAGGGGGGCAAACTAAGGCCCGGGGGCCACATGCGGCCCTTTTGGCATTTTGATCCGGCCCGCAAAGCATTCAATAAAAAATTGTATCAGTTAGGTGTGGTGCATTTGTCGTTTTATAGTTTCCTGAGCAGCTGCTTGTTCATTAAAAATCAGTTTTAAGAACAGCCACCACTAGAATAACACCAAACTTTGATGCATTGGATAAAAGGAGTGATCAACCGCACTGTTCCCACTAAATAAAGGTAATGATTTTTGCTATTCTGTAGTAATTTTTTGTGTATTTTAGGCATTAAGTCTATGTGTAGTAGTATGTGTGTAAAAGGCAAGTGTAAAAATCCAATGTGGCCCTTGCGTCAAAATAATTGCCCACCCCTGCTTTAGACTATAACCTAAACATGCCCTTATATGGTATGGATCCAGCTTACTTCACGCAGGAAGAGTCGAACCAGTCTGTACCAGTCTGAACCCGTCTGTACCAGTCTGTACCAGTCTGAACCCGTCTGTAGCAGTCTGAACCAGTCTGTACCAGTCTGAAGCAGTCTGTACCAGTCTGTACGAGTCTGTACCAGTCTGAACCCGTCTGTACCAGTCTGAACCAGTCTGAACCAGTCTGTACCAGTCTGTACCAGTCTGAACCAGTCTGTACCAGTCTGAACCAGTCTGAACCAGTCTGTACCAGTCTGTACCAGTCTGAACCAGTCTGAACCTGTCTGTACCAGTCTGAACCAGTCTGTACCAGTCTGTACCAGTCTGAACCTGTCTGTATCAGTCTGTACCAGTCTGTACCAGTCTGAACCAGTCTGTACCAGTCTGAACCAGTCTGTACCAGTCTGAACCTGTCTGTATCAGTCTGTACCAGTCTGAACCAGTCTGAACCAGTCTGTACCAGTCTGAACCAGTCTGAACCAGTCTGTACCAGTCTGTACCAGTCTGAACCAGTCTGAACCAGTCTGTACCAGTCTGAACCTGTCTGTATCAGTCTGTACCAGTCTGAACCAGTCTGAACCCGTCTGTACCAGTCTGAACCACTCTGTATCAGTCTGAACCAGTCTGTACCAGTCTGAACCAGTCTGTATCAGTCTGAACCAGTCTGAACCCGTCTGTACCAGTCTGAACCACTCTGTATCAGTCTGAACCAGTCTGTACCAGTCTGAACCAGTCTGTATCAGTCTGAACCAGTCTGTACCAGTCTGAACCAGTCTGTACCAGTCTGAACCAGTCTGTATCAGTAGTGTAAGAAACCAGTCTAAACTGGATTCTGTGTCTTGGGTTCTTGCCCTGGTGTGAGTGTGTGTTGCTGTGCAGCAAAACAGTCACAAAAGCATAAATGCATAAAAGATCTTTTCCACTGGTTATGATGCACGGCCCTCACATCTAAAGACAAAGTCATATTTTTTATTCTGCATATGGCAGCCAGCTCTATCCAGACCAAATGCATGTCATAGATGATGTTAAAATGTTGCGTACAGGCGCAGAAAAGTGAAATAAATGTAGAAGAAACAGAAGCTGTGTCTTGTTTATGCAAGCTCTATCCACATCTTTGATTAAAAATGAATTTTCCATTAACCACTGCTGGACTCTTTCTGAGTCTTTCTGCTTCAAATCACAATCGTCACAACCGCGTGCTTATGTTAACATGTCTGGGACAAGCTGTCTCATTCGTCATGGTGATTCTGCTGCCAGTGGATGGAGCGCTAACACCAATTCTGATGAGAGAACGCCTGACCAACAGAGAGAAAGAAACATGACTGACCAGGACTAAACCAGGTCTAAACCAGGACTAAACCAGGACTGAACCAGGTCTAAACCAGGACTGAACCAGGTCTAAACCAGGTCTAAACAAGGACTAAACTAAGACTAAACCAGGACTGAACCAGGTCTAAACCAGGTTTAAACCAGGACTGAACCAGGACTAAACCAGGACTAAACCAGGACTAAACCAGGTCTAAACCAGGTCTAAACCAGGACTAAACCAGGACTGAACCAGGTCTAAACCAGGACTAAACCAGGTCTAAACCAGGTCTAAACCAGGACTAAACCAGGACTGAACCAGGTCTAAACCAGGTCTAAACAAGGACTAAAATAAGACTAAACCAGGACTGAACCAGGTCTAAACCAGGTTTAAACCAGGACTGAACCAGGACTAAACCAGGACTAAACCAGGACTAAACCAGGTCTAAACCAGGACTAAACCAGGACTGAACCAGGTCTAAACCAGGACTAAACCAGGTCTAAACCAGGTCTAAACCAGGACTAAACCAGGACTGAACCAGGTCTAAACCAGGACTGAACCAGGTCTAAACCAGGTCTAAACAAGGACTAAACTAAGACTAAACCAGGACTGAACCAGGTCTAAACCAGGTTTAAACCAGTACTGAACCAGGACTAAACCAGGTCTAAACCAGGTCTAAACCAGGACTAAACCAGGACTGAACCAGGTCTAAACCAGGTCTAAACAAGGACTAAACTAAGACTAAACCAGGACTGAACCAGGTCTAAACCAAGTCTAAACCAGGAATAAACCAGATCTAAACCAGGACTGAACCAGATCTAAACCACATTTACGCAGGACTAAACCAGGACAAAACCAGGTCTAAACCAGGACTAAACCAGGATTAAACCAGGTCTAAACCAGGATTAAATCAGGACTAAACCAGGTCTAAACAAGAACTGAACCAGGTTTAAACCAGGTCTAAACAAGGTCTAAACCAGGACAAAACCAGGACTGAACCAGGTCTAAACCAGGTCTAAACCAAGTCTAAAACAGGACTAAACCAGGTCTAAACCAGGACTAAACCAGGTCTAAACCAGGTCTAAACCAGGACTAAACCAGGACTAAACCAAAAACTCCAGATAAATACAATATCATCTATATTTTGGCAGATGGGTTGAGGGCCAGACCATGTCCCTTGGAGGGCCTGATTTAGCCCCCGGGCTAGCCCTGTTCTAACGTAAAGATAATTAAGAGCATATTTACGGTCAAGAACAACACAAATACTGTATATGTCCTTTAAACATACACAGTCTTGAATATAAAGAGAAGTCTGGTGTTTCTGTTCCACATGAAGCGCCCGGGGCCCTCTCCTCGCTCGTGTTGATCTTCACTGATCTGAACGCCGTGTGTTCACTGGACAGAAATCAATCCAGGCCTGGAGCAGATGACCGGCAGCAGGGGCTATTTTCAACATGCATTTTCATCTCTTCATATGACATGGTGTCCACATGGTCTGGTCTGCGCTCTTGGGGCCGTGGGCGGGTGGAGAGGACACAGCGTGGACACAGACTGTATCAACATGAGAGGAAACCAACTTTGGACGAGGTTTATTGAGGCTTCAAGAGATGTTCCTGTTTCAGACTAATTTGTCTCTCCATTGAGTATTTTCTTTGACTTATTAGACTTGTTTCTTACTCAACTGACAGATTTTTATTATTATCATTATCAAAAAGAAGGAAACGTGACAGAATATCTCCAAACCTACTGTGTTTCTGTGGCGTTTCTGTTGTGATTCTGTGGTGTTTCTGTTGTGTTTCTGTTGTGTTTGTGTTGTGCTTCTATTGTGTTTCTGATGTATTTTTATGGTGTTTCTGTTGTCTTTCTGTTGTGCATGTTGTGTGTTTAGTTGTGTTTCTGTTGTGTTTCCGATGTCTTTTTATGGTGTTTCTGTTTTGTTTCTGTTGTGTTTCTGATGTCTTTTTATGGTGTTTCTGTTGTCTTTCTGTTGTGTTTCTGTTGTGTTTTTGTTGTGTTTCTGTTGTGATTCTGTTTGTGTTTCTGTTGTGTTTCTATTGTGTTTCTGTTGTGTTTCCGATGTCTTTTTATGGTGTTTCTGTTGTCTTTTTGTTGTGCACGTTGTTTTTCCATTGTGTTTTAGTAGTATTTCTGTTGTGTTTCTGTTGTTTTGTGTTTCTGTTGTGTTTCTGATGTATTTTTATGGTGTATCTGTTGTCTTTCTGTTGTGTTTCTGTTGTGTTTTTGTTGTGTTTCTGTTGTGATTCTGTTTTTTGTATTTCTGTTGTGTTTCTGTTATTTTGTGCTTCTATTGTGTTTCTGTTGTTTTGTGTTTCTGATGTCTTTTTATGGTGTTTCTGTTGTCTTTCTGTTGTGTTTCTGTTGTATTTCTGTTTCTGTTGTGATTCTGTTTGTGTTTCTGTTGTGTTTCTATTGTGTTTCTGTTGTGTTTCCGATGTCTTTTTATGGTGTTTCTGTTGTCTTTTTGTTGTGCACGTTGTTTTTCCATTGTGCTTTAGTAGTATTTCTGTTGTGTTTCTGTTGTTTTGTGCTTCTATTGTGTTTCTGATGTATTTTTATGGTGTATCTGTTGTCTTTCTGTTGTGTTTCTGTTGTGTTTTTGTTGTGTTTCTGTTGTGTTTCTGTTGTGATTCTGTTTTTTGTATTTCTGTTGTGTTCCTGTTATTTTGTGCTTCTATTGTGTTTCTGTTGTTTTGTGTTTCTGTTGTGTTTCTGTTGTGTTTCTGTTGTGTTTCTGATGTATTTTTATGGTGTTTCTGTTGTATTTCTGTTGTGTTTCTGATGTATTTTTATGGTGTATCTGTTGTCTTTCTGTTGTGTTTCTGTTGTCTTTCTGTTGTGTTTCTGTTGTGTTTCTGTTGTGTTTCTGTTGTGATTCTGTTTTTTGTGTTTCTGTTGTGTTTCTACTGTGTTTGTGTTGTGTTTCCGATGTCTTTTAATGGTGTTTCTGTTGTCTTTCTGTTGTGTTTCTGTTGTGTTTCCGATGTCTTTTTATGGTGTTTCTGTTTTGTTTCTGTTGTGTTTCTGATGTATTTTTATGGTGTATCTGTTGTGTTTCTGTTGTGTTTTTGTTGTATTTCTGTTGTGTTTCTGTTATTTTGTGCTTCTATTGTGTTTCTGTTGTTTTGTGTTTCTGTTGTGTTTCTATTGTGTTTCTGATGTATTTGTATGGTGTATCTGTTGTCTTTCTGTTGTCTTTATGTTGTGTTTCTGTTGTATTTCTGTTTCTGTTGTGATTCTGTTTTTTGTGTTTCTGTTGTGTTTCTATTGTGTTTCTGTTGTGTTTCCGATGTCTTTTTATGGTGTTTCTGTTGTATTTTTGTTGTGCACGTTGTTTTTCCATTGTGTTTTAGTAGTATTTCTGTTGTGTTTCTGTTGTTTTGTGTTTCTGTTGTGTTTCTGATGTATTTTTATGGTGTATCTGTTGTCTTTCTGTTGTGTTTCTGTTGTGTTTTTGTTGTGTTTCTGTTGTGATTCTGTTTTTTGTATTTCTGTTGTGTTTCTGTTATTTTGTGCTTCTATTGTGTTTCTGTTGTTTTGTGTTTCTGATGTCTTTTTATGGTGTTTCTGTTGTCTTTCTGTGGTGTTTCTGTTGTATTTCTGTTTCTGTTGTGATTCTGTTTGTGTTTCTGTTGTGTTTCTATTGTGTTTCTGTTGTGTTTCCAATGTCTTTTTATGGTGTTTCTGTTGTCTTTCTGTTGTGTTTCTGTTGTATTTCTGTTTCTGTTGTGATTCTGTTTGTGTTTCTGTTGTGTTTCTATTGTGTTTCTGTTGTGTTTCCGATGTCTTTTTATGGTGTTTCTGTTGTCTTTCTGTTGTGCACGTTGTTTTTCCATTGTGCTTTAGTAGTATTTCTGTTGTGTTTCTGTTGTTTTGTGCTTCTAACGTGTTTCTGATGTATTTTTATGGTGTTTCTGTTGTCTTTCTGTTGTGCATGCTGTGTGTTTAGTTGTATTTCTGTTGTGTTTCTGTTGTGATTCTGTTTTTTGTGTTTCTGTTGTGTTTTTATGGTGTTTGTGTTGTCTTTCTATTGTGCACGTTGCGTTTTTTTATTGTCTACCTGGAGAAGCGACACTGTTTTTAAAGCCAATGTTTGAGCAATAAAATCTGTACGTGAATAAATGTTAAATTGATAGAAACCTTTGCAAATTTAACGCTGTGCTGCAGAACATTCCAAGCAAAGCCCTTTTAATGCCCTTTATAACAACAGATGTCCGTGCCTTGTGTTTCCTCTGGTTCATAGCGGCCCACAGTCTGTAAAAGTGGACCGCAGAGACCGCAGGGACGTGTCAAGGCCTCGTTTAGTCCCTGAAACAGTATTAAAGTCTGAGACGGGGGCAGAGTTCAGATGTGGGCCGTGCACGGACAGAACCGCCGACATATCGATTCAGACGTTTATAAGGCTTGTCTCTGTCTATAAAATATGATATAAAACTGTCTGCTTCGTTTTATTCTGTCAGATAACAATAAACCTTTGGATTTTTCTAAGGAACAAAGAGCTGGAATTTTTTAATTGATTGTGGATCCTTTGAAATCCTTTGTCATATGAATGCTCAAAATTCCGCAATAGAAAATAACTTAGACCAAACATCTAAACGTAAATAATATCTAAATGCACAAATGTTAATTATTTTAAGTATTTAAAACCAGGATCTAAATTTCCAGGGTAGAAATGTCAGTTAGTTTACTTCTCTGTTAGAGCAAAAATATAACGCATTTTTCATGTTAGCATTTTGACACGCTGTTGAGTAAATTTGCCATCTCATGTTTGTTTGAGTG